>JAMXBD010001075.1:0-494628 GCA_024138025.1 Combretum micranthum
TCCTTTTTCTTTATTTTGGTATTAAAAACTTAAATTTAGTATGGGTCATTGAGGTATCAAGGCCTACTTGATATGGATCATGATCTATTTAAATGTTTACTATTTTTTTTTAGAACTCACAATAAGAATATATTTTATATATTTATTATTAAAATCTCACGATGATATATTTAGCATTACTGTAGACACCAATTTTTGCCCATTAATTAGGCTTAAAATTTAATTAATTCATTTCCAAAGCCTTAAGTATTGATGAAATTGGCTAAGTGATCAAGGCACAGGCCAAATGGCCTGTTGCTTAACATTGGACCCAAACACACACTCAAGCTCAAGGACACAGGTTCAAACCCTAGCAAAGGCAAATTTTTGCCTTTTTTATCATTTTGTTTTTCCTCAAGTGTGACCTTTGCTTTACTTTGCATCAGTTTTTAACTGACAAAAATCATTGATTGTCAAAATTGATGATGGGATTGCAAAGTGGTTACAAAATTAGTGCAAAAACAACAAAAGTTACAAAATTCAATGTATAAAGTATTCATTGCACATGAATGAGGAGTTACAAAAATTGAGTGGATGAATCTGGCATGGAATATGAAAACAATCATCAATTCATCAGTTTCATCAAATTAAATTAATCATGGATTTTCTAATTAAATTCGTGAAAAATCAAGGGGCAAAAATCAATTCATTTTTGAAACGGTTTGAAACGTAAAATTGAGCTTGCAACCTATAAATAGGAGGTCCTAGGAGCAAAAGGCACAAGTCAATTTGAACAAAACACAATCAGAATGAGTGAATTCGAAGATTTCGAAAATTAGGGTTCTTAAAGAGAAAATTCGAAATTTGAGAATTTCGAATTGTTTTTGATTCAATTGAAGTGTTTAAGGAGCTTCAGGAACAAGTTTAAAGTGATCGAGTGTGCTTTAATTTGATCAATTTGTTCAAAATATCACCTCTGTAATTTTTTTTATTTATTTTCGGATTTGCCGCCGCTACCCACCACCAGCGAACCGCCGCTTCTGGTGGTTCTGAGTGAACGCCACCACCACCAACGGACGCGCCACCAGCATAGAAGTCGGGCCGACAAGCTTAGGTGAGTCAACAACCACCAGGACGGCCGACGAACGCTCGAAAGATCGCGTCATCGTCTTCCTCGCCGACGAAGATCCGAATCCGACCCCGAAAATCCGAATCCCAACCCGGTCGGTCATCGGTCAACGTCGTCGGTCATCGGTCAACGGTCAACCTGATCAGACGGTCCAGATTTAATCAAGCAGATCAGACGGCCCAGATTCGATCAAGCAGATCAGACGGCCCAGATTTCATCAAGCGATCAGACGGCCCAGATTTCATCAAGCGATCAGACGGCCCAGATTTCATCAAGCGATCAGACGGCCAGATCGAGTCAACAAGATCAGACGATCCAGATCGGTCAGAGATCGACGCTCCAGATCTCGTCCGCTTCATCCGACGGTGGTTAATCCGCATTATTTTATTAATAGTTTATTATATAATTAATTTCAGAAAATAATAAAAAATAGCAAAAAATAGTAAAAAAATTTATAAAAATTCATAAAAAATTCAGAAAATTCAGAAAAATACAGAAAAATCCAGAAAAATCAAAATATTTATTTTTTATATAAATTTATTTTTTTTGATATTTTTTAATATTTTTAATGTGTATTTATACACAAATTGCCTTAGAAAAATATTTAATGCATGAAAAATATTTTTAATATATTTTAAATTATGGATATGTTGTGAAATTATGTGATGATTTTTTTTAAAAAAAATAAAAAATATAAAATATAAAAAATAGATAAAAATGACAAAATTGGATTTTCCAAAACCAAAATTTTTTAGAAAAAAATAAAATAATAAAAAATGATTTTTGGACTTAGAAAAATTATATTTTCATAAAATAAAAAAAATCAATTGATTAGATCATAGGAGGGTCAAAAAAATGATTTTTTATAAAAACTTGAAAATTTAATGAACTTAAATTGAAAATAGTTCAAAAAATTAAAATTGATCAACAAATTAATTTTTTTAAAAGAACTACGTTTTGTCTGATCTCGATTAGCGAGTACGTAGGCACCTGCGGGGCGACATAAAAAATGAAAAAAATGTTTTTGTTTTTAATATTGTGAATAATTATTTTGTAAATATAAGTTTTTTTAAAAAAAAATGAAATCTATTTGTTGATATTGATATTAAAAAAAATAAATAAAAATAAAGAAATAATAAAAATAAAAAAATGAATTTGATTGTAAATATTTGTGCTATATGTTTTAATTAATTATTTTTTTTTGAGCATGAAAAGGATAGATTAGAAATTTAAAATTCCAAAAGTGGTAACCATTTGGTTTTAATAGGTTAGCCCCCGAATCCATGATATCTGGTTTTAAAAGTTGTTTTTTTTAAATCAAATTTTCGCAGACTAGTAGCTAAGTTAGGATCAACCGACCCATTGATCCTAGCTTTTTATTTTTTTCCCGATTTATATCGGGTGGCGACTCTAAATTTTTTTAAAATTTCTTTTAACCCCTAGTCGAGGATTCATGTTAAATGGGTTCGGGTTTAATGTGAATCGGGTTAGAGAAATGAACCAGATAAGATAGTGGAAAAAATCCAGGCTCGACAGCTTGGCGACTCCACTGGGGACTCTAAATTTTTTTTTAAAAAAAAGAGGGCTAGCCACTTAGGAATTTTAAATTTTAAATTTATCCTTGCTCAATTTTTGTGAATATAATTTTGTATATTATTGAATATTGTTTTTGTAAATATATACTAACCTTGCAAATATGAAAAAAAAAGATGTTTGTTTTTGTTTGCATTTGCATTTGCATTAGCATAAATGTGTGCTAGATACGGTCGTACCAGGGCCGTCTTAAGAGCCTAAGCGAGGAGGACGAAGTAAGGTCCGGGGGCTGTGGCTTTCCACCCTCTAGATCAAGAAATGTCCTCCCACTCCGGTTTAGTATCACTAAATCGGGGAACCTATAGAACCCTACCAAATCATGCATTCATTAGCATGGGATTTGACCAACTTTTTCTAAAAATGAAGTTGAAAAATAAATGTACATATGTAAATACTAAAAAAAATACTTAAAGAAAATTCTAAAAAAAAAATAATAAAAGCTGTCAAAAAATTAAAAAATTTTGTAAATATTAGCTTATACCTTTTAAAAATTTCAGAAAATGATGTCTTCAACCGACAGTAGCGATAGCTTATGGGCTCGCCTTATTAGAGAAAATCGAGTGGAACCTTTCAAGGATCCAATGCTCCTACTGGACCGATGGTTTGTCAGTTTTACTCCAGTCCAAAGGTCATTCATTGAAGATAGGTTAGGCCCAATCCTCAGCCTACCAAAGATCCATGTTCCATTCACCATGTTCCGGGCCCTACTCATCTATGGGAACCTGAAGAAGCTGTCTTCCGTTTGGTCAGCATGTACTTAGCCCAACCATTGAGGAATATACTAGGCTACTCCAAGCACCTCCTACCTCTGAAGGAATCTATATTCCAAATTTCAAGCATAGCCCGGTCCGTGTTATATCAGAGTTTTTGGGGATCAAGAGGGGACCAATTATTGAAGCATAAAGATTGTAATGAATATTGCATCCGCTAACCACACTGATGGACTGGTTTGGACTCCTGAATTTTAAAAGCAACCGATCCACTTTCAGTATACCACTTGAAGTTTGGGAAGAAAACGGGTTAATGCCTTCATAGTAGCTGCTTTTGCAACTATTCTCTTCCCTAATGGCAATTTGTTCATCCACTTCCGGGTCATAGAGCTGGTTTCTCAATATTTAGCTGGCAAATCTATGTTCCTGCTCTTCTAGCCGAACAAGTCCGTAGTCTGAATCAGTCTAAAGGACAAGGCAAGTTCAAAGCAAGCATGCACTTACTAATGGTTTGGTTTGCTAGCCACATTAAGCACTACGGAAAAGACTTGGCTAATGGATCCCTCATCAGCCTGAAATATGATCTCATCCAATCCTTTGCTGAAAGGGTCCACATGGAAGATGATCATCCTTTATGGGATATAATTGCCATTCTTGAAGACATGCCACCTGAAGACATGATGTGGCAAGCTCGCTGGTTCAAAATCCCTGCAGCCATCCTAAGTTGCAAGGAATACATGGCAGTACCCCTAATTGGACTCACCGGCTGTACTGGTTATTACCCCTCAAGTGTTATCAGACAGTATGGTATGCTGCAAGATATTACTGTCAAGCCTAATTTGGAGCAAGTCACTCTAGATTATTTGGATCCAACCAAGATACTACCAGCTAAAGAATCAAGCTAAATCAAATCCGAGCTATATGGGAAAATAGAGAGGTGAAGCCGGTTTTTGAAGTCGAGCCAGAAAATAAGGAAAAAAAATATAGAGCAACCAGGTGGTATGTGGCTAGCCAAATGAAGAAGAATAAGGATATTCGATATGAAGCTCCCGATGTCCTTCAACCAGCACCATCGGAACCTGACCCTGAAACAATTGCTTACATGGAAGCTGTTTCGGCTCGCCTGGAAGTATGTCACCGAGATTTCCAAGAAAGAGAGAGGGAAATGGTGGATCGCCTGCAAAGTGCTGGAAGCAGAATTTCATTTTAGAGGCTGAGTTGAAGGCAGCTCAAAAGAAAATTCTAGCCCTGGAAGACAAGATTGTTTGCCCCACTAAGACAAGAAGACTGGTTTAGTTGATTTAGGTTTAGTCCTTAGGAATCAAGGTTCTTTGAAACCATTAGAAAGTAGTTTTAATTCAGTCACTAGGAAATAAGGTTTCTAAACCATTAGAAGTTTTTGTTATGTTAAACATTATCTTTTAATACAAATTTTTTTTAAAAAAAAATCATTGGTCAATATCCCCATTTGCATCTGTGTGATAGCATATCTGCATTCTTGCATATGTATATTAATTCATTTATTCTAAAAAAAAAATATTAATAAATGATAAATGTCCAGGTCTAGCAAATTCGAGTTTAGTAAAACTTGAAAGATAGCGTCCAAGCCGGTTAGGAGCCCTATTGTTACCAGATCCCGAGCTAAGATGTCTAACACCGGGAGTAACCCCACAGACCAGACCAATGAACAAAGACTCAACACCGTGGAACAAACCCTCCTTGGAATTGCTGAACAGATGCAGGCTTTAACACAGAGTCTTGCCAACTCAAGACCCCTACAACTCCTGAAGAATCCTCAAGGGCACAGAAAGGAAAAGAAATTGAGGCAGCTTATTCAGCAAGAGGAGTCATCAAATGAGTTTAATGCGGCTGAGTTGAAGAAAGAACTGGAAGCTCAGGCTAAAGAAATGGAAGAAAACTGTTTGAGAAAATGAAGACGTTCGATGGTTTTGATCAAACCGCGATCTGAATTTGCCTCAATATGAGGAAGGTGCCTTCCCTGAGAAATTTAAGGCACCGGAATTTGAAAAATATGACGGGACAGGTTGCCCTAATATGCATACCAGATTGTATGTACGACGAATGGGGCAATACGCAAAGTTTGACAAGCTGATGGTGCAAACCTTCCAGGACAGTCTTACTGGTGCTGCTTTGGCCTGGTACGCCCAATTAGACCATCAAGAATTGATACTTGGGACAAGTTGGCTAGGGGTTTTTAATCAGTATAAGTTTAACATTGAGATGGCGCCCTCGGTATGGGATTTAAGCAATCTGAAGAAGAAAGAAGAGACTTTCAAGGAGTATGCTCAGCGCTGGAGAGCATTGGCTGCAAGGATCACCACCCCGATGCCTGAAAGGACCTCACTTTCACTTTTATCAACACGCTAGAGGAACCTTTCTTTTCCCATCTGATTGGGCATGCATCAGCAAGTTTCTCAGAAGTGGTGATAGCTGGGTGCAGGATTGAGAATGCAATTTCGGCAGGAAAATTGCAACAAGAAAAGAAATATACTGCACCGAGAAATGTCCCATACAAAGGGAAAGATTCAACCGTCAGCATGGTCAATACTTCAGATGCAACTGGCCCTACTAAGTCTTTCGTGTTGTCAACAAATCAGAATCAAAATCAGAATAAGGATCAGACTCAACAAAGTGCAGTCCCAAATCAACAATCAAGGTTCAGCAGGCGGAACTTCACTCGAATTCCGGTTCCCCTTAGCCAAGTATTAGCTAAATTAAGGGCCGATAATCTGATCAATCTTGAAGTTCCTAGGGAAGACTTAAAGCCTAGATATTACAATCCTGAGCTGAAGTGTGAATATCACATGGGGCAAATCGGGCATTCAACAGACAGATGCTGGAGGCTTAGGCATAAAATCCAAGATCTTATTGATGCAAAAGTCATCCAGTTGGATTTCGTTGAGACTCCAAACGTCTCTACTAACCCACTGCCAAACCATGGACCAGTCATCAATATGATCACCGCTGAAGTGCCGGATCAAGAAATCAATCTGGATGAGTTGCCAATCACCATAGAACAAGTAGCATGGAACCTTCGCCAGAAGGGTCATTTGCTCAATATGAATTTAAGAGACCGCACCAAAACCAGGCCTGCTATTTACAAGCTACTACAAGAAGGAACTATTAAAAAAGAAGAGATTCTGGAAATGTTGATCCCGAAACCAAGGAGATCGAGCACACAGGCTGAGTTATGGGAAAGGTATCAGGCTGGAGATCCAACCATTGGAACCCTGGGAAATGATGGAAAATACCAGTATTTAATAGATTACTGGTTTGAGCCCCGTGTCTATGCTGATGCTCCTCCAACTGGATGGGGTCCAGAATTTGAAGAGGAAGATAAGAAAGCAAAAGAAGACGAGTTTGTGGTATGATCGAAGGTGGACCTAGATCCATCAAAATCGAAATAGGCAAAGGTAGTGAAGATGGATCAACTTCATCAAAGCCTAGAACTATACCTTTCACATACCCCTTGCTGTGAATGAGTATAAAGCCGCTCCATTTGATTATAAGGCGGTAAATCATGCTTCAATGGCCATGGTTGGTGGCCTTACTCGCTCAGGAAGAGTTTATGAGTCGACCGGAAGAATGCAACTGTGAATATGCCACAGCAGCAAAATGAAGAAGGAAGAAGAGAAAGATGAAGAGAAGTCAGCATTGGCAAAACTGATGAAAGCAAGTGAATACAAGGTTGTCGAGCAGTTGGCCAAAATACCTGCCCAAATATCGCTCATGAGTCTGCTGATTAGCTCTAATGTACACCGTGAGGCTCTTTTCAAAGCCTTAGAAGAAGTGAAAGTTCCAGAAGGTGTATCAGAAGAAGCCTTGGGGCATATCATCAACTCAATCTTTGCAAATGAGCAAATCATTTTCATCTGAAGAACTGGGAGAGGAAGGGATCAACATAACAAGGCCCTCTCATCGTAGTCAAAAGCTGTGGAAAGATCGTCTCTCGAGTATTAGTTGACAATGGATCCTCTTTGAATGTGTGCCCCTTAGCCACTTTGAGCTTATTGGAAATTGAACCGTCAGACATCAAACCAAGCTCTATTGTGGTTCGTGCTTTTGATGGTCAAAAAGAGATATAATAGGTGAAGTGGAGTTAGAAGTCATCATCGGGCCTCAAACTTTCATTATTCCTTTCCAAGTGATTGATATCCCCAGAACATTCAATCTGCTGTTGGGAAGACCATGGATCCATGCTGCCAGGCAATACCATCAAGCCTGCACCAGAAAGTTAAGTTCAACCAATGGTCAACTCATCACTGTTATGGGAGAACAGGATTATGCCATTTACAAGGAGACAGCTGTCCCTTACATTGGAAAAGAAGGAGAAGAAGACTTCGGGCTTCAAATGTTTGACGAAGTCTGTATGATGATGATGAGAAAGAAACTCAGGTGGGAACCTTTGGACTGGGTTATTCCCCCACTTGTGCTGAAGTGGAAATGAAAAACCAAATGAGAAGAAGGAAGCTCGACAAGGAATATGATCCATCAAAATTCCTCACATCAGCCATTCCTTTCCAAAGCCACATCATATCCAGCAGCCAGATGATATCAAAGAAGATGCTTCATCCAAAGAAATGATCTTGAGAAATTGGTTCTCTGCCTTGCGCTAGTATTAAGTCTTTTAAGTAAGAATTTATCTAAGACTAGATTTGTTTTGTGTTTTTCAGTATTATGTGATGCTCAAATAAGTGTACTTAAACACCGTCCCAGTTTAATAAAATTTATTTCCATTTGTGTTTTCACATATTCTCATACATTCCTCATTCATATTCAACCAGATTCGACAATTGTGATGAAGTTCAGGGATATCTCGCGCGTATAATTAATGAAAATATCAATATCACCTCTAACTCTACTGGGTTAGATGTTGAAGATGATATTGATTATCAATTTAGAACACAAGAAATTTGGCAAAATTTTGAACAAGGAAGATTGAAATTCCCGAAACCATTGAAGTGATTAATTTGGGAACAAGTGAAAACCCTAGGAATCTGAGGATAGGGGGAAAATTGCCTGAGAGCACGGCACAAGATTTAACCAAGTTATTAGCCGAATACTTGGATGTTTTTGCATGGTCGTATAGCGATATGCCTGGTTTAGACCCATCCATTGTGGTTCACAAATTGCCAACAAAGGAGGATTTTAAACCTATAAAGCAAAAATTAAGGCGATTTAGGCCGGATTTACTCCTCCAAATCAAGGATGAAGTAAAAAAGCTGCTTGAAGTAGGATTCATGAGGTTTCTGATTATTCGGATTGGGTATCAAATATAGTGCCAGTACTTAAGAAAAACGGGAAAGTAAGAATCTGTGTGGATTTCAGAGATCTAAACAAAGCAACCCCGAAAGATAATTTCCCGTTGCCTCACATCGATGTTTTAGTGGACAATACCGCTGGAAATCATCTATTTTCATTCATGGATGGATTTTCAGGGTATAATCAGATATTAATGGCCGAAGAAGATAAGGTCAAAACCACATTGTTACAGCCTGGGGAACTTTTTGTTACAAGGTCATGCCTTTCGGTCTCAAGAATGCCGGGGCAACTTATCAACGAGCAATGCTTGCTATACTTCATGATATGATGCACAAAGAGGTGGAAGTATATGTAGATGATATGATCGCCAAGACAAAGGAAGGAGATGATCATGTAGTGGTGTTAAGGAAGCTTTTTGAAAGATTAAGGAAGTTCCAGTTGAAATTGAATCCAGAAAAATGCACTTTCGGAGTGACATCTGGAAAATTATTAGGATTCATGGTTAGCCAAAAGGGGATAGAAATCGATCCTGATAAAGTCAAGGCGATTCAGGATTTGCCTCCACCAAAAACATTAAAGGAAATCAGAGGCCTCTTGGGAAGGTTGAATTACATTGCTCGATTCATATCACAGCTGACTGATAAGTGCCAACCGCTGTTTAAACTGAAGAAGAATGCCCTAATTGAATGGAATGACGAATGTGAAAAAGCCTTTAATCGGATAAAGCAGTATCTGACGAATCCACCAGTACTGGTTACTCCAAAACCGGGGAACCATTGTTCTTGTACTTGACAATTCTTCCTGAATCTATGGGTTGTGTGCTCGGGCAAAAAGATGAGGAAGGAAAAGAAAGAGCTGTTTACTACTTAAGCAAGAAATTCTCAAATGGAGAACAAAAGTATTCAGAGATAGAAAAACCTGCTGTGCATTAGTATGGGTTATGCACAGGCTTAGGCAGTATACGCTCTTCTACTCGATCGAGTTGATTACGAAGCATGATCCATTGCGATACTTGGCACGCAAACCGGCTTTAGTAGGTCGAATCTCGAAATGGCAGAGACTTTCTGAATTTGATATCATTTATGTGAATCAAAGTTCAGTCAAAGGACAAGTTTTAGCTGATCAACTCGCAGAAAGCCCGGTTGATGACGAAGAATTAAAGGAACAAGATCAGTTTCCAGATGAAGGCATCAGAATAACAGAAACAGAAGCCGAAAACAACAATTGGAAGTTGTATTTCGATGGAGCAGCCAACGTATGGTGTGGAATAGGGGCAGTCCTTATCTCACCAAAAGAAGAACAGTTCCCGGCATCAGCCAGATTAATGTTTCCTTACACAAATAATGTAGCGGAATACGAGGCATGCATCATGGGATTAGAAATGGCAATTCAAATGAATATGAGGAGCTCGAAGTGTTTGGAGATTCATCACTTATCATTTTCCAAACTCGAGGCGAGTTCAAAACTAAGGATCCCAAGTTGATTCCTTATCATAATCACTTGGCTGAGTTACAGGAAGGTTCAAAGAAATTTCCTTCACTTATGTGCCGAGAACTCAGAATCAATTTGCTGATGCATTGGCTACTCTGGCCTCTTTGATCCAATTCACTGAAGGAGTAAGAATACAACCTTTGCAAGTCCGAATAAGAAGTGAACCCGCATTCTGTGCTATTGATCAATGAACCATGGTTTCAAGATATCAAATTTTCTTGCAAACAGGTGTTATCCTGAGTGTGCTACAAAAAAGGATCAAAATCATTGAGACGTCTGGCAAGTCATTTCTTGTTAAGTGGAGATACCTTATACAGAAGGTCATTTGATACAACCTGTTGAGATGTGTAGATGAAAATGAAGCTCAAAAATTAATGGAAGAAGTTCATGAGGGAGTATGTGGACCTCATATGAACGGATATATGCTAGCTAAAAAGATTATGAGGCTAGGATATTTCTGGTTAACCATGGAATCAGACTGTATCAAACATGTGAGATCTTGTCATCTATGTCAAATTACGCAAACAAGATAAATGCTCCTCCGAAGGAATTACAGTCAATGTCAACACCATGGCCGTTCTCAATGTGGGGAATAGACGTAATCGGGCCAATATCGCCAAAAGCTTCAAATGGTCATCGATTCATACTAGTTGCAATCGATTACTTCACCAAGTGGGTTGAAGCTGCTTCATACGCCAGTGTGACAAAAGCCGTTGTGGTGCGATTCATCAAAAGAGATATCATTGCTCGATATGGAACTCCAGAAAGTATCATTACGATAATGGTACAAATTTGAACAACAATGCAATGACTGATTTATGTCAGCAATTCAAGATTAAACACCGGAATTCCACTCCATATCGCCCACAGATGAATGGAGCAGTAGAAGCCGCCAACAAAAACATCAAGAGAATCATTGAGAAGATGACAATTGCATACAAGGATTGGCATGAAATGCTCCCATTAGCATTAATGGCATATCGAACCTCTGTAAGAGTGTCAACTGGGGCAACGCCCTATTCCCTGGTATATGGAACTGAAGCTGTTTTACCAGTAGAAGTTGAGATTCCTTCGCTCCGAGTATTGGCTGAAACAGAGCTCGAAGAAGCTGAATGGGTTAGACAAAGGTTGAACAGTTAAATCTTTTAGATGAAAAAAGATTAACCGCCATGTGTCATGGGCAATTATATCAACAAAGGATGGCTAGAGCATTTAACAAGAGGTTAAGCCAAGAAATTTCCAAGAAGGTGATTTGGTTTTGAGAAAAATGCTGCCAAATGTGCAAGATTCCAGAGGAAGTTCACACCAAATTATGAAGGACCATATATAGTGAAGAAGGTCTTATCGGGAGGAGCATTAATCCTTTCCCAAATGGATGGACCCAATTTAAAGGATCCTGTGAACTCAGATGCTGTAAAGTTATATTATCCTTGATCAATAAAGTTTGTCATTTCAAGTGATCAATTGATTTTATTTTAATTAATTATAAGCAAAGTTGATATTCCTGAAATTCTCTGAAGTCGAATCAAAGCCTGAAATTCTTTCAAAGCCTAACCCACAAAATTCTTCTGAAAATTTCCAATCAAACACCATTTGAATCATCAGAAAAGAATTTGAGCATCTTATAATACTGAATGAATGCATTTATACAGTTTGGTCTATTGATTGTTCTTATTTTAAAAGAAAATATTATGGCAAGAATAACTAATTTTGATAGAAAATTGAAGCATGTTGGATTGAAAAAAAAAAAAAAAAAAAAAGAAGAAAAAAAAAAAAAAGAAGAAAAAAAAAAAGAGAAAAAAAAGAGAAAGGAAGAGAAAAAGAAAAGAGAAAGAGAAAGAAACCCCATAGATTGAAAAATCACAAATACCCTCAGTCTAGACAGATAGTCTAGTACTACCCAGACTCAAAATCCATCCTTTCGAGATGGTGACCCAAAATCCATCCTTTCAAGATGGTGACAAAATTCAGAAACCCATCAATTGAAGATGGTGATCAAGACAAAATTCAGAAATTCATCCGCTCAAGATGGTGATCAAGACAGAGTTCAGAAATTCATTCACTAGAAAATATGTTCAAGACAGAAGTTAGAAATCCATCCATTCCAGATGGAAACCAAAGCCCATTGGTCCGGCAAATGAAAAGCCCATTGGTGGCAAATGACCAAACCAAAGCCCATTGGTCCGGCAAATGACCAAAGCCCATTGGTCCGGCAAATGACCAAACCAAAGCCCATTGGTCCGGCAAATGACCAAAGCCCATTGGTCCGGCAAATGACCAAACCAAAGCCCATTGGTCCGGCAAATGACCAACCAAAGCCCATTGGTCCGGCAAATGACCTAACCAAATCTCAAAATCTAAAGGAGAAGCTAAGCAAAAATTGGTTGTCTTTTTGTCTTTGTGGCAAAAGTTTTGTTCAAACTTTACCACAAAGAGGGGCAGCTGTAGACACCCAATTTTTGCCCAATTAATTAAGGCTTAAAATTTAATTAAATTCATTTTCCAAAAGCCTTAAGTATTGATGAAATTGGCTAAGTGATCAAGGCACAGGCCAAATGGCCTGTTGGTTAAACATATGGACCCAAACACACTCAAGCTCAAGGACACAGGTTCAAACCCTAGCAAAGGCAAATTTTTGCCTTTTTTATCATTTTTGTTTTTTCCTCAAATGTGACTTTGCTTACTTTGCATCAGTTTTTAATCTGACAAAAAATCATTGATTGTCAAAATTGATGATGGGATTGCAAAGTGGTTACAAAGTGGTTACAAAATTAGTGCAAAAAAACAACCAAAAGTTACAAAATTCAATGTATAAAGTATTCAATTGCACATGAATGAGGAGTTACAAAAATTGAGTGGATGAATCTGGCATGGAATATGAAAACAATCATCAATTCATCAGTTTCAAACAAATTAATCATGGATTTTTCTAATTAAATTCGTGAAAAATCAAGGGGCAAAAATCAATTCATTTTTGAAACGGTTTTGAAACGTAAAATTGAGCTTGCAACCTATAAATAGGAGGTCCTAGGAGCAAAAGGCACAAGTCAATTTGAACAAAACACAATCAGAATGAGTGAATTCGAAGATTTCGAAAATTAGGGTTCTTAAAGAGAAAATTCGAAATTTGAGAATTTCGAATTGTTTTTGATTCAATTGAAGTGTTTAAGGAGCTTCAGGAACAAGTTTAAAGTGATCGAGTGTGCTTTAATTTGATCAATTTGTTCAAAATCACCTCTGTAATTTTTTTTATTTATTTTCGAATTTGCGCCGCCGCTACCCACCACCGCGAACCGCCGCTTCTGGTGGTTCTGAGTGAACGCCACCACCACCAACGACGCGCCACCAGCATAGAAGTCGGGCCGACAAGCTTAGGGAGGTCAACAACCACCAGGGACGGCCGACGAACGCTCGAAAGATCGCGTCATCGTCTTCCTCGCCCGACGAAGATCCGAATCCGACCCGAAAATCCGAATCCCAACCCGGTCGGTCATCGGTCAACGGTCGTCGGTCATCGGTCAACGGTCAACCCTGATCAGACGGTCCAGATTTAATCAAGCAGATCAGACGGCCCAGATTCGATCAAGCAGATCAGCGGCTCAGATTCGATCAAGCAGATCAGACGGCCCAGATTCGATCAAGCGATCAGACGGCCCAGATTCGATCAAGCGATCAGACGGCCCAGATTTCGATCAAGCAGATCAGACGGCCCAGATTTCATCAAGCGATCAGACGGCCCAGATCGAGTCAACAAGATCAGACGATCCAGATCGGTCAGCGAGATCGACGCTCCAGATCTCGTCCGCTTCATCCGACGGTCCAGGTTAATCCGCATTATTTAATTAATTTTATTATATAATTAATTTCAGAAAATAATAAAAAAATAGCAAAAAATAGTAAAAAATTTATAAAAATTCATAAAAAATTCAGAAAAATTCAGAAAAATACAGAAAAATCCAGAAAAATCAAAATATTTATTTTTTATATAAACTTATTTTTTTGATATTTTTGATATTTTTTTAATATTTTTAATGTGTATTTATACACAAATTGCCTTAGAAATACATATTTAATACATGGAAAATATTTTTAATATATTTTAAATTATTATGGATATGTTGTGAAATTATGTGATGATTTTTTTAAAAAAAAATATAAAATATAAAAATATAAAAAATAGATAAAAATGACAAAATTGGATTTTCCAAAACCAAAATTTTTTAGAAAAAAAAATAAAATAATAAAAAATGATTTTTGGACTTAGAAAAATTATGTTTTCATAAAAATAAAAAAAATCAATTGATTAGATCATAGGAGCGTCAAAAAAATGATTTTTTATAAAAACTTGAAAATTTAATGAACTTAAATTGAAAATAGTTCAAAAAAAAAAATTAAAATTGATCAACAAATTAAATTTTTTAAAAAAAGAAATACATTTTGTCTGATCTCGATTAGCGAGTACGTAGGCACCTGCGGGGCGACATAAAAAATGAAAAAATGTTTTTGTTTTTTAATATTGTGAATAATTATTTTGTAAATATAAATTTTTTTAAAAAAAAAATGAAATCTATTTGTTGATATTGATATTAAAAAAAAATAAAGAAATAATAAAAATAAAAAATGATTTGATTTGAAATATTTGTGCTATAATGTTTTAATTAATTTTTTTTTTTGAGCATGAAAAGGATAGATTAGAAATTTAAAATTCCAAAAGTGGTAACCGATTTGGTTTTAATAGGTTAGCCCCCGAATCCATGATATCTGGTTTTAAAAGTTTGTTTTTTTTTTTTAAAATCAAATTTTCGCAGACTAGTAGCTAAGTTAGGATCAACCGACCCATTGATCCTAGCTTTTTATTTTTTTTCCCGATTTATATGGTGGCGACTCTAAATTTTTTTTTTAAATTTCTTTTAACCCCTAGTCGAGATTCATGTTAAATGGGTTCGGTTTAATGTGAATCGGGTTAAGAGAAATGAACCAGATCAAGAATGAGTGGAAAAAATCCAGGCTCGACAATTACAACTATAAGATAAATAGCCATGGCATCATTCTATACCAGGTAATCAAAGAAATAAAATAGAGGTAAGCCAAGTTCCTGTAATTTCGATTTTTGATAATTTAGTATATTTATCTTTAAATTTTGCAAATTAGTGTATGTACTTTTAAAGTATATGCAATTCGGTGCCTATATTAAATATTATTTTATGGATATTCATTTTGATGAAAGGATAATAGCAAACACTTAACCACAAAGTGCTAAAATCTAAATACGAGGTGCTAAACTGCCAAAAAAAGCTAAAGATTAAAAGTATAGGCGTTCGATTTGCCATTATCTTGTCATCAAAATAAATGGCCATTAAATATTATTTAACGCCAATGACCTTGTAGTCTAGTGGCATCTCCATTTGTCTTTCTTGTGAGAGGTCCCAAGTTAAATTCACCCCTCCCAGGTCAATCGTCACGCCTCGAGGGGAACCCTGAACGTGACAGTCCGTCGTACACAATACTAAGCCTAAAGATGACTACCTTAGTCATGCAAAGACTTTCATATCATGGACAAGGCATACATCATAACCAATAGAATGCATCGAGTAGTGCAATTTACATTGATAATGATTAAGTAACAAGGCAAAGAGAATACTTATCATAAAACATAAACAAGGTTGATTGCAAATCTTAGGAGCATACCCCCATTATTATCTTCAAGTCTATATAAATATATTTCTTAATAATCGTCAAAATACTAACACATCATACATTGGCATATAGGGAAATTACAAAATAACTTCATTCTATGTTCTCATTGCTTCTATAAGTGTTTAAAATACATCAATGATTTCTTAATGTCATGATATTCGAATAGAGCCACAAATATACCTGTTTCAACAAAGATCTATGGGGGTATAAGCTTACAACTAGATTAGTGAAATATTCTATTTCATTCGCACCGTGATATCAAACAAATATTTCATTTTCACGCATATGCTATCCATGTTATGCAACAATCATATGATTACACAAATAATATAGTTATCCGAAAACCATATATAGAACGAATTTACCCCTCCATATCGAAGTTGGGGAATTGTTGATGAAGATCCTCTCGACTTTCTACTATTAGTCCCTAGGCTTTCGCCCAAAGCGTTTAGTTGGAATGGCTCCGAATCTAGAGTCGCATTCCTCGAGCATTGTCGATTCTCTAAGAAGGAGTATGGCCCGTGTCCAAGCACGATAACAGCCTGTCCAACTATACGCGTAAGAGTAGCAACCTTCCGAAAGAGGTGTGACTCGATGGATGCTATGTTGAACATTTTTTTTTTAAGGCAAACCTTATTAAGGTTTCTTAGGGACGATAAAAAAATTTAGCAAACAATAAGCAATCATGCATGTAGGTAGACAAAATACTTAGACAGACAATTCGAAGTTGTGATATTCTTAATTCTCATTTTATCACATAAGCACAGAATCACACATGCATATATCCGTGAATTTCCCATTCATGTCTATCTTTATCTTTTCTTAGTATACTAATGCCATTACTCTACAAGTACAAGTAAGGTAACGGATTAAAGAAAATTTAATAAAAGTAACTCACTCGACCATTTCGCAATCTTCTAGTCGTAGTAATCATCAGAAAGGGAAATCTCGTATTCCTCGTCACCTAAACAAAAGAAATATATGGGATGAGTATTTCGTAGAAGTTCTACTTAAACTTTCATATTCTATTTCACTATGTTCGTCAAAAATCGCGTAAAATGAAGTTCTAACTTAAAATGGCTATAACTTACTCATTTTAACTTGAAATTTCACATTATATATGTTGTTTTCTACCTACTCGAAAAGATCTATCTATTTCTAAAGGTTATTTTTATCATAAAAAGCCAATTGGGTTTGGAAATGATGGGATACATAATCATTACAAAATTCCAAGTCCTCAAAACACAAATTTTTTAATTTTTTTTTCATCCAAAAATCCTTAAGCGAAAATATATTTATATGATTGAAAAATGCTTTGTATATATACATATACATATATATATATAAAAACTCATATTGTACGCATGATTTTAGTGATGTTGCCTCAAAATAAAGTTTGTAAACAATTTTGTGAAGATAGAGTTTTGTGAATGGTCATTCTTTAACTTGTGATTAATTTGCAATTTTATAAATTTGTGACCTAGTAATAAGAAGGTCATAATTTAAGATCTTAAAGGTTTTATATTGCTCAAAAATTCTTATTCAACAATTTATTGTTATAAACATGATTTTCTATATTATGACATAAAAACTCAAATATATTTCTTCTAAAAAATCTGTTGAGTTTGATTCTTTAAACAAATTATAATTTTTAGGTTTGTAAGTTGTGGGATTTAATTAAAGAAAATCATGATTTCACACTTATTTTGAGCCCATGAGTATTTTATTTTCATGTCAAACTTTTTTAGCCAATTATTTTCCAAAATATGAACCTTTATGTGGTTATGAGAAAAATCATTCCATGTGTATAAAAGATGTTTTTAGTTTTAACATATGTTTAGTGAGTGACTTATTCTAAACCTTCATGCTTACATTATTTCATTATTGATTCATAATTTTTCCATACATAGGTGTTCATTTGAAAATCTTCAGTTTGTTATGGGTGAGTGTCTAGTTATTATAATTTTTTTTATTTCCTTAATTCCATAAAAAAAATGCATTTCTCTTCGTAAAACTTAGTTCCTTATGTAATATACCGATTTTACTTCTAAGTAAATTTTAACTTAGTGAGTTGATTTTATTTAAAACTAGTTTAGTTTTGGATTTTTATTATGAAGTTAGAAAAGAAATCCATAATTAAGCTTTCAAGAAAAATTTGGATATCAAAGAGTTATTGACACTAAGTTTAATAAACTTTATGTTACTCATCATAAAAAGATAGTGTTTATTTCGTTAGTTAATTTCTTTGATAAAATCATCTTTATTATCCTTAAGAAAATTAATGATGAGTTTGAAAAGAAGTTGTTAAGATAATTTTCTATGTGTTTGATAGAAAAATCTTTGTTTAGCGACAATGTTATATATTAAAAGAGTCTGGTTTCATTTTCTTTTATTAAAGAAAATTCCTCTTTATTTTTGTTGAGACAATATCTCTATAATGATGCATGTGTATGATTATGTAGCATGAAAAAAATGAAAATATCACATAATAATAGAGGAAAGATTATAAGAAGCAAAATAAGCAAAATAATAAGATCAAGTATTGGGAATATTAGCTCATCAAGGTATCCTGAACGTAATCATGGCCAAATTCATAAAGACAAAAAAAAAAAAAAATCATTTTGACTTGATAAGGACAAGTCTAAGACTAGAAAGACTATTCTTAATATAAAACATGTAATAAATAAACAAATTTGTAAAGCATAAGAATAAATAACGGTTATGTTAGTGAACTTATATGCTCTGAGAAATAATATATAGATAATAACATATAGAAGTTAGATTAGAAATATGAATAATAAACATAATAATGTAATAAAATATTGCATGAACAAGAACAAAATATGAACATATTATTTTTTTTAACACCATGGTTTTAGCTAAGAAACACACACTATGGTCATGTAATATTACATGATATGAAGGAGAAACATTAAGAATTTTTACCTAAAGTTTATGTGAAGAGGGAGGAAGATGGATTTTGTTGTTGGTTTATGAGATAGTAATAGAATGAGAAAAAAAGAGAAAGTGAAAAGAGAAATTTAGAAAGGAAAATTAGAGAGAAGTTGAGAAATGATTTTGGTAGAGTTTTGGTAGGAAAAATGAAAGGTGTGAAAGAAGTGGAGGGAAATGAAATATTTATAGAATTTGGAGTAAAAATTAGATGTAATAAAATAAATTAAAAAAAATATATATTGGAGAAGAGAGAAGGTAAGGGCTGGAGCAAAACAAGAGAGAGAGAGGGAGAGTTTGATTGATTTTATATTTTTGTAATGAAAAGAAATAACGTGTCAGGTAATGATGTATAAAGTTATATGGGAAAAGTAAATTATAAGAGATAAATATGGTAAAGTGTAAGAATAGGGTATAAAAAAAAGTAGAGATAGTAAAAAGTAAATTATAATATAAATAGTACTATAAATAGTAGACTAGACAACTAAAAAATCGGTAGTAAAAAAAATACGCGTAAAAATGCAATATCTAATATTTTTAATTATCGAAAAATTATAAAACTGATATTTTTGAAATCCTTGTATTATTACGAATCTATTGGTGTCATCGAAATGTTTTTACTATTTCGAGCCTTGAGATACACTTTTCAAGAGCTAATCCCGTTTGGATTCGAAACGCACTAAAATTTAATAAATCTGATATTTTTAAGCTTTCTTATATTTATTACGAACTATTATCATAATTATCTCAACTCCGTTTCTTAGCGTTTAAGAGCACAGGATTGCCGAATCTAAACAATAGGGTTTGTTGTAGACTTTATTAACTTGAAGGATTCCGGTTTGACTTTCGGCTTGTTAATTTATTTGTAAAATCATAAAATTTTTGGGTTTTTTACTGTATTATATTTTCTTTCAACATTTATGTTTTTATTTTATTTTATTGGTGATTTATTTAATATTTTTTAGTTCCTCGGATTATTTAACCGAGTCTAGGGTTATGGGTTGACTCCGTTTGACTTTGGTGATAATTAAAAATTTTGATTCTAAAATTCACCAAATGATTTAAGGTTTTAGTATTTTGTCGTCAAGTGTTATTTGGACATATCATCTTGATTTATGTGTTAGAGATCAATAGCTATTTAGCTGGAGTACGAATGTTGAATTAAACAATTGTTGGATTTTTCATTTTGTGTTTTGAGGTTCTCTTCTCTTTTTCTCAAGGTTAAGATTTTCGTATTTGATCTTATTTAGAATTAGTTTTTGAACTTGGGTCGGTTTTCAAGTCTCGATTTTGTGTTTTAACTTATAGGATTATTTTCTAAGAATTATGAAAAATTCAGGAGTTTATGGTAATGGCAAAAAATGTGTATATTATTTAATAGAGATATTGAATAACATATACTTTGAAAGTATAAGCATTAATTTGCCAAATATCTAAAAATAAGACACGAAATTACAAAAAATTGAAAGTACAGATACTTGTCCTACCATTATCC
Source organism: Combretum micranthum (assembly GCA_024138025.1). Lineage (NCBI taxonomy): Eukaryota > Viridiplantae > Streptophyta > Magnoliopsida > Myrtales > Combretaceae > Combretum > Combretum micranthum. The sequence goes on from JAMXBD010001075.1 coordinate 20,330, forward strand.
CCTCTAGAAATTTACTTAGTGTATCGAATCAACAACCTTTACAGAAAATTATATGGTATGTAACTTCTATTCATTTGGTCTTAGTCCTCATAATCACACATTTGGGTATTATTAAAATTAAAATACATCAACTTCTACACAAATTTATTCTGACCCTTGTTGGAAATTTATATTTTATATTTATGTATGATAGGAATAGTTACAATCAATAATCATATTATATCATCTAAATGTTTTCGCATGCGTATTTAAAAAAATTATCAACATTCTTATCCTATCATTGGTGTGTGAATGATTTAGAAAGTAAAGGTAACATTACTCTTTCTAGTGACTTCGCTACGAAAAATAAATTCCACTAACACCTATTCCTATTTGCAACCATAGGCCCAAGAAAAGGACGAGCAATTTCTATTATTTGTAGCTAACCATTTATATATATCTACATTAATATCCACTTCAATTTCATCAAACTGTAGAGTATTCATATTATCTTCAATCTTGGCTTCTAGATCAATCTTATTTATTTATCAAATCCCCCACTAACACACAAAACAAATTAAAATCTAACACCATAATTTCAAAATGTCACTTTTTAAAATATAGTCATAAGTTCTTGCCAACCTTTAACAATTTTCTATATACTCCTTATATCCCATTAGATTACAATAAAAATTTGGCATTCTAAATCAAAATCCCCCCGACAAAAATAGTTCATATCTTTTGTACATAATGTATTTTAATATCCTTCCAACTAAACAAATTAATTTAATATCAACTTTAAATGTTCAAATCAGTCTATCACATCATCAACATATACAAATTACATCTACATATTATCATTAATCATCCATCTAAATCACCAAGTCATACTCTTATCAACTTAACTCAAACATTTAACTTTAATAATGTAAAGAATACACTTGTTCAAAATCACTCTGTCCTTTCCACAAACAATGGACACATCTCCTTAACCTTTAAATTCTTCTTATTGCACTTTTGCATTTTTAAGCCTAATATCCTAATTCATGTGTAAAATAAATAAATAAATAAAAAATAGAAGGCTATATTATTCTTTAAAGAATAAGATAATGGGTGGAATGTTTTACCTTGTGAATTATGTAAAGGGATTAGGCTATAAGTGACTGATTGTGGGGTTTATATAGGAATATTGGTAGGATTTTCTATGCCAATGGTCATATCTACCCATATTTAAGTCATCTTAATCATTGATATGGATATCTTATTATAATAAATTGAGCTCAGGATCTATATATATGTTATATCTTATTTCATTATTATTAATTTTTTTTTTCAATTTTTGAACATAAAATGGAAAAGTATGACCATTTAATAGTTAAAAAAAACTGCCAATAAATTTTAACACGTCCTATTTCATATTTTGTTTGACTTCACATCATCCTTCTTAAAATAAAATAATCGTTAGGATAATTTCATCTATCTTTCCTATTGATGAACACTATTTTGCTTTACTTCTTATCATAAAGAAGATAGCTCATCAATGTTAACTGTTGTTAGCAATAAAAGGTTATTTATTCTATGTCAACAAACACAACAAACAATATTAAGGGAGATAGTAATAAAAATTATGAAAAGTGTAAATGGATATTAAGTTGACCACTTCAAAATTCAAATACCAAATTTAATTTTTATACAAAATTTGTATATTAAATATAACATTTACCTTAACTTTTAACTCACCATTTATCTAATGTTACTATCTTATGTAGGGATACAACCGGGCCAGGTTTGGGACGGGTCATGTAAAACGAGAACCCAACTGAGTTGGTTATGGGTTTTCCAAAACTCAAGAAAAATCCTATGAGAGTTTTCCCATCATTCCCATAACCTGTCCCTATAGGGTTTTGCAAATCCAATTCTGACCCAACCCAACTCGATTGGAAGATTATCATTTTTTTTTCTTGTTATTACAATGATAATTTCAACAACTAAATGTAAATTATATCACATATTATCATCTATATAAGCAATTTTTAAAAATTAGATATAAATTTCATTTAATATGGAAATGAAATTATGAAATTTGCAGTCAAACCTGTGTATACATATTTTTATTAACTTTTATGAAATTTTATTATATATTTTATGGTAGGTTGGGTTTTCCCACTGGGTTACAAATATGACCTAAAACCTGACCCCAAGACCCTATAAGGTTTTAATACGATGTCCAAAACCCATCTTCAAACCCTGTAAGGTTTGTAGTAGGTCAGGCAAGTCAGTTACCTATTACGATCCACCCGTTTACATCTCTAGTGTTGTGTGCTATGTGTTGACATTAATTTTAGTGTATGAATATAACAAAACATGGGGCTTAGTTCAGGCACTTAGATCATGCATACTCAAAAAGTTTTGAATCCTTCTCTACACAAATTAAGCACACATTGACAAGACCAAACTTCTCTTTGTTTATATATATAATATATATGGTAAATTACATCGGAAGGTCACAATGCTTGGGATAAGTTAATTTGAGGTCACAATGTTTAGGAAGTATAAGTTCATTTTAGGCTACAATATTTCAAAGTGCTAAAAAGAGATGACAACATTTAGAGAAGTAGGTCAATTGAGGTTACCATTGACACGTATAATAATGTACCAAATCTTCTAAGTTATACTTTTAAATATTTCTCCTACTGAAACACGTTAATGGTAACCCTAATGCATGACTATTGATCGTATCAAATTATAAAATATATAAATCTAAGGTTAAATCCTGCATCGAGCATAGGCAAGTATACCTGTCTAGAGTTTTATAGGATTAAAATGGGTGTCATCCACATGGATCTAAGGAGCAAGTACTAGCATTACTATTTTTCTACTATTTAGCCTAATTCTTGAGGTGATGATTAACAATTTAACTACTAATTAAGTAACGAATCAACTTAACAAACCCTAGGATTATTTATGAGTGCTTACATGAAATGTATTCAATCACAAAACATATCCTTCATCTTAATCCATCCTAAACCTTAAATTTCGTATAATAATAGATTGATCAATGAATCGTTCATGCTTTTACACTGTAGAACTCTTAATTAAATCATATTACTCTCAAGTTAATTGATTCCTAACCCTACATGAGACAGTGGAGACATCTTCCTTACTAATGCTATATAAGATTGCATGAATGTATTTTTGTGATTCCCATATTAAAGATTGAATCTTTGTGTAGAAAATCGAAGTTTCCCTACCTCTAAGTGAAACATGCAATTTCTCTATTCACGAGGATCTATCCTATTAAATCAAACCTCTTTTTATCTAATAAGAATGAAACATACAATTAATTTTGTGTATAAATCAATTACAAGACAATTAAATCACACGAGCAGATACAAAGGCATAAACTTTTCATTAATAAAAAACAATTCAAATCACATAGGGCTTAGGGTTTCACAAGATGGAGGGTATAATGATCTACTCCTCCATGGAGTTTACAATAAGAACAAGAGATTTAGATGAAATAGAAGTAATCATGATGTAACAATAAAACCCTTTTTGACGTCTTGTGATTTTCGATAAGCTCAAGCACTTCTCCTCTTAAAGCTTGTCGTTTTCTCTCATAGTGCCTAAAAAATATGTCCAAAGATTATTAATAACGAAAACAAGGCAGCTATTTATGGTTTATGATAGAAACAGGGTTGTGCGGGCTAGGTCGCATGGCTGTGTTCAGGAGAGGGTAGAAATCAATTCCACCAAAATGGAGGCTTCACAATGTGCATGGCCGTGTAGAAGGCAGGGCAGAAATCAAAATCCATTTTTGTATTTTTCTTCTCTTCCTGGCTTCAATATGGTTGTACTTAAGCAAGGGCACATATTTGCTTGGTTATTGATTTGTTCCCTGCCTCCATCATGGCATGCACAAGATAATGCATGTGTAAAATTTAGCTCCATATCATCACTTCATCATATTCACCTTGATTTCACTTGATTCACCTTAAAGTTCTTTCAATTATGCTTTTTAAGCCCTAAAATGAATAACTGAGCAATTAAATATTCTTTTCTTATCATAAGAATATAAAATACATATAAAATATCATCAAATGAGCACTAATGATAAGGGTCTTTTGAAACTTATCATCTCAATTGACTTACTTTTATAAATACTGTGATATTTTTTTAATTACTCAAAACGTTGTAACCTCAGATAAACTTACCCTAAAATGTTACGATCTTCTAGTATAATTTACCTTATACATACATACATATATATATAACCCATTATTTTTTATTTGGACTCTAGTTAGATTTTACTCAACTAATATATCACATTTTTTCTATTGAATAATTATAAAAATATCTATACAAAAGCATGGTTTGATTTCGAACAAGGAATCAAATTGAAATGGTCATCGATGGTGGTTGGCCAGTACTTCGTTTTCTAGGTAGTTCTTCAACCTAGAATCGATTGGAATCATTGGTTCCAATGGGTTCTATGAAAAATAAAATAAAATTAGAGAAAAAATTAAAAATAATATTAAATATATAATTTTTAATATTTAAACTATTCATATTCATAGTAAAATTTATTACTAATTCATAATACTAACATGTTATCATCAATAACAAATAAATATAACTTGAAATCATATAGAATTAGTTTATATAAACTTCTCTTGAAAGCAAAGTTCATTTCTTTAATAATATGAGACTATTTTTTATATTGATATTTTTTTTATCATCTAGAGTATTTTGCAATCTTATATTATTAACTATAAATAATATTGAATATGTTTTTATATAAATAAATGTGCATTCTAAACAAATTAAAAAAAAATTGGTCAATCAATATAACACTTTTAGACCTGATAATTATATTGAGTTGTTTTATTAAAATAAAAATTTATTCATTTATTTTTATTTTTACTTAAAAAAACAGTTCTGTGATTTCAAAATCGAAATTCGGAACCACTGGTTCCCTAAAATTGAATTGGAACTGAGGGGGGATGGTTTCGATTCTGATTTCTCAATTTTAAGATCCAAAATCGACATTTCAGATTTCGGTTTGATTTGTTCCCAAACCATGCCTATGTCTTGAAATATCCCTTGGTTGCATAACTTAATTTGAACTAGTTATGCATATGGGAACCCAAACATAAAACTGATAAAGTTCTTATGTCACGTCATTCTCATTAATTGTTTTTCCTAACAAACTTGGTTTTTTATTATCATGATTACAACTTTGGCAAAAAAAATATATATATATAATATATATTATCCTAATTAGAATATTGGCATTCATCTGGTTCTTCACAAGGTCATTAAAGTGTCGTATTAGTATCTAAAGAAACTTTCCTTCAAAGGATCTTATCACTTTATCCGTAAGGTCCTTTCTATAAGTTTATTCAATGTATTTTTTATACTTTAATGGATTAAGGAACCCTTCACATCCGCAGGCACCTCGAAAAGTGAGATCATTCGCCTAGAAACCTGTGTCAAGGACCTTAGATGTGGATGCTCTTATAGTATGTTGTACATATTTGTGTTTTTTGTTACAGTGGAAAACTTGAAGAGACCACTCTTATCAACTCATTTTTGTATAAACTAGTTTCGTTGTTTGTGATCTTATCTCTTTAAAGGACAGTATTTTCTTTTTTCTTTCATTACGATAGGGATGAGAGGAATTTAACATGGTACTTCTTATTTAAGAAATTAAGAGAGATACTACTAAGCTACAATGTTATTAGGTCTTTAAAAGACGGTTCAATTTGTCTAAAATTAAGATTAATTTCATTCTAATGATTTTTATAATTATTTATTAAGATATCCTTTTTCCCCTTTTCCTATAGATTCTGTCTATTCAATAATTTAAAAGCTAGAAATTTATACGACTCAAAATGAACAAAAAATTTTGGATTTTAGTTACTTTTTAATTAAATTATATATTTTTAATCTCTCTTTTTTTTTTACTCTGAAACTAAGAAAACCAAACTAAACTCATATTCAACCCAATCATGCATAACCTAGAATCGACCAATTTGAAATAGTCCTTTTAAAAAAAAAAAACTTTCACATAATTTAGGACTCAATAAATTTCATAAGTAATTTGGTTTGAAATTTCTCGAATACGTGGTGTTTTTGCCAAACTTTTGGACATTTCAAACAGTGGATCTGCATCTGCATCTTCATCTGGTGTTCAAGGAAGGATCATGGTATGGTTGTCTTTTCATGCTGCTTATAGTTGTAGTAAAATAAAGTATATATAGTACTAAAAATGGAACGGCATAGTGTTTCATGATTTCATCCTATTTATTGTTCATCGCTTACATTACATTAATCCTTTATCGGCCTTGTCTCTCGAATTGACATCATGTTTGATTCATTCCAATATACTATTGAATCCATCTTTGTTTACAGTCAATTTGTGATTTACGAAGTTTGAACTTAGTTATTAGAATTCCAATGGAATTACAGAAGCTAGGTTATTCGGGCTTTTTAACCCTTGCATCATCCTTCTTTTCTCGCTTTTCTTCTTCTTTTTTTTGTTTTTGTTTTTGTTTTTTTTTTTTTCAAATTTCAGGAATCGTTTTTTATATACTAATTGATATTACTTATTGGAAATAATTATCATCGGCTAATACAAAAACTGCCACGCGTTAATAATGATAAAAAAATTTAACGCAATTAACAGTAGTCGTTGTTTGTCAAAAGTTGCAAAATATTAAGGATTTAAATCGAAATTAAAAAAAAAAATGTCAAGGACTCAAATAGGAAAATATGTTAAGTACTAAAATTATACTTTTTCCTAAATTGTAGATGTTTCAATTAGTGGTTAATTTGTGGGTAAAGAAAATAAACTTTTTAAGAATTAGAAATTCAAAATATCTTAATTTTTTGAATAAAAAAAAATCAACGTTAAAATTTTTGCTTTTGAAACACCATTTGGTTTTATTAAGAAATCATGTCTTTAAGAAATTTTTCTAAACCGGGTTCACTTGAATTTTGTGTTTTGAGACGCAATTTCTTAGTAAAATAAAATAATGGATTCCAGACACAGTACATAAATTAAAGCGCCATAAAGTTTAGATTCTTATGAAAAATGCAGATTTTTTATTTTTCTTTTGACACTATTTTTCTTTCGTTCTTTTTCATTATTTTGTTTTAGGCTACTTTCTTAGAGTTTGTCGTAATTAATGTCATAAGCACGAAGAACTTACTAATTAGGTGTAATGATATAAAAAAAAAAAAATTTAAATTAATCACTTGAAACATATGGGATATACATTGGTTTTTGACATCAATATATGTGATTAAAATAATTTACTTAGGACATAATTGGATTGGATTGGGATTTAATATTGAGTGCTATTAGTATATTATCCCTATAAATCATCCAATTATATGTGTTTTCTATCTTATCTTTATCTGCATTATGTTTTGCCATATTTGGTTAAATCAAACATAATTGATGATAAATAAAAATAAATTCATGCTAAATCTGATAAGTTTCGATCTATTGGTTGCCAGAGTTCTTTTCGATGAACTTTTACTAATTTTCTTCAAAATACTGGTTATTGATCCACAAGTCTCATCTATGTAGGCTGATCAGAGACAGAGCACTAGTGACAATGAAGCATGGACTCATGTGAAAAGGTTTCAAAGACTTGATGGTATGGGAAATTCTCAACATTACTGGACTTGTAAGTACTGTAATGGGGTAAAGACGGGGAACGTTGGGAGAGTAGAGGCGCATCTTGGTAATGTTCCAAACTTCGGCATTACTGGCTGCAAAGGTAATGTCCCTACTGATGTAAGGGAAAGAATGGCACTAGCAGCTAATCAGAAAAAAGAAAACAAGAAGAGGAGGTGCATATCAGAACAAGCCTCTGGAATGACCATTGCGGACATATCTTCTCAAACCACTTATCTTGGAGCAACCAATGGATCTGGTGAAACTCATCCAGGAGCTGTTGAGATAGGTGGATGGAGTTCTGCCAATCCACAAGGTATTCATTACTTATTCTTATGCGGTTCGACAAGGAAAAACATCATGATATCAAGTATTTATAACTATTGCATTTTTTTTCTATATCTAGTAACAAGCTGTTATCTAACCTTTATTTTCCTTGAAGCTGAAGTCATATCGTATTAAACTCAGCAGACTATAGGTCATTTAAAAAGTGCCAGGAAGACTTATGGCAATACTTTCTGAAGAATAAACTAATCCCATTGTCCCTATCTATCCAGAAAATAAGCTTAAGACTTTCCATGTAGTTGCATAAATATGACTTTTGGCATCTCTTTCTTGATAGGCTTCATTTTGTGTTCAATTTATTACAGGAAACTATATGATCAACGATTTTGGGTTAGGAAATTTCCAACAAAATGCTATTCAACACGGAGGAAATTTTGACAATGTTTCATGCCCGGATAAACCTATGGAAAATAGCCGTATGAGCTTTGCTACTGGATTAACCACTGTTTATTCCTACCCTAATGCTTTGCAATCTGAATGCTTTGGTGTTGATCCTATTGGAGGAGAAGGAGGAGGAAGTACTAGCCATCCAGACATACCTTCTCAAGTGCCACTAATGACGTATCTTTCCAGGCCACTCTTGCTGGAGCTGCTGAGATGGGTGGACAGAGCTTGGTCAATCCACCTCAAGGTATGAATTATTTATAGAAAAAATCATGCATGCACAGTTTAACAAAGAAAAGCATCATGATATTTAACCATTCATAAGTATCGCAGTTCTTTTCTTGTATCCGTTAACAGTCTGTTGCAGTAAATTCCTTTTTTTATTTTTATTTTTTAAATCTTTTGAAGCTGAAGTGAAGTCATACCATATTAATTTGCTTTCTTTTATTTGTCCATCAAATGTTGAAATCTAACATTTAACAAGTGCCAGGAGGACTTGCCGTAGTCATTCCTGAAGAAGAAACTACTCCCTGTTCTAATCCATTCGGAATATGAACTTAAGACCCTCCATGTAGTTGCAAAAATATGACTTTGCTCCTTTCTGTTGATCGGTTTTTTCTTTTTTTTTTTTTTTTTTGTTCAATTTAAGACAAAGTGGTCCTTGTTTTCCCTTTTTTTTTTTTACTTTTTTGCTGTTACTTTGAATGTGGTGTTGTATTCTACAAGGGATCATATATTCATTGCTCTTAGCACAAAAAATATATTAATTATAATCTGCATCTGTTACTAAAATTTAGATACCTTTTTTTTTTTTTTTTTTCTCCAGGGTGCACAGGAACTCCATATGACATACCAGGGCAGGCCAGCATGTCTGGGTTGGGAAATTCCCAGCAAGCTACGGAAAATATCCAATATCTGAAAAATTGTACAACCAAATGCTAATATGATTGTTGCTCTTAGCACGAAAAATATATTAATTCTAATCTATTTTTTACTATATTTTTTTATGTATATTATTTTCAGGGAACGCAGGAACTCTAACTCATGTTGTGAGGCCGATCAACAATTTTGGGTTAGGAAATTCCCAACAAAATGCTATTCAACATGGAGGAAATTTTGGCAATGCACCTTGCCCGGATCAACCTATGGAAAATAGCCGTGTGAGCTTTGTTCCTGGTTTAACCACTAATGCTTTGCAATCTGAATGCTTTGGTGTTGATCCTATTGGAGGAGGAGGAGGAGGAGGAAGTACTAGCAATCCAGACATACCTTCTCAAGTGGCCACTAATGACATATCTTTCCAGGCCACTCTTGCTGGAGCTGCTGAGATGGGTGGACAGAGCTTGGTCGATCCACCTCAAGGTATGCATTATTTATACAAAAAATCATGCATACACAGTTTAACAAAGAAAAGCATCATGATATTTAACCATTCATAAGTATTGCAGTTCTTTTCCTGTATCCAGTAACAGCCTGTTGCAGTAAATTCCTTTTTTTTATTTTTTTTTTAAATCTTTTGAAGCTGAAGTGAAGTCATACCATATTAATTTGCTTTCTTTTATTTGTCCATCAAATGTTGAAATCTAACATTTAACAAATGCCAGGAGGACTTGCAGTAGTCATTCCTGAAGAAGAAACTACTCCCTATTCTAATCCATTCGGAATATGAACTTAAGACCCTCCATATAGTTGCAAAAATATGACTTTGCTCCTTTCTGTTGATTGGTTTTTTTTTTTTTTTTGTTCAATTTACGCCAAAGTGGTCCTTGTTTTCCTTTTTTTTTTTTTTTTCCCCTTTCTATTACTTTGAATGTGGTGTTGTATTCTACAAGGGGATCATATATTCATTGCTCTTCGCGCAGAAAATATATCAATTATAATCTGTTTCTGTTACTAAAATTTAGATACTTTTTTTTTTTTTTCAGGGTGCACAGGAACTCTATATGACATACCAGGGCCTGCCAGCATGTCTGGGTTGGGAAATTCTCAACAACCTAAGGAAAATATCCATTTTCGCAGGCGGCGACTATCTTTTTTCGAAAGTCTAGGTAGGCTATTTTCATTGGCCGAACACTCATCATCTAAACAGTCACTTATGGGTTATTATTTCCCTATTTAATTCTTTTATCCAATTGGCAGTGCAGTAATTAATATGTCAAACATAATTTTATATGAGCTTTTATAGAAATTCGGTTATGTTTATCTGCATTTTTAATTCGCGAGCATATGTGTTTACTTATTATATGCTGCTATCTTTAGTTGTTAGGGCATAAGAAGTCTTGAACATTGAATACACAATCACAAATCAGCTCTCCTTCATTGATTTTGTTGACAAGTATATATCCATCATTATTCAGTGGCATATACGATAATAAGAGCATATTGTTCCAAACGCTAGCATAGATGTTATTCTACTTCTATTTCCAATTTGCTATGTATAGTAGTTTTGCTCTCGAACACTCTGGGAATCCCGAATCTGACTCTCTTTTGTTTGCATTAGGATTTTTGAAATTGTGGGAACTGGAGGATCTACTAGATGAAAGGGAATCTACAGTTAAGAGACAAAGCGAGCAATTGAGGTTGATCGATAGCACTGTTACAACAGAAGAGAGGAAGATCAATAGATGGCTGAGACGAGTAGGGGAAGTGAAGGAGCGATCTCGTTGTCTATTTAAGAAATACGAAGGGCTTAAGTCAGCCGACAATGAAACACAACTTCTCCAGATGATGAAGGCACTGGAAAAATTGAAGAACTAATTGAACAAAGTAGAGAATTTGATGCAATCGCAATGAAGACAGTGGTGGCGTTTATGAACTGCAGGTTAAATAGTCGACACAAAGATCCTTGGAGAGAAGCTTTGCCACCCCCCTTAGTATAACCGTATCATGTCTTCAGACACTTGTCATTATGGGTATGTTTTCATTGAGAGAAAAATGGCTAGCTCTGCTTAGGTTTTGCTGGTGGAATTGTGAGATGTGTGTTTTGTTCTGTAAGGAGACATTCGGTGGGTGAGTAATCTTGCTTGCTATGCCTGTTGGTTGGGATATATCTTTTCTTCAAGTAAATCTATATGTCATTTTGCTTCTCATTATTAAGGACCTTTTTATGACTCTCTCTTCTTCTTGATTTATAAACCACAGCTGATGTATATTATATCTGTGCTATATGAGTCAAATGGGTTTTCGGTGTTTTTACTCAGTCTATATATATATATATATATATATTATTTAAGCTAGACAAATGCGTTTTGATGTCTTATTTTTACTATTTAATGCATTTAAATATAACATATGATATCCTCAAAAGAAAAGGATTTTTAGTTATTTAAAAAAAAAAAAAAAAAAAAACTGGCTCACGTTCACCTGCATTTACGAAAGCAATATAGCTGTTATACACATACTTCAAATTAGTGCAGAAAATCTGCATCCTATATCCATATGTTCAAAGGAGGAATTGAGATATTTAATATAGGCCCATTAACAAAATGTCCGCGTCCATTAAACAACACTCCAATAATTTATACCGTTTGACGTTTGTCATGCCAATGTAGATTTTGGTGTTTTAGCTTCTTATCTAATTTTTATTAGACATTTACAAAGTTGACCATAAAATTTAATATTTATTTCCAAAAACCGTGACTTTCTTTTTTTTTTTTTTTTTTTTCCGGTGAGCCCTTCCAAAAACCATAACTCCATTTTTTTTTCTTTTTTCCATGAGCCATAAGACCTATTATAAAAGTTTGAATGAATTTAAGGCAAAATAAAAAAAAAATTGTTTCATATTAAGTACAATTTATATCGCATTCAAAATCTAGATAGATTGTTTATGATCACGATTTTAATATTTTACCATGACATTGTAGGGTTTTTTATTATTAATTTTTCATAATTTTTTATAATTTCCTATCGTTAACTCTCTCTCTCTCTCTCTCTCTCCATGTTTAATATGCCATTTTATTTTCTTTGCACACATTATATATCTTAGATGCGATTTTTGTGATTTTTATGAAAATATTGAAGTTTTCCATTTATAATAAATTTACTGAAGTTTTTAAATCACATCTTATATGTGTTTTCTTTGTAAAAAATAGGACATCTAGAAGATGTAATTAGCTTTTGCATGGATAATTATGTAATTAAAATTATTTTATTTATATCTAAGTAATTTCCTTTTTTTTTTTACAATCTATAGACACGTGGTGCACTCCTGTTCATTTATATCTTCTACAATAAAAAAAGTCAAAGTAGTCATCTCTTTAGTGTCTTTTTTTTTCTATTATGCATAGTTATCCAACTAATCCACCCGATTTACAAAATCTTGGAAAAATCACTCCCAATTATTTTTACGACTTTGAAGTGATCACCTATAAAGTAAAAAATAAAATATATAATAGGATTTGACAACATTTTTAATGATATGAGTAGCGTAGAAGATATTCCAATATAACAACATATGTTAAAAAACAAAGAGTCTATTTGAATTCCTAAAAATGACTCAAAGGCAAAAAATGTGATAATATTTTATAAAAAGATTTTAAAATTAATTATACGTAGTCTTAAATTTTAAATCATCAAAATTACATATGTTCCTAAAATTTTTCAAATATTATATACAGATACCTTTAAAATAACATAACCCATTAAACTAATTTATCAGCAAACATGAGAAAATGCAATACTATAACTAACTAATTTTAGGCTATCAATAGTAAAAATAGGTAAAAGCTCAGATAGCAAATATGATAATTACCATTTTATTAAATAAATTGAGTAAAAATGAATGAGTAATTGTTATATTTGAAATCTAACATATGCTTACTTTCATAATTAATTACTAAAAATTTAAAAAATATTAATTTAATATCTAACATTGTTCATTTTTGCAATTTACTCTTTGGACTTTGCTAAATTTTATAATTAACTATCTAAGACTAAGTTTTGCAATTAACCTAGTAAAATAATATTATGAATTATATTTAACTAAGCAATACGGCAAATACATAAATATATATAAGGAACAAAAGTATACAAGATCTAAACTTTATCTTAGTAGAAGATTAATAAATAGGAATGGATCCATAAATCAACTTGCATTCTTGGAATTGGATTTCTCTCATAAAAATGTGAAAAAAAGAGGTGTACATTAATCTTTTGTTACAAGCTAATTTTCATAAGTTAGAACCGCGTTCCACCCTACTCTAAGTTGGGTGTGCCTTAAAGGTTGATGGTCCAAAGGCCTCCAAGACAGAAACCACACCTCCAACATTGCTGCTCCGATGTTGAATTCATTAAGTGGGCAAAGAAAAAATTTATATAGTTGTGTAACTTTTGTTTTATTAAGAAATGGAATCTATCTATAATAGGAAATTGTCCTGTGGCTAATTATGGAGGTGCTCACATGAATTCTGGGCAAGCGTGGCCTAATTTATTAGCAGTCCTTCTAAAAGTGTAGGGGAAAGCAATGAGTTAGCTGTCCTTCTCATCTAAAATAGTGAAAAAGTAAAAAGACTAGATTTAGAGTGTGTGTGTGTCTATATGGGAAGGCCATCAAGGCAGGATTTACGAGTTGCAGGTGGACCCAAATACCTTGGGCCTCTAAGTTGAGCAAATCAACCTACATGATGGAGTGGTCGAACAGGACTTTAGGAGGCCTTGACAACAATTGGGCATCAACACCTTTTATTGATGAAAATTCGATTACTATACAAAAGGGTGTTTCTTGGAGTGCATATTTACTAGGATAGTTAGGAGGGTCACATTTATATGATGGTAAAAGACTTAACGGCTTTTAAAGTAGAGCAAGAAGGTTTTGATGTGCCCGAAAGGTTGAATTCGCGAAATTAAGCCTTAATAAAGTTGGAATCGACCTTAATAGCAATAATCTTTATTTGAGCCAAAAGATAAGGAAAAAAAAAAAAAGATCAAAGAACTTAGATTTTATGGTGATTACAAAATAAATTCCAGATTTTCCTTTTTTTTTTTCCTTTTTAACATTTATTCAATTCAACATTCTTTTTGTTATTTTTTTTTTATGTATTTTAGTTATCTTGTTGAATTAAAATTAATTTATTAAATTAGTTATCATATACTAATAAGAAGTCCATATTATGTTACTTAATGATGACAAATAGAAAAGAAATATAAGTATGCTAAAAGTTAAAAATATAGATGTCGGTATGAAAAATTAAATTTACTCTTTATAAAATATATTAATGTAGATACAAGTTAATTAAATGTTACAATATGTTTCGAATTCGATTTCCTTAAGATTTTCCAACATGCAACCAACCCAGTACAAGTGGGAGAACTCTTCCAACTAAAAATCTTAAAACTTAAAACCGGCCTAAGAAGTTTCATATATATCTCAAACTCATTTTTAATTAACTACAATTGAGTTTAAAATGTAAGCATCTAGATTCAGCCTATTTTCATTTTTACCCCTCATTTACCAAACAAGACCCCTTGCTTCAATTGAGTTAAAATAAACTACAATGGTGAACTATTATTTGATATTTATGTTGATGATTTACCAAACCAGACCCCCTGCATCAATTGAGTTAAAATTAACTATAATGGTTAACCATTGTTTAATATTTATGTTGATGGAAAGGATGATTTTTTGAGGCTATTGGTGATGGTAAACCAATTTTTGATGTACCAATTTTTTATGTTAATTATGTTGAACAAGAATATAATAAAGAAAATTTGGTTGTTATGAAGTCTTGTATGAGGTCTTGTATGACTCTGAAGATGGTTGGTTGAGTAATAACATTTTTCAGTCCATCTACACCATTCTGGGAAAGGTGAAAATAGGTCCAAGAATTGTGCAAATCGATTGGCAATCAACGAGTATGGCTCAAGTAACTAGGGTTAACTCAATTTGTTTGAAACTTGTATAATAAACTCCAATTGGTTCTTTAATGACATGGTGAATTTAAGGGCAAATTTTATCCAACATAGCAGAAATGTGTCAATAATGATGTGGTTAATAATTTTAATGATGCGGTCAATATTGAATATTTATTAGCTTGCCATTAATGTCTTTTAATAGTTTGCCTTTTCTATTCAATATTTAAAAGGATATCTTTTCAATGTCATTCATTGTCTTAAAGTTTTTCTTTTTAGTGTCTTTCATTTTTCAATTTAATGTTTTTTTAATAGGATATTTTTTTAGTTATTTTTTTCCTTTTTGTAAAATTTAAGATCTTCGATATAAATTATATGCCTTAAGGCAAAGAAGAAAAAAAAATATTAGTAATATTATTCGAGTAGCATTTTAGCTCTTTTCCCCAGAATTTTGAGTTATTGGATTAAATTCAAATTTTGATGCATATATCTTCTAGGTATGTATTTTTGTTGCATCACGCAACAACTCAACAAAAAAGATCGTAGATGTCACGACCTGCTACCCCAGGCTCCATCGCAGCAGAGGGGATGCTCCTAGGCCCTCGAGCTATCCTGGACAGGGATCGTGAAGCCAGGTACACTGGCTTCCCAGTGCACCCTCAAGCACAACCAGAATACCAGAGATACTGTGTAACGACTTGGAACTCTACCCACCGACATATTGTTTGCTTTGGCCACACGTCGAACGGTTTTATCCTTTTGGTGCCAGTGCTTCCCAGGAGGTCACCTATTCTAGGATTACTTTGCCTAGAGCACGCTTAACTTTGGAGTTTTGACAAACTCCAAGCCATTACACCAAAAATGTGCCTCTGTGATTAGAGTTCCACCATCTATATTTGAGGGGTCTTACATACTCTCCTACTTATAAAACTGACGTCCTCGTCAGTTTTGTTACATAGGTCTAGAACCACTGCTCTGATACCCTTTGTCATGACCTGTCACTCCAGGATCCACCACAGCGGAAGGGGCGCCCCTAGGCCTTCAAGCCACCCTAGGCAAGGATCTTGATGCCAGGTACATTGGCTCTTCCAGTGTACCTTCAGGCACAACCAGAACACCAAAGGCATTGTGTAACGACTCGGAACTTTACCCACTGAGGTATTGTCTGCTTTGACCACACGCCGCACGGTTTTGTCCTTTTGGTGTTAATGCTTTCTAAGGGGTCACCCATCCTGGGATTACTCTACCTAGAGCACGTATTAGGGTTCCCTTCGTACCTAAGTTAGTATTACGCTGGTCTTCCATTGTCACAACCATCCTCTCAGTGAGTTGATCAACCATCCTACTAAATCGACGTTCCATTGCACCCATTCATTCATCTATGATCTGTCTGATCAGTCAATCTAAGTCATCACGACCATAGATCTCATCCACTACAACACAACATTGATTGCCTTAACGTTTGAAAGGCATCTTCTCCAAGAACGAACACAGCTCTGATACCAAACTAACGCAGTGTACAAGTGAATGATTTATCGCAAGACATTGAATCGCACACAATTACCGTCCTGTGATCTTCAAAAGCCTAAAGAGTTCTTAGAAATCTAGGCAATTGACATCAAATAACAAGATCTCATACAAAAGATCTGAAATTTGGAGAAAAAGAGCAGAGCAGTTCTAAGAAATGTATTCAAAATGTCAAAGATAATGTCTTTCCTTTGCCTTAGGGCTTACAATATAAAAGAAACAAAACAACTCAGAGGCCACCAAGGAAAAAATAAAACTGACGTGCAACATAAGCTAGCTGCATATAGGTCTATGTCGACAACCTAAAACATAAAGGCCGGTGGCTTTGGGTGACAGCCTTTAACATTTTGATTCCGTGAACTTTCAAAGCTATCTAAAGGCTGGCGGTGTAGATCCCCTATGCTGGCGGCGTGCATGGCCAGTGTTCCTTTACAACGCTTGTTCTTCCACTCCCTCCAGTGCCACTTCTCTAAGAACTTAGATGCTATTTCTTTTACTACATCACTATTAATTTTACATCTTTGAAGGGTTGATAGGCAGAACATAAATAGGCTCTCGTTATAAATGACGACTCAATGATTGACTGATGAATGTTCAATTTAACATTTTGAATGTTCAAATAAATTTGTTATTTAGTTTTTTGTTTTTTTTCTAGTGACCTGTTTATGATACATTAACATGACTTTCTTTTCATTGATTTGTTAGTTGCAATTGATATATTTGATACATGATCCTTTGTGATGTACAACTATAAAGGCTATACAAGCAAATTAAATCTAATGATAAATTTTCAAGTATGCTACTGATAAAAGTACCAAGATCAATACCAGTCTAATTTTTACTAAGAAAGTGCTATGTTCCTTCTTCTTCTTTTTTTTTTTTTCCCTCCCCCCTCCCCTCATGGAATTGGCCTGTTCCGTTATTAAGTAAATTAAAAAAAATGCAGAAAAAAAAAATCTTTGTGCTAAAATATAGAAAATTATAAAAAAGAAAATGGCTCATATAGTGATATGATCAGTTGTAAATTAATACTTACAGACTTATAGTTTAACATCCACATTTATTAGTTCAAAATCAAATCAAATATCAGAAGTTTTGACGACCATGTTAATGATGGAATAATAAACGCAACAGAATCTCAATATCTCCCTATCATTTGCCACGCATGATACGAGCTCCACTTTTAATCTATTTTTCTCTTTTTCTTTTATATATTTAATCAATATTGTGAGTATTCCACACATGATACACAAATATGTAAAACTAAATTACACCCTCACACAAAGGAGAAGTGATCATTAAAAGAATCCACACATCTTCCTCATAAATGAACCCAAAAATATTTAAAGGTCAAAAAAATGGAAAAAAACTCCTAATATGAAACACATCGCCAGTACATAAATCAATGCCAGATCAATCACCAATAGTCAAGCAGAACAAATCATTGAAAAATATAACCCCCCTCATAATTTGTTGGTAGATAAAAACCTTGGGAAATTTTGATGATGGTTATCCTGAAATAAACCAGCACCACATTTGGCAAGATTGAAATTTTCCAAAAAAAATAAAAAAGAGAGATGGTTCCTGAAATTACCTTCTTTAGTGAGATGCCCTTGACAATGCATAGTTTTTCCACCTAACCACATATTCATTTGATAGAACGTGGTCTTTGTTTATTCCATTTTGGCAATTAGTCAAAAATCTATTCTCATGCAAAGCCACCATGATACTATCATTTTGACTGTCTATCTTAGATCTCAAAGCTCCAACTAAAGAAACTTGTAAAGTGTCCGGTAAAGGTCTTTCAAACTTTGCTTAATTGAGTACAAAAATGAGAAAAAGGATATTCATTATTTTGTGGAAATGGAATTGCATTTAAATATATAAAAGTAGCACGAAATTGTTGGCCCAATTAATCATATACCAAATCATCTAGACAATCCCCATGAGATTCTAGAAGTTGAAATTATATGAGCACATTTCACCCTCTCGAACTATGATAATTTATACTAATGCATTGTCTCGTATGAAGCAGATTTTTATAGATCTTTTTTCAACTACATAAGTGATCAACATACGTTAAAACATTTGTCACACGGTGAATAGCTTATAATCATGCCATTATTTGCCAAGATTAAGATTGAATTTTTTTTTTTTTTCAGTTAACAAAAATTCATTAGGAAATGTTAGTCAAACACCAACATGTCGGCGGAACTAGCCTAACATCCAGCAAATTACAAATGGTCAGAACATTAGAGTTGTTCCTTTGGTCCAGGATACTGTCTTGCTCAAGGTCAACAAAAGGAAGCTCTTGTTTGGAGTTCTCAGATAACACATTATACACATTAGAGATATTATCATAAACAAAATTTGAGACTCCGTTCCAAGCTCTAGCAGCAAGATCATGAGCAAGCCTGTTGGCATCTCTAATCATCTAGTGAATCATCCAGGTTGGGTACACTCTGAGTAAAGACCTGCAAAGGATTAAATCAATAGGGATGAAATTACAGTCAATATTCTCATATTCAATCCATCTCACTGCTAAAGAGGAGTCAGATTCAATAGCAAGATACGTAGTATTAAGGTATACAGCTAAACACATTCCTCCCAGGATGGCTTTGATTTCAGCCTCAAGATGGAAGGTCGAAGAGGCTGAATTAATGAACCCTTTAAGGATTTTGCCATTAGAATCTCTAATGATACCCCTAGAGCGGCCTTTTTTGCATCAGGATGGAAAGAGGCATCTATGTTGAGCTTCAAGTGTCCTTGGTTTGGTGGTTGCTAGCAACAAGATCCTCTACTGGAAGAAGAAGTGCCTCTTAAGAATTTCCAAGTTGCCCAAATTTCTCCTCAAGGTGTTCCTTCTTAACATTACCTCTTTTGTCAAAGGAGATTCCTAGGTATTTCCTAGGTCTTCTCTCTTCCTTAAGTTTGCTTTCGGAAAAATCTCTTCTCTCAGAGGTTGGGAGTCTTGGGAGAGAAAATAACCAAGGATTTGCTGAAATTTGTTCTCAAATCTGTTGTAGTTTCTAGGTTTGATAGGACTTGTTGAATACGATCAGCCGTTTCAATAGACGCTTCCCCGAAGAACAAGAGGTCATTGACAAAAAAGAGGGGTGAGAGCTTAAAGTCCAAACCTCTAAATTTTACAGGTTTCCACAACTTATTTGCTACACATGTATTAATCCACCGACTAACAATCTCTAGAGCAAGAATGAAGAGGTAGGGAGAAAGGGGATTCCCTTGTCTAAGGCCTCTCGATGCTTCAAAAGGTCTTGACATACCTCCATTAATGATATAGGAGAATGAGGCAGAGGAGAAGCAAGAGGCAACAAGGTTTCACCAAGAACTAGGAAAGTTTAGGTATGTGAGAGCATTTTGTAGGAAATCCCGTTTTAGAGAGTCAAAAGCTTTAGCTAGGCCAACTTTCCATACCATCCAGCCCATATTTCCTTTTTTTTTTTTTTCTTTTGTTGAAGGAGCTCATAATTTCTTGAAGAAGAAGAATGTTATCTTGGGTGGATCTTCCTAGGACAAAACTTGCTTGCAGAGGGCAGATGGCCTGGATAAGAACGGACTAATCTTTTGAACAAGCAGTTTAGAGATGACTTTATAGATTATGTTACACAGGCTAATAGGTCTGAAGTCATTAATAACTTTTGCACCCTCTTTCTTAGGGATAAGGACAATAAGGGTTTTATTGAGATGATCCGGAACCTTTCCTTTATTGAAAACCTCCAACACAGCTCGGATGAGATCATCCCCAACGATTCCCCAGCATTTCTGATAGAAACCAGCATTGAACCCATCAACATCAGGGCTTTTGTTTGCACCAATGCTAAACAGAGCATCCTTAATTTCTAGCTTAGTAGGAAGAGAAATAAGGTTTTTGAATTCATCTTCCCTTAAGACTCTTCTTTGCAAGATAGAGAGGTTTGGATTCTAAGAAGGGGCAACTTTGCTAGTTCTGAAAAGGTTAGAGAAAAAATCCACAATGTGGCTCCAAATAAGGTTTTGTTTGACAATCCATCTTCCTTGATTATCTTCTAACCCTAGAATTCTAGCTTTTTTCCTTCTCAGAATGGCACTCTGGTGAAAAAATTTTGTGTTTCTTTCACCATCAACAATCCATTTTATCCTAGCCTTGTGTTTCCAAAGGGATTCCTCGTGTTTTAGGAGAGTGTTCCATTCTTCTCTGACAAAGTTTAGCTTATAGAGAATATCCTGGAAGGGCCGAGATTTCCAGACGTCTTCAAGCACTTGAATTCTATTTTGTATCATCTTTTTCTTAAGATGAATTATACCGAACTTCACTTTATTCCACTTCCTCATATTACTAGTGAAACAATCCAAGGAGGTCTGGCTGCAAAGGTTGAGAGGTCTCCAATGTTAATGAACAAAAGGCATGAACATAGAGTGTTCGAGCCACATAGGCTGAAATCTAAAGGGTCTCCTCCTCCTAAAAGGGCAGGCCAGGGGGTTAGCATCCAACAAAATAAGTCTGTGATCAGATTGTAGGTGTGAAAGATGTAAGACTTTGGATTCCGAGAAAAGATCCAGCCATTTTTTGTTAACGCAAGCTCTATCATGGTGGCTCTTAATGAGATCCGACAGATTTTTGTTCGTATTACTCTAGGAGAAGGGAGGTCCCACAAAACCAATATCATCATTCCACATTGTTTCATACAATTTTGATAAATGTTGGCTCGGTGCTGATTAACCCTTCTACCTTCGCGTTTCTCCGAATTATTCAAGACTTCATTTAAGTATCCAATCAACTTCCAAGGATCGTTTATATGCTCAGCTAGCAGACTTAGACTCTTCCATAAATTAATTCTTTCTACTAGCAAATTACTTGCATAGATAGCAGAAACGATAAGATTATGAGGGAAGCCATTAACCTATACAGAAAGGTAGAGTTCTTGTCTGGTGCTGAAAAGAGGAACTACCATAGCTTCGTCTCCATGCCACATGGCTACGATGCCGCCGCTCATGCCAAGAGCTTCCACGCAATACAAATTGTCAAAACCCAGGTCGGCTTGGAGTCTTTCTGCTTGCTGCCTACCAATTCTAGTTTCAACTAGAATCAACACATTAGGTAAATATGCCTACATAATTTCTTCTAAGGCTAGCTTCCTCCTCCTAGCATTTGCACCTCTGACATTCTAAGCATATACCCTAAATGGGATGTTCTCTAAGGCGGGCAAATCTTGATCCATGAGATTGGGGTTATCCATAGAAAGTACAAACCGAATCTAGGACTCATTAGACAAGAAGAGGTCCCTTATTCTTACCACATCCAATCTCCACGAGCAAGGTCTTCGTTTCATGATGAACATTGCCGGGGTCTTCTCCTTTGGGCTCATGGTCCTTGGAAGGACAGCTTCCTTGTTCATGACCCTACCATCGGGAAGACCGAGAGGTCCATGATAGCTTCCGTTCGCATCATCATTCCGAAGACAATCTCTTTGATCGTCTCCTCCCACTCCCTTAGACAGTAGTGCGAATTCAGTCGTTCCTGTGCTGGCTGAAGGATCAAATTTATCCCTCCTTCCCTCAGGGTGTGGTGGACCATTTGATGACTGTCCGTAATGAACCTTCCATTCAGAACCAGATCTGAATAGGTGAGTTAAGGGATCTGCATTTCTGTGCGATCCTCTATTTCTTCTAGGTCTGTGGAAATTATTTCTACCAAGGTCTTCATCCTTCCCCTGACTGTTTCCATTAGCCATAGGGCTGGCTCTGCTGTGGTCGAGGGGTTCAATGAGTCCGGGTGAAGAACATAGACCGCTATCCGTATGCTTTGCGCCACCACTATCCTTCCAGGCAAGAATCTTCACCTGAGTAAGCCTTCTCCTTGGTTTTCTGGGGTAAAGAGAATGAGAAGGTCGTAATAGAGACGCGATAGTAGCTTCGTCAGACAGAGCATGGGAAATGAATTCCGAGAGAGAGGGATTAGGCGGCTTGTAAAAAGATAAATCACTGTCCTCAAGATCCATATGTTGAGACTTCTGCAGCAAAGGTAACCGGATCACTCGGAGATTTAGCTCCCGAGGGCGGTACACGGGGCACAAGGTCAAAAGAAATAGACTGATAAAAAAGGGGAAGGGCATGATTAGACAAGGAAGCCGAAAGGTTAGACGGAGGCTAGTGAGACGAACAAGGGAGGATCGCTAGGCGCTGATGAGGAGAGAGGTTTCCCTGGGACTTCAGTTTTTCTATTTTGGACAAGGGAAAAATCTACGGTCCAGTTACTATTTTTGACGGGATCAATCCTGTCGAATAATGACCGGCTACTATCGGTAACAAACCATTAAAATGATGCAGAGAATTTCTTTGTCTTGCAAATTGAAGCAGCGAAAGAAATAAAATCTGTGTGGCGGGAATTAATGAATTTAATAATATCATTGAAAAATGAAATTAATATAGAAGAAACATTAAATTGAATTCGTCAAGTAGAAAAGTCGTGGGAGTCTGATGTCCCAAAAAAATAAACAAATAAATAAAACTAAATTTAATATGTCAAGTTAAGACTATGAATTTTTTTTCATACAAATATATATTATACATTACTTTAACATCTCTATTATATATCACACACAGCAAATCAAACATATAAACATAAAATATTTTTTTATGTTTTAAAATAAAATATACAATACACATAAAAGATATATACTATAAAACAATTAAGATATCACACATCACTATAATATATATAAATATCCTATATAACACATAACAGTATATACAAATTCAACATATTACTAAAACTTTGAAAATATTTGTACAATATATATAACATATTAGAAGCTTTACAACTTTTATATATTAATATAAAAAATAAAAGATATATAAATTAAAACAATTAAGTTATCTCACATAACAAAATACACACACACACTATACAAGTTAGAAGACCATTTAGGAACTACATATTTGCTATAACATGTGAATATATATATTAATTATTACTATAACATGTAACAAATATCCTATACAGCATATAAAAAATTTAAAAATTTTTATATAATGCTTAAATTAATCTTATCATATTTGATACATTACTACGATAATTGAAATATACATACATAATATATAACATATAAGATATATATATATAAGATTTTTTTTTTATCTTATATAATGAAATATGTGATATACAAATATAATTTTATCATATACAACATATAAAATATATATTACTTACAAATTACATGTATCAAAATTTTACATATTAGTATAACATATAAATTATATACGTCTTACATTACACATTGGAAACATATAAAAATTAATTTTTTTATATAACAATTTAAATTAAGCAAATACATAGTTAATACAATATGATAACATTTTAAATATACACAAACATGATATATAACATATAGATATATGTATACATATGTTTTTTTTTTAATCTTATCTAATGAAATGTATGATATATAAACACAATTTTATCTACAACATAAAATATATATTACATACAAATTATATGTATCAAAATTTTACGTACGAGTATAACATATAAATTATATGCATCTTACATAACACATAGGAACATATAAAAATATAACTTGTATATAATATTCGGATGTGTAAAAACACGAGTACATACTATGTATTTTTTATAACACAACGGGTTATATTTTTTTTATATTAATATAATTAAGTAATATTGACATAACACAAGTAATTATATGTTACATAACATAAAAATTTCATTTCTTATATAACATGTAAGATATATATAAACATATGGAATGTTTTTGCGTTTTTAAATAAAAGATCAAATACTCACAAACAAATATATTATATATAATATATAAAATATTTATAGAAATATATATCCTATACAAATTTCATTCATTATATATTTTACATATTACTATAACATATATATTATATTATACTATCCTATGGGGAAATTCCTTGTTCTAAGGGTCCATTTTATCACACTAGAGGGAAATTCCTCGTTCTGGGGTGATTTTACCACACTAGGAGAAAATTCCTTATTTGGAGGATTATTTTACCACATTAGAGGGAAATTTCTCATTTTGAGGGTCATTTTACTATACTAGGGGGAAATCCTCATTCTATGGGTCGTTTTACCATACCATGGAGGAATTCCTCATTTTGAGGGTTTTTTTACCACACTAGGAGGAAATTCGTTGTTTCAGGGCCATTTTACCACACTAGGGAGGAATTCCTCATTTCGGAGGCCATTTTTCCACACTAAGGAGAAATTCCCCATTCTAAGGGTCATTTTTCCACACTAAGGAGAATTCCTTATTTTTAGGGGCCATTGTACCACGCTAGAGGAAATTCCTTATTCCGACAACCATCTTACCATACTAGAGGGGAATTCTTTATTCCAATGGTTATTCTGCCACGTTAGGGAGGAATTCTTCATTTTAAGAGCTATTTTATCATACTATGGGGAAATTCCTCATTTCGGAGGCTATTTATCACACTAGAGGAAAATTCCTCGTTCTATGGGTCGTTTTACCATACTAGGAGGGAATTCCTCATTTTAAGAGTGATTTTACCACACTAGGGAAAATTCCTCGTTCTAAGAGCCATTTGACCATATTAGGGAAAATTCCGAGTTCCAGGGGCTATTATACCACACTAGGAGGAAAATCCTCATTTTAGGGGCGAATTTACCACACTAAACGGGGGGGAGGGAGATTCTTCGTTTTAAGGGCTATTTTACCACACTAAGGAGAGATTCCTTGTTCCATGAGTCATTTTACCAAACTATGGGGAACTCGTTCCTAGAGCCATTTTATCATACTATGGGAGGATCCCTCGTTCTAAGGCCCATTTTATCACACTTGGGGGAATTCCTCATTTTGAGGGCCATTTTACCACACTAAGGGAAAATTCATCATTGTAAGGATCATTTTACTACGCTAGGGATAATTCCTCATTATAAGAGTCATTCTACCACACTAGGGTGGAATTCCTAATTTTAAGGGTCATTCTACAATACTAAAGCAGAACTCCTTATTTTGAGAGTCATTTTACTATACTAGAGGAAAATTCCTCGTTCTAAGGGTCATTCTACCTTACTAAAGGGAAATTCCTCTTTCTAAGAGCCATTATATCACACTAGGATAGAATTCCTTACTTTGAGGGTCATTTTACCACACTAAAAGGGAATTTTTCATTTTAAGGGTTATTTTACCACGTTATTAAGGAATTCCTCATTCCTTGGACCATTTTACAACACAAAGGGAAAATTCTTCGCTCGAAGGTTGATTTTCCCTCCAATTATGGTAGTAAAATGGATCTTGGAACAAAGAATTCCTCCTTAATATGGTAAAATGGACCATGGAACGATGAATTTAATCCCTCCCCCTTTTAGTGTGGTAAAATGGCTCTTAGAGCGAAGATTTCCCTTCAACTATGGTAAAATGGCCTCTAAAATGAAGTTTTTCCTCTTAATATGGTAAAATGACCATACTGTGGTAATATAATGTATATATATATATATATATATTAAATTTGATGTATTACTATAACATATTCATTATATATATCCTATATAACTTATAAGAACTTATCGAAATTTTATATTTAGCTATAACATATAAAAATATACACAAATTTAATATGTTACTATTACCTAAATAAAAATTTTTTGTGATATTACATATCATGTGCATATTCATAAAAATCCTACACAATATATATACATCATATATAACATAAAAGGAAAATATACAAAATTTAGCTAATACTCTAACTTGAAAAACATGTATATATATTACACATCATTTTTATGTATAAAATTTTTACATATTAATATAACATAATATATATACATCTCATATAACATATAGGAACATATACAAAATTTATATAATACTCTAACATTTAAAAATATATACATATTATATATCTTATATAACAAAAAAGAACATTTACAAATTTTATATGTTGCTATAACATACATATTAAATATATATATATGGATATATGCAAATATATTATATGTTACTATAACATCTAAATTGTATATCATGTATAACATATAAGTTATATATAAGAAAATGATATTTTTTTAATGTTTTAAAATAACATAAACAATATACATAAAGAAAAATATTATGTATGACATGTAAAGTATGTATTAAATATTTATACTTTACAAATTTCATGTATAAAGATATTACATATTACTATACATATAAATTATATATCCTAAATAACACATAAGATCGTATACAAATTTTTTATATTAATATAGCATATACTATATACCCCAATTTAATATATTACCATATATATCCTAGTTTAATATATTACTGTAACATATAAACTATATTTATCTTAATTTAATATATTGTTATAACATATAAAGTATTTATATTCAATATATCTTATGGTATGTTTATTTATCTTATATGCTAAAGCATATAACAGACATATATGAATATATGCTATATTACTATAACATCTAAATCATATATCACATTCGACATGTAAGACATATGAACATATGATATTTTTTTATGTTTTAAAATAAAATATGAAAGACACATAAACAAATATATCACATGTAACACATAATATATACACATACTCATACTGTACCAATTTCACGTGTAAAGATTTTACATATTACTATAACATATAAATTATATATATATATCATAAATAACATAAGAACATACAAGTTTCTTATATCAATATAACATATAATATATTCCTTAATTTAATATATTACTATAAGATATAATATGTTATGCTATTTTATGTTTTGAAAAAAAAATACAATACACAAACAAATATATCACATATAAGACTTAATATAAATAAATATATATATTATGCAAATTTCTTACAAAAAATATTAACATATTACTATAGCATATAAAATATATACATTCTATATAACATATAAGAACACATACAGATTTTATATATTGCTATAACATATAAAATATATATATGATATATTATTTTTATCTCGTACAATAAAATATATAATATACAAATATAACTATATCCTATATAACATATAAAATATATAACCAATTCAAATTTTATTTATAAAAGTTTTACATATTAATATTACATAATATAGATATTTTATATTGCTATAACATACATATTAAATATATATAAAAACATATGTAATATATCCTATATGATTATAACATATAAAATATATATTATATATAACATATAAAACACTCACACACACACACACACACACACACACACATATGATATACTATTTTATACTTTAAAACAAAATAGATAATATACATAAATAAATACATCACATATAAAAGCGGTTGTAAGATTAAGATTAATAGGGAGAAAATGAGGTTACAAGAAAAAAGTTGATGCAACAAAAAAATGAAAAAGATGAAAGATATATAAGAAAATAAAAAGGTGAAATAAGAGGAAAAAAAAAAAGCTCAAAAAAAGAAAAGAAAAGGACAATCTTGATTGAAAGGAAGAGAAAAAAAATAGACATGTGTTTAATCTGTATAGCAAGTTAAAAGCTAATATAATTAAAGATTAAAATTAAATCTAAGTAAATTAACGATCTAAATTTTGACGAGATCAGTCCTGTCAAATTAACTAATAGGACTATAAAAGCCCCCTTTGGACAAGCGTCCAAACGTTATCTGCCTCCATCTTAGAGGGACTAGGATTGTTAGAAACCTGTGAGACAAAAGAAGGTCTAAACATGCATTGCTTAAGGGCGGCAAGATCAGGCCCAGTACGAAGAGGGCTTTTGGGCCCCGGCCCACAAGGAAATACCTCTTCTATCAGAAATAGAAGATCCAATAACTCTTTTCCTTCTGGGGACAAGCGGTGGTTCCAACAGGCGAGAAGAAGACTGATTCTTAGTACGGTTCTGGTCGACATTATCACAACATCCATAGATTTTACAGAATAAAGGAAGACCTTCATATTGTACATGATAAATGTCTTCCTCAATCATAACAGAGTGGATAAGGGGTTTCGAAGCATCAATTTGGATGCATAAGCAGGCATATCGACCCCTTTCCATCTCTGCAGTAAACGAGTCTACTTTGAGAACCGTACCAACTCCTTTGCTTATTTTCTTAATAAACTCTATTCTGTAAAACTCTGAGGGGAGCTCAGAAATCTAATCCAGACAATGATCTTGTTAAACTCTGATTTAGATGGTGAATCGAGGTTCCCATTTTCAGATAGCAATAACGCATTATTCATATACCACAGACCATTCTTTAAAACAAACAAAAAATCTTCATGTGATTTGAAAGAGACCAGATAGGTACTTTTACCCATGCTAGTCCTCCTGAAATCTTAACAAGCTATCCAAAGGCTTTTGAGATGTTCGCTAAGGTGTTTGTATCCTTCATGAGCTTCCATGACCCTAATAAAGATCAAGAGATTCCAGGGTTTTAGCATTCGTTCCTTTTCCTCTGTGGAAAAGGCGATCTTACAGACTCCATCCTCCAAAAGAGAGATAGCCTCTTCATAGCTATCCTTGTCTTCTTCCATTTCAGATCTCCCAAAGATGCCAACGTCCCCCGATTCATCCTCCATGGCATCAAAAAAGGTGTCATTGCTTGGGCCGGGAGGACCCTAAAGAAAAGCTTTTTTGAAGTCCAAGTAATTCCTTGTGATTTCCCGAACTTCCTCAGGAAGGGAAGTTTGCTTCTCAGGAACTGGATTGTCACTTATCGATTTAGATGTTGTTTTATCCATCAAGGGATCCTCAGAAACTTTGCGTTTACTATTCTTGCTTCCAAAGGTCACATGGGTATCGGTAGTTTCTTCAACCGAGAACTTCCTGATGGTTTCAAGGACTCAGAATTTCACATATATAAGACATTCAAAATTTTTTGAATTGTTTATTATATAGCGTACTTTGCGTGCCTGAAATAAATATTCAAATAGAGAATTTGCTTGCAAAACAAAGTACAAATTTCAAAATTGTTTTGCAAAGTCATCACTAAATCTAATGTATACTCCTCCGCAAGCGTATCATGATCGATGGGCGATATGTATGGCATACTCATTGATTTGAGTTATATAAGTTTGATAGTTCTTGATCCTATATTGCCTGATTTAACATGATTATTATCATAAAATTAAAAAGGAAAAAATGCTCGATTTGATACTTCAACTTTGACAAAAAGGTTAATTAAGTATATGCAATTTAAAAAGTCCAATTTCATATTCAATTAAACTTTTCGATTCTTTAAACACTATCTCTTTTAACATCGTTAAATTGTTGTCTAATATGTGTCCATTACTTAAACAGACAATAAAAAGAGAGTGTTAAGTGGGGTAGTATGTAGAGAAACGAAAAGTTCAATTGGGTGTGTGACGCAATAAAATAATTAGGGTTTTTATCACGATTCGTTGATTCTAAGATTATTTGTAAAGCGATAATTAATTATCTATTGATTTTACGGATGCCTAGATAGTTGGCATCCAAAATTCAAAAATGATGTAGTAATTTGAAGGTTTTAGGGAAAAACAAAGTAAGACGACTCAAAATTATATTACTAATGATAACTAAGAGTTCCTTTGCTCTAAGGCGTACAAATATAAGCAAGTTCAAAAAGCTGCCAAAAGTAGAAATGTTCTAAAACTTAATGACACAAAATACATGAAAGGACAAATAAAATGTCACAGACAACATTAAAATAGAGGTATCTAATAAGAAGTTATAACAAAATTAAAATCTACCTAAAATATAAAAATTTCCCGTTTGAGGTCTTAAATGAAGGCATTTGCTTAAAAAATGACATAGCACATTGTCGAAAGTCATGACTTCTTCCTATTGGCTTGTTTCCATCAAGATAAGGACCCAAAATCAAGAAATTGTGACTGACTAGACTCTGTGCCATTTTGCTAAATGTCTATTCGCCACTGCCTTCATCTAATTGATATAAACTTAGACTTTTTAAACTTCATGCGCTTAATTGACCTTTTCGTCAAATTTTAGGTATCAAATTGAGCATTCCCCGAATTAAAAAGTGATGCATAGCGTAATTATCAAATTGAAACTTAATTTTTATAGATATGTTATAAGCAATATTAGAGCCGATTTGAACCACCGAACTAACTTGAACCAGTACCGACGGGCCATGCTTATCTACCCAGATCGTCCATACAATTCATGGCCCACCAAATGAATCACCAGGTTAGCAAGTTGCTAGCAGATCAACTTGCATGATCCACCCAACTTGACAGTTCAGGGCCGGTTCAAGCAAAAAAAAATTGAATTTGATGCGTTAATTAAAAAAAAAAATCTCACTATTATGTGATTAATTTTTCATACATATTTTTCAATGATTATAACAAGGTAAAAGTATTATATATATCATTATTTTTATCTCCAATGATTAGAAAAAAAAAACATTTGAAATCCATATAATACTATGTTAAAATAGCCATGATCCATAACTTAGCCATTAAGCCTCATTCGTATAAACGTATATAGATATGTGTATACATATATGTAATTCTTTTCATGATCTTTGCAAAATAAAAGACGAATTTGCTATGCTATTATTAGTGCAATAATAATTAATGGAGCTTAGATGATCACGTGTCATCATGAATCAATATGAAGAATATTTTATGCGTCTATTATTGTATGCCATGTTACTTTCACATTAAAATGATATTGGAACAAATCAAAGCTAGGAATTTACTAAAGATAGATATAGAAATATATATATCATATAACGAAGAATCGTAGGGGCTGGTGTTGCTAGTGCATTCCAATAATTGTTGTCAAATAAAACCCTGAATTTGCTCACATTTCCTCAAGTTATTCAACCTGAAAGCAGATTACATGCCAAGACAAAAAGGCCATTCCATTCCATGGAAAAGCTAAGGCTCGTGACTTCCCTTTGCTTTGTTGGTTTCTTATGAAGTTGCAAATGGATATGACATTAATGTGCGGAATAGTAAGTGTTGAAAATTTTATGGCATCCAAAATTGCTCAGAATGTGGAGCTAGGAGATTTTTACCTTTGTAAATTAGAATCCTGGAGTGCAACTTTGCTTTTCAGACTCTACATGCGGATAGGGTGAAATTGCTGTGTGGAGTAATGGTGTTTTGTATTTTTGCATGTTTTGCATTATTTCATCCATTTGCAATAAATAAACGTTACCTACTCGTTCCTCAATTCATCTGCTTCGTAAAACTTTCTTCCTATCAAATATCACCTGTGTGCAAATACATCCGTGCCACATTAATTTTTTTTCTTTGTTACAAAACCCATATCTCTTCCTCTACCAACAAAAAATGAGGTCATTTTTGGAGGACATTCAATGGGCAAAGAAGTCTCGTGAGTAGGGAGAATGATTCTCTTTTTAAGTATGCAGTGCAGTTCGCTTTGTTTGCCAAATATGAACAAGTTTGATATTTTAAATTCTTTATATATATATATATATATATGTTGTATGATGTTGTGATGTTTGGTTTTATTCGATGTTTGAAGTTTGTAAACTGTAATTATAAATTTATTAACCTAGTCAATGCATGCATTATTCAACGTAGAGTTGCATTGAACAATTTATTTTAATTTAAAAAATTAGTATAATTTAATTAAATTATTATTTCCCACTTTTTTCAAATTTGTGGCTTGTTGCTTTTTAATTTCAGTCATTTCAACACCTCTAGTGGTTCAACGAGTGGCTCCATGCTAGATTGTGCCTAAGACGGGTAGCAGGAGTGGAGGATGAGTCTCTTTTTATGGATGCTAATTGCTATCAAGTTTGCTTCATTGTAAACTATGGACAAGTTTGATATTTTAAATTCTCCATATATATATATATATATATATTGTATGGTGATGTAAAGGTTTGGTTTTATTTGAAGTTTCAAGTTTGTATAATTTCATTATAAAATTATTATCCTAGTGAGGATATGCATTATTCAATGTGGAGTTACAATGACGATTTTATGTGAATTGTAAAATTTGTATAATTTAATATAATTTTTAGTTTCTCCCCTTTTTAAAATTATTGGTTTGTTGTTTTAAATTTTTTTAAATTTGATTTTTTTTATATTTGCTAGTTCAAAGAGCCATGAACCAACTGTTGAACCGGTGATTAGACCCAGACTAGACCGACCCTGGTATTGACGGGCTGGTTCAAATTTCATGTGAACCTAATCCATGAACCAGCGATTCAGGCCAGTCCGGATTGTTGCCTTTGTCTAGGTGGTATCATATATCAATCTTGTCATATCATATCATAGGCATTTATATTTTATAGATCTAATTTAGCCTTATCCAATTTACACAAGAATTATCGTAGATATTGAGATGCCATAATTGATTATTAAGTGGTGTCGAAATATTACATGGTAGGCAGTAAAGGTTG
The DNA here is from genome assembly GCA_024138025.1 of Combretum micranthum. Taxonomy (NCBI): domain Eukaryota; kingdom Viridiplantae; phylum Streptophyta; class Magnoliopsida; order Myrtales; family Combretaceae; genus Combretum; species Combretum micranthum. The sequence goes on from JAMXBD010001075.1 coordinate 53,462, forward strand.
TTTTGCATCTCAATGCCTTATTTCCCATGTTGATTCCACGGTTGAATTAAAAATATTACCTCTATAGTCGAAAATCTAGCAAATCCGTAAATGTCATCGACCTAAAAACGTCAAATCACATCGTGGCATGAGAATTTTGAAAAAAATTTACTAGAGCATCAACATGAGAAATTAGATGACATCAAGAAAAAGTAGCAACATTTCTGAACATGCTTAATTTTTAAAATACCACATTTGTGTTAAGAATATATACATCTTAATGATTTTCTTTTTAAGATAGTAACAAGCCCTTTTATTTTTATAAATACACACTTTTAGCTCTTTATTAAATGGGTTTATCTTAATTTAGGGCTTCTTTTTACTATTTTGATATTAAAATTTTAACGATTTATGCAAATGATTGGCTCCAAGAGAAATTTTACATTATCAAACACAATAAATATGACTTTTTTTTTTTAATTTGATAGTCCCTTATAATTTTGAGTACCTGAAATTAATTCTATTAATATTCTTCCAAACCATAAGAAATTAAAATAATAAAACTTAAAATATGTGAAATTAGGGGAAAAAAGAAAAATATGAAAATAGAGAAACTGAGCCTTGGTGCAAACGCAATAGCAGACAACGAAGCATTCTTGTCTGTGAAGTTGTTGAACCAAACTGGGAGAGGATTAATCCTTGTTGAGTTCATGGTTCGAGTATGAGATCTCCATCTTTAGAGTATCAAGAAAGAAAGAAAAAAAAAACAGAGTTCAAAACAGAAAATTCTGGAAGAAGACGTAAAAGTGAGAAGTGTTTATTTCTGATATTATTTTTGTACAGAAAACAGTAGTCCTATTTATAGTTCTAAGCTAAAGACTATTACAGCTGTACAAAACTAAAGACTATTTACAGCTGTACAAAAGAATAATAGTTTAGCACGTGTAAAATAAATAAAACAATATTCTGTTTATCCAACATACTTTCACATCCCCCTCAAGTTGGAGCTATACACAAGCCCAACTTGGACTTAGCAAAATTCAATTGAGCAATAGGAACAGATTTAGTCAGAAAATCAGCAAGTTGATTCTTAGAGGACACGTGCACTGTTTGAAGAAACCCAGCAGCAACTTGATGACGAACAAAATGCGCATCAATAGCAATATGTTTGGTGCGATCGTGATGACAAGGGTGATCCGCCAAGAGCTGAGCAGATTTGTTGTCACAGTATAAAATGACTGGAGGTGAAAAAGGAATTCCAAGATCTTGTAAAATGTAAGAGAGCCACAGCAGCTCCTTGGTTGCACTACTCATACTTCTATATTCTGCTTCAGTGGAACTAGTGGAAACAGTAGCTTGTTTCTTGGTTTTCCAAGAAACAAGGGAATTACCAAGAAGTATACAAAAACCAGAGATGGATTTTCGGTCAATCAAACTACCACCCTAATCAGAATCAGAATAGCCTTGGAGATCCAAAGAACTTGAGGAAGAGTAAAACAAACCTAAGTCAACTGAACCCTTCAAATTTTTATAATCTAGCTATTTTCTAAACAATCTTTCATATGGAGTTTTCCAAGTTAAAGTTGACATTAGCATACGATTCACCAAATAAGTGGCAACTTGAACACAATCACCCCAAAAGTACTTGGGTGATCCTGAATGCAAAAGTAAGGCTCTTGAAATCTCTATTAAATGTCTATGTTTCCTTTCTACTCGGCCATTTTGTTGAGGAGTATAGGGTATCGTCCTTTGATGAATGATTCCAAGTTTTGAAAACAACACTTGGCATTCTTTGGCTAAAAACTCAGTGCCATTATCACTTCGAATAAATTTTGGACATGTATCAAAATGATTCCTTACATACGCCAGAAAATTATTCAAAGCATCAAACACTTGTGACTTAAATTTCAACATATATGTCCAAGTACCTCTTGAATAATCATCCACCAATGTTAAGAAATAATGCTCTCCATTCCTACTAGCCACGTGATAAGGCCCCCATAAATCCACATGCACCAATTCAAAAGCAAAATCAGACATGCTTTCACTACGAGAAAAAGGAAGTTGATGAATTTTAGCTAACTCACAAGTTTCACAAAGAAAAGTTTCAGAACTCAAATCATTACAATTGCTCAAATGTTTGAGTTTGGACATGGATGTATGACCTAATCTAGCATGTAGCAAGAACATATTGCTACTTGATTTATTCAACTGATTTTCTGACTCAAATGATGAAGAATGTGATGAACACAGAGGAACATTATTACAAGTATTATTGGAAACAGAATTTGACACTTGAGACGAATACAAGGAAAGTTTAGAATTCCTAAATGACTTCAAGTCTAAAACATATAATCCAGAAGATGCTCGAGCTGTTGCAATTTGCTCATGAGTTTTCTGGTCCTGAAAGCAACAAGAATTGCTATCAATGATTGCAATCAAAGGTAAATCTGTAAGTAACTTTGGTACTGACAAAAGGTTGTGTTTGAAACTTGGTATAAAAAGAACATTATGCAAATGTAGGTTTGGAGTAAGCTGAATATTACCAATGATGTGAACAGCCTTAAAAGTTCCATCTGGTAAATGTACATTAATTGGTGTTTTAAGATGGGTTTTGGTGTAATAAAGGTCAATGTAAGGTGTTATGTGATCACTAGCTCCCGTATCTATTATCCAAGAACTATCATGAATATTCAAAGCTACCAAGTTAATAGATGAAGTACAAGTACCTGCATAAGAAGTAATTGCAGCCTGCCCATGCTCTTTGCTTTCTCCTTGTTGATTATGCTTCATCATTTTCATCAATTCGTTGCACATAGATTGTAACACCTGAGGATTGAAAACACTTTCATTAACTTGACCACTATTCTGCTCCAGTGGAGTAACTATGATTGAATTCATCTCTTGTCCAGCAAAGTGACTACTCGGAAATCCACTAGAACCACCCGAAAATCCACTAGAAAAACCTCTTGAAACATTATTGGATTTAGCCATAAACTTTCTGGAATTTTTCTTTCCCTTATACCATTCAGGATACCCTATCAATTCAAAACACGACTCTATTGTATGTCCATCATATTTACAATGTTTACAAAATGCTCTTCCCTTTCGAAAATCCTTCCTTTCATTCGATTGACTGGTGAATCTTCCACGGTTGGCTGCAAAAACAAACACACTACTATCCCCTGTCAACAGATTGGATACTTGTTTCTGTTTCTCCACTTGCAAAACCAAATAAAAGGCTCGGTTCACCGAAGGTAAAGGATCAACAGACAGTATTTGGCTTCTAACAGACTCGTAAATATCAGACAATCCCATTAAGAACTGCATCAGTTTGCTTTGGGACTCAAAATCAAGTAATCTATCTTGCAAATCACACGTACAGTATGTCAATCGACCACAAGAGCAAACTGGATATGGATTAAGTGATTGCAATTCTTGCCAACACCTTTTCAATCTATTGTAATATGTCGTGACATTCTCATTGCCTTGTTTGATGTTAGAGATCTCATGTTGCAATTGAAAGATCAGTGGCCCATTAGTTTGGCCATACTGATCACAAATCTCTCTCCACAATTCAAAAGATGATTGTGCAAACATAAAACCCTGCGATAATTCTTTATTCATCGAATTCAACAACCAACAGCGAACCATACTATCACATGTAGATCATTTTACAAACTCAGGTGTATTCTCTTCAGGTTTTGTTACTGCACCATCAATAAAACCTAATTTGATTTTTGCTTCCAAAGCCATGCGAACAGAACCAGTCCAAGCAATAAAATTGGTTCCATTAAACTCTATATTACCAAGAATCATACTAGGATTATCCGATCCAGAGAGAAATAAAGGATCGACATTCATAGATTGCGCCATACCGAAATCAAACAAAAGATACAGAACCCTAACTCAATTTAACCGAGAAAACTCAGATGAGGAACGTTACCGATGCTCTGATACCATGTGAAGTTGTTGAACCAAACTGGAAGAGGATTAATCCTTGTTGAGTTCATGGTTCGAGTATGAGATCTCCATCTTTAGAGTATCAAGAAAGAAAGAAAAAAACAAAGTTCAAAACAGAAAATTCTAGAAGAAGACGTAAAAGTGAGAAGTGTTTATTTCTGATATTATTTTTGTACAGAAAACAGTAGTCCTATTTATAGTTCTAAGCTAAAGACTATTACAGCTGTGCAAAACTAAAGACTATTTACAGCTGTACAAAAGAATAACAGTTTAGCACGTGTAAAATAAATAAAACAATATTCTGTTTATCCAGCATACTTTCACATTGTCCGTGCTAATGGCTTGCAGCTTAATAACATCATTCCTAGCCTCTCAAGCGAGAGGCATTAGATCCCCACTCCCCCAACGACAATGGGCAAAAAAAAAATATTCTTATCCAATGCCATACACCGGGCCACCTTGAACTACAACTTGCAACGTAAACATCATATCCTAATTTGACATAGGCATGATTCGATCCTAAACGGGGAAAAAACTAGAACCGTTACTAGTGATTCCAAAAGTAGCTAAGGAACTAACATTTTTTTGGTTCTTAGGCGGTTTTTTGATATAGAACCAGATAGAATTGATGGTTCCCACTAGTTCCATTGAAAAAAAAAAGAAAATTAGAGGAAAATTAAAAAAATAATATTAAATATATAATTATTGATGTTTAAATTATTTCATATGAATAGCAAAATTATTGTATTGTTATCAACACCACAAATAAATATAACTCAAAATCATATATAATTTAGTTTATATAAACTTCTTGTAAGAGCACAATTCATTTCGTTAATAACATGAGACTATTTTTTGTATTGTAATTTCTTTTTATCCTTTAGAGTATTTTGCAATATCATATTACTAACTACAATTAATACTGGATGTGTCTGTATATAAATAAATGTATATTCTAAACAAATTTTTTAAAAAATTGATTATATAACTTAACACTTTTAGACCTAATAATTATTTTGAGTTAAAATTTATATATATATTTTTGTTTTTAGTTGAAAGAAAGAAGGCAATTCCATTGTTCTAAAATAGAAAATTACAATACAAAACACAATGGGAGAGATGCAAATGTCTCAAACTTTCACTTATGTGTGGATATATCCCTAAACTTTTATATATGTGCAGATATACCCCTAAATTCATGGGAAAAGTTAATTGTCTTTAACTACGTCAATTTTTAAAGTTTAAAAGGTTAAAAAGCTCATTTTAAAAGTTGAAAGAATAATTTTGCACAAAAGTTCAAAAGGTGATTTATAATTTCTTATAAATTATATATTTTTCATTTTTTTCCCAACTATATAAGTAAACTAATTTAAATTCATATTCATCTTATCGTGTCTAAATTAAATTCAAGTAGGATTATAGTTGAGTAAGTCCTTTAACCGACAGTTCCTTGTTTTAATTTTGGAACTATGAAATGCTTTTTTTTCGACAAAAATAAAAAAAAAATAAATGAATTTTAGTTTTTAATAAAATAAATTTTAAACTCAAATAATTAATTATTATGTTTAAAAGTGTTAAATTATTTAACTAAAATTTTTTTAAATATGTTTGCAAAGTGAATTTATTTATATACAAACACAATCAATATCAATTGTGATTAGTAATATGAGATCATAAAATACTCTAGATAACAAAAAAATTACAATATAAAAAATAGTCTCATGTTATTAAGAAAATAAATTTAGTTTTTAGAAGAAATTTATATAAACTATATTATATATGATTTTAAGTTATGTTTTTTGTATTGTTGATAATCACATTAAATATTATAAACAGGTAATAAATTTTGATATTCATATGGAATAGTGCAAATATTAATAATTATACATTTCATATATATTTTTAAATCTTTTCTTCTAATTTCCTTTTTTTTTTTAATAGAACCAACTGGAACTGCTGATTCCATCCGGTTTTAGATCTTAAAACTACTTAGGAACCAAAAAATTAGCAATTCTTTAGCCAATTGTGGAACTGACCAAACAATTTAGTTTCGGTTTCAAAATTGCCAAAGATGATTCTGGTTCGATTTTTGGTTTGCATCGAACCGTATCTATGTCTAGTACCAATATCCTAAAACACAAACTCTGACTCAATAAATTTCATAAGTAACTTAATCTCAAATTTGATTAAAACTAGTCATGTTAAAATTAAATAAATGCTGAGGTCAACTGAATGTATAGCATCATCAAGAAAAGTATAATAAAACAAAATAGAAGGCACCGTCCAGTCCCTGTATCTGTATGCCCCACTTTTCATTTTTTGGCTTCTTATACAGCGTGTGGTACTGGACGTTGACTATTACAAAGTTTACCAACTGTGAGGCTTCCCGTAGGTTATTTTAATGGGATCGGTTAAAAATATATGAGTATAAATGAAAAATAAATTTGCAACCGTTACGTATTATTCCAATTATTAATTTACATTAAAACATATTAATATTTAGAATAAATTTATTAAAAAATTAATTTTAAGTATTTAAGAAAAAAATTAATATTTAGAGATAAGTTCATTTAAGATATTAACACTTTAAGTAGTTTAACAAAAGAATTAATATTTTACAAATTGAATCAAATAAGGTATTTATAATTGATTAGTAAAGAAAATAAAAAATTAATCGAAAGCTAGTTTAAAAATTAATATCTTAAATAAAAATTTAAAAATAATATTATCTCACTTAATTCATTTATTGATAGATTGATTCTTTTTTTTCACTATCCAAAATTGACAATTTAAAGTTGTACTTTAGCTCGTCATTATTGATATGTTTGGATAGTTTATTTTTTATTTATATTTGTATTAAAACGATATGCATAAATATATTTAATTTATTCATATTTAATTTATATTTGATTTTTTCATAAAAATTACTAATTTTTTTAATTTGTATTTATTTATTGATAAATAATTTGTTAAAAAAATTTTACAAAAAATGCCCCCTCTATCGAAAAAACCTATTGATATCGAGTCATTGTTTACCTAAAGTACGTCCCGTCCGTACCCCACTGTCAATCTTTTAATATTTCTTCTACGGTGCGTGCTTCCTTTGCTTACATAAATACCCCCATACTCTTCCTGTGTCGACAATTTCACATGTTCCTCCCAAACAACATTAACCTCGGTAGACTAGCTGCAGCGTTGGTTTGAATTAAAAGATACAATATTGTTCTTCAAGTCAAGAAGGTACCATATTGTTCTTGTTTCCACTCGAGATCATTTAAGATGCTTTCTGTTTTTTTTTTTTTTTTTAAATTTTATTTTCCTCTTCTTTTCCAGTTTTGTTATGGTTACTATTTACTGATGAATTCGTGTCTGTGCTTAACGTTGCAGCTAATTCCTTGAGTGCGTAGTCATCTCGACCCAATTTTTGGACATATCACATAGTTGATCTGCATCCGCTGCTCAAAGAAGACTCATGGTACGTTGTCTTTTCATACCTGCTTTGCTTTTAGTAAATATAGTACTAAAATGAAATTACATACTAATTGATCCTAAATAGAGAAACTTCGCCGGTCCTGTCATAGGACCGTAGCACCATTTATGTAAAAATTAAATGAATTATACAAAACTTAGTGTAAAAAATTTCAAGGATTCGATTATGACTGGAAAAGATCTTCACTGTTCATCAATGTAACGAAACTATCCATTGTAACCGTCATTGGAACATAAAATTTTCCTAAGTGATCCTATAGATCCAGGATGAAGTGCTTTCATGTTGGTTGTCGTGCTGAAAATAACATGATTTTATGTTTACTAACCACAGCCTATTTGGGAGCATTGGTTTGATACCATTTTGACATCCTTTTCAAATCAAATCGATATTAAACAAATATAGATATAATACCGATGAAAAACTGTCAGTTTTACCCATAAACCAACCAAATTGAATTAATATTGATTCGATAACGATAAATTACCGATACTGATCCGATACAAATAAAAATCTAATAATCCAAATAGGAATATAGATGCCCTGTCTCCATTTTACCTTTTCATTTCCTCTTTTTTTTAACTTTTTTCTTTTATTTAGCCATTATACTATACCTTGTCTTTATTAAAAAAAAAAAAAAATAGATGTCATATTTGGTACATGAATTTTATTAATTTAAAAAATTAAATTTCTAAAGATAGATAATTACTACTTACAAATTTTTTAATATTATTTATAATAACCAGGTAGATAAGGTAGTTAATTGCAAAATAAGTAAATTTCAATTAGCTAAGTCATAGAAAATCCAGTAAAGTTAAGACAATTAATTGTGCAAATGAATAAAGTTTAGATATTATATTCACACCTTTTAAATTTCATGGAGGAAACTATAAAGTTAAAGTTCCTTTTAGATATGCCAGTGAACTTATACTACGTTTCTTCATAATACTGGTTATTGATTACTGGTTATTGATTCAAAAGTTTCCTGTATATTGACTAATGCAGAAACGGAATACTAGCGACAATGAAGCATGGACTCATGTGAAAAAGACCAGAAGACGTAATAATAAAGGAAATCCTCAGGATTACTGGACATGTCACTATTGTCAAAAAGAAAAGACAGGAAACGTTGTAAGAGTAGAGGCGCATCTTGGTCATGTTTCAGGTTTCGGCATTACTGGTTGCGAAGGTAATGTCCTCCTGATGTAAGGACAAGAATGGAATTGGCAGCTAAACAGAAAAAAGACAAGATGTTGAATTGCATAGCTACAACTGACAATCCGGTGAATTATGTTTGGGATTCGGAAATTCTGGCCTTGACCCTAACGACGACTTGTTTCAGTTTGATAACCTAGTTTCAGCTTTCGAACCAGGAAGTCCTTGTTCTTCTCTTAATCCTAATGAAGAAGCAGGAAGTAATAGCAGTGGTTTGGCAGGCTGCCAGCTACAACTCCCTAACACAGTTAGGATGGGAATGACCAGAACGCGAATGCCATCTCAAAGGTCTAATTTGGGTGAGATATTGGGCTCTCGCACAGCTGGTCCAGATGATGCAGGGGCAACGGGCTCAAATTCAACTACTCCAGAAATACGAACTATTTCTCTTCTTAATCCTAGTGGAGAAGCTGGAAGTAATAGCAGAAGTTTGGTATGCCAAAAATCACCCCCTAACACGGTTAGCATGGCATTGACTAGCGTGGGAATGTTTTCTCAAAGGCCTAATTTGCGTGACATAACGGCTGGTTCAGAGGATGCAAGGGCAGGGGGTTCGATTTTTACTTCTCCACTAGATTTTTATCATATTGGTATTTCCCACTATGCAGTCGTGAATCTTTTGCATTCTAAACTATGTCTCCTATTTCAAATTTCTTACGTATGCTGGCTTTGCTCTTGAACACTGAGGAAACACAAATTCTAACCCACTTTTGTTTGCATTAGCTCGGTCACTTCAGAGAGCGGCAGATGAAGCGTTAATTTTGTACCATAACCTGGTGCGAAGGAAACATACAGTTATTGAACAACAAGAACATTTGGAGTGCATAGATGAAAGACAAATGATCATCAAAAATTGGTGGGAACGAGAAGATGAAGTGAGTAAGCAATGTCTTGATCTGCCTAAGAGATTGAAGGATCCTATGTCAGCTGAGAGTGCTAAGCAACTTGTCAGCGTGATAGAGAGACTGAAGAAACAAGTTGAGGATCAAATTAAAGTAAGCTTTCGATACAGTTGCTGTGGATACGGTGGTGGATTTTATGAATTGCCGGTTAGATGTATCATCCAAAAATTACTTGAGAGTAACTTTACTGGTGCTAATAAAATGATCTCATCATGTCAATTGTGTTATGTATTCACCAAGAAAATATGTCTAGCTATGTCTTAGTGCTGGAATTATACGATGTGTGTTTTATTAAATTATGAGACACTTGGTGGGGTAGGTGAATAACCTTATTTGCTATGCCGTCATTGGCTAGAGTGAATCGTTTCATTCAAATAAGTCTGTTATTTTGTTTTTTTTTTTTTTTTAGTGACCTTTTGATAATATATTAACATGGCTATCTTCTTATTGAATTACTAGTTGCAATTGATGTATAAGGCACATGATCATTCTGTCAAGCTATTTCCATAGCTTGTTTCTTTTTCTTTTCCCTTGATATCAAATTATTCACATTTATTATATTTAAGACCAAATCAATTAAAAAACCTATTATATTCCCAAATCCCAATTTAATTCTTAGTCTAATTCACTTCATAGGAGTAATTGAGTCAAGCTTGAGCTTATTAAGTATTAATTCAAGTGGAATTCAAGCTTAAAAATCTCAAGTTCGAGTCAACATTAGTTTTGAGTTTTTCATTCAAGTAGTGTTCGAGCTTAGTGCTGTATGGTCTCAACTCGACTCGTTTACAGTCATTGTGGAAAGGATCAATTCTAATTCCCTCCGCCGTTGCAATGAGAAAAAAAAAAAAAGCTCTATAAATTTTGATTGTTGGGGCTAGAAGCTGGTACAGATTGGAAGTTACTGGGGAATTGGGTTGCATCGTCGTAATAGGTACTGTCATGCGTCCTCTATATTTAAAAAAAGAAAAATACAAAGAACTTGTGTTCGATCCGTATTAGGTGATCCTAATCTTTGTTCATTCGTGCAACTGTAGTATCCTCATTCGGCCGACTACAGGATTTGCTGAAGAATTATGTCTGTTTACTTTGTGGAGATGAATATAACAACATAGATCAAAAAAGTTTCTGATACATGTACCAGTCTCTATTTTCTTTTTTCACACAATAATTCTGCATTTGCAGTTCCGTCATGATGAAACAGGCATGCCGGGGTCCATCAGCAATGAGCATGGTCCCAGTTGGGCGTTCGAGGTGGGCAGCCATCAGATGGTTTGCCCTCTTATGGTGGAGGATTTAAGCCAGAGCGGACAGCTTCTTGTAGAGGTATGACTTAATTTGCGCAGGAAGCTCGATAAAATGGTTTTAGAGAATAAAAGTAAGATTTAATATTCCCTCTCCAACTTGGTGGGCATTATGGTCCGCCCTCCATTATCAGGAGAAAAGTGGACCACTTCTTTTCTACGGGTACAACCTTATTCTAATGTATTTTTGTGCAGATGTTATGCGAGGAGTACACCTATTTTGTCGAAATAGCAGAGGTTATCAGAAGCTTGGGTCTGACCATCTTAAAGGGCATAACAGAGGCACATGGTGAGAAGATACGGATATGTTTTGTGGTTGAGGTAGCTTCTGCTCTCTTGGAGTTGAATTATGATCTCAATGCCACAGGCCAATTGCTAGGAAAACTTCAGAATCTTCAGCATTTTCGTTGAATAGTCGCAGTCTGTTAGGCAGTCCTTCAGGCTCATCTCCGGTAGATAATTTGAAATCTCAAATTAATGCAGGCACAGAGTAACAAAAGGATACATAGAATGGACATCTTTTGGCCACTCGTGCAAGTATTGCAGCTGAAGACATAAGCATGACACCTTATAGTTGGCCAACTACTTCTTTTCATCCTAGCATTTTATTGAGTGCTTTTAAATTTTTGGATTGGTTATATATCATGGTAATTTCTGCTGTCTCTCTCTACGTTGGCGACGAAGTTGTTTCATGTATTATACAAAGATGCAATCCTCCTTTTTTGTGTTTCAGATTTGACACATGATTTGCTGGTGAATATTGGAATATTGTCATTTGTGCTTGTCGAAACTTGATGTGAGGTTCTCCGTTTATGTGATTAGACTGTAAGCACAACAGAGATGAGTTTCTTCTTACCTGACAGTGGACCATAAGGAAATGCCAATTCTTTCTTGTTTTGGGTGTCTTTATGTTTTTGAGGGGGAAACAAGACTAGCCATATGTATTTTGATAAAAAAATGGAATGCAAAATTAACCACTTAATTATGTTTAAGTTACACTTAATCAATAAAATAAATGCATAATTTGTTTGGAGATGTTTGAACTTGTTTAACTTTGATTTTATAATTGTTGATGTAGTTTGATTCAAACATTTTTTAAGCCTTGTTTTCTTTATAAATTATTAAAACTCAAAACATAAACCAAACGCAACCTAAGTTCCATATTGGTCTAAATTTTACTATACAATTGGTATGTTCCTACTTTGCCCCCTCCAAAATTGACATATTCAATTACTAGAATAAAAGATAAATAAAATTAAAAAAAAAAAAGCTACTTTAAAATATGAAAAATTATAAATATCACCACTTGTCCACCTCTCCCTGGACCTACAAAAGTATTTGTATTTGTTAAAACAAAAATGCCTTATATAAAAGAAATTCCTTTGTTTTTCTATTGATGAGGAAGTGGGACAAATAATTGTTAGCATGGTGATATAATCTGTTGTAAATTAATATTATAATTCATCCACATTTTTAAGTTCAAAATCACGTCAAATATCAAAAGTAAACAAGTATGTTAATGATGAAATAGTAAACACAATAGAATCTTAATGTCTTCGCCTCTTTGACACACGTGGTACGCACTCCTCTTTTAATCCATTTTTCTCCTTTTCCTTTTATATATATAATAATTCATCATCCTCAGTATTCTACACGACTAAAATACACAAAGAAAATAAAGAAAAGTGATCATTAAGAGAATCCACACACCTTCTCTATAAAATAACCCGAAAAACATTAAAAAGTAAAAGAAAAAGGAAAAAAATTCCTAATATAAAGCACATCACCTGTACATAAAAGCCTGAAAATCATGGCCAAATCAATCAGCCAACAGCCAAGCAGAACAAGTCATTAAAAAATACAAACCCTCCTCATATCTTGTCCGGTAAATAGAAATTTTGGGAACCAAAAATTTGATAGTGGCTGTCCTGGAAGAAAACAGCAACACCACATTTAGCAGGATTGAAATTTTCCCAGAGAGGAAAAGAGACGGTTCCTGAAATGACTTTCTTAGGGGAAATGTCCTTGATTGTGCATAGTTTTTCTAGTTTTCTGACAACATGGTCATTTGATAGAACACGATCTTTATTCTCCCCATTGAGGCAATTAGTCAGTAATCCATTCTCGTACAAAGCCACCATGATGCTGCCACCTTGACTGTCTACCTTGGACCTCAAAGCTCCAGATAGAGAAACTTGTAAAGTGTTTGGTGAAGGTTTATCAAACTTTGCCTATTTGAGTACAAAACAGAGGAAGAGAATTTTCATTTATTTTTTGCAAATGCAGTCGCATTTAAATATAGAAAAGTAACATGAAATTGTAAGTTTGAAGAGTTAGTCTAATTGATAAGGCACAGAAATTATCATGTTGTCAAGTCAAGACCGGTTGAATTGACTCGATCTTGGAAACCTTCTGGTTTAATAGTGATTAAACCTATGTTTAACTCGGTTTTGTCCATTAATCATTGCTCCTATAGCGTGTCTGGATCAAATTCTCAAGCCAAGCTTGACAACATTAAAATTATCTCGATTATTGTCATGAATTCAAATTATATGAGAATATCTTGTCCATTAGTTTTTAATATTTTGAACCAATGCATTTATCTCGTAAGAACTGGATTTTTATAGATCATTTTGTAAAAGCTACATGTTATCAACATGTGATCAATTGAAAGAATTTTCCAACCTAGTAGCGTGGTTTACCTGGCCAAAAATTAACTAATCAAATAGAGAATCTGCCCCTTAGAAGAACACATATGGCACAATTGCAAAATTGTTTTGTAAAGTTGCTACTGTCGTACATTTCTCCGCAAGTGTGTATTTTGTTCAGTGGGTGATAGTATGGCTATGATTAACTCGTTGATTTGGGCTATTTAGGGCTCTATGTTACATGATTTTAACATGATTATATGCATAAAATTAGGAAGTGATGCATAGCATAATAATCAATTTTAAGGGTTGAAAAGGGTGGATATGAATATGCTGAATTTTTCAATAATTCCAAAAATGCTCGTCCTATTCATATGCAGTGTCTAAAGCAATCATTTATTTATAAAAATTCAAACATATCAGATCTGTTAACGGATCTCGAAAACTTCAAATACACTGTGGCAGCAAAATTTAATTATATATACATATGTTTACAGATCTTCGTTAATTTTCTGGTGCCTAGATTGAAATAGAATTAGCTTTGTAATGAAAGTTTAGACAGAACGAAATATCTATCTAGTGCATTTGTTGAAAATGTTCTTAACAATAAATACATATAATTAATAAAGCTGAAATGTAATTTCGATTATCCCACTTCTAAAAGTTTATAAAATACGAAAAACAGAATGGAATTCGAAAGTGTGATTCCAGTGCCATCCATTTTAGCATAACAAATGTATTATAGCAATATTCATCTTAATTCAGAGATCCTATTTACTATTTTGATATTGATTTTTCCAACAGATCAAATCAGATAATATTTATGCTCTTGTAAATATAAATGAGTGACCGAAGAGAAACTATAGATACAGGGTCAATATTTTTAAATAGAGCAAATGTGATTTTTTTTTAAATTTCGTAATCCCTAGTAATTATGAGTACCGAAATTAACCCTCTTAACATTCTTAGAAATCTAAAGAAGTACAAATCTTAAACACATAAAATTAGAGGGGGAAAAATCTGAAAAGAGAGAAACTTACCTGGAACGAAGACGCAGGGAATCTAGGTGCGGACGCAACAGCAGACAACAACGCATTCTCGTCCGTCCCCATACACTGGGCCCTACCTTGAACGACAACCTGCGGCGTAAACATCGTATCCAAACCCAAAGCCTCCACGTAAGCTTTCTGTCTGACGGTTGATTGGCTAGAACCAAAGGGGTCTTTCCACCCGGTATAATCCCAATAGTCCACGTGGTGTGCTAGCACGATCACAGGCATTTCCAGCCCAAAGTCACCCCTCCCCAGCCTCGACACCAGCAGCTCCGCCCCGGGGGAGGTGGCGCAACCCTGTGATGAGAACAGCTCCACCAGCACAGCCCCACCTCGTCTCTGCTCCTCCGTGAGGGTGTCAGCCGTGGCGGCAGAGCTGTCTTTATGGGTGGAGTAATGGTTGCCACCCCCGCCTTTGCGGAAACAGGAGAAGAGACGACGAGCCGCCATTGTTGTGGAGGGAGGTGGTCTCTCGTCGTCGGCTGGAGGAAAAGGTGGTGGGTGTTGGAAGCTATGTGTTGATTTTTTCCTTTTTTTTTTAAAATTTTTAATTAGATCAAAGGCTATGTGTTATAGTGTTAAGAAATTAAAAATGTGTTGGGTTCTGTTGTCTTTAGTTGTTTGGAAGGAAAAGAGAGAGAGAGAGAGAGGGGAGGAAAATGGCGGACAGAGAACAAATATAAGATAGATGGTGTAGAGAGAATGGTGGCGTCGAAACTGGTAAGATGTGCTTTAGATTTATGTTTATAATGAGTTCATTATTAGTTTGAATACTGGCTGTACGAGTTGAAAATTTTACCAATATTAATGTCTACTGTTAATTGATGACTTAACAAGAGTCGGCAAGAAAATTCTTTTTAATTCATTTACATCCTATTTCTATCGGTACCTAATCTGAATTTATATAAATAAAAAATATTTAATTTTTATCTATCTCTATTAGAGTATGAACTAAAATGATAATGTAACATTGATATGCTAACGAACCAACCAGAGTCTAATTATTTACTTCATAGAATATTATATACATAAAATAAGATTTTACTTTCCTATATTAGCAACTTCTTTTTTTTTTTGAATTAAGGATTATCTTAGATGAAATACTATATAATGATATTATCAAAATCTTTGTAGCCGAATGATATGAATATTAATCTTTTAATAGGATTGACTTAAGCCAATCCGTCCATCTCTGAAGTTGTAAATAATAGTAATTAAAAAAAAATACATGTTTAGTGAAATTAGTTGCACAAATCTTCTACAATATTTTAGCTTCATCACAAATGTGTATAAAAAAAAGTATAAAATCATGAGGTAGAAAAGGATTAGATTTTTTATTATGTACTAGAAATTTTTTTTTATTTGAAATATATTACATAACAATTTTTAAAATAACAAATGAAGATTTGAATATAAACTATCTTAATCTCACAATTAATTTATTTTCTTTTTATAGAATAAAATTTAAGCAAATATGTATAGTAAAAACCAAAATCTTCTTCAAATTATTCTTTTCTTGCTTTTGAATTTTCAGATATATTAATGTTAAAGATTGGGACAAGTGTTAGTTATCATGCGGTAGGAATTCGAAGATCTTTCTTTTCTGGTTCAAATACGGAAGTGCTGCTGACACGTCTTTTGTCAGAGAGACAGCCAGACAGGTGACCTATCATAAGCGGTAACATTCGAGTCGGTGGTGAGAAAGCGTGTTGTACCAAACCGACACCAACTCCACAACCTCTTACAGCTGTTTTCGAATTAAAAAAAAAAAAATATATTATATATATATATATATACACATATCTTAAGGGGGAATATTTTGATAGGATTCGGCTCATCAATTTCACTTGTTAAAACATAGATTTAATTATTTGTATATAAATTATGAGTCTGTTTGTTTTATCTTTTTTTTAGTCTTTTTATCATCTTATTTTCATCATTTTCCAACAAACATTTAAAAAATAAATACAATGAAAAAACAATAATTTTTATTCATAAACATATTAAACGGATAAGATACAAATAAGATATAGATTGGATACAAATAAAATATAGATAAAAATCAATCAATCCAAACAAACCTTTATATAGTTTAAATTTTCTCTAACAAATATCAATATAGATATAGATAAAAATATACAACCTAATTAGACCCTATTTCATATACCATCAAAAAAATGTGTAAATTAATATATTTGTAATTAAGGGTGGACGCGTACGGTTCGATCCAAGTTCACTCCTCGAACCGCATCGAATCGAACCAAAAATTACAATTCTGATTCAATTCGATTCGTTAATTTTTTTAACCTAAAAAAACGGTTCGGTATACGGTCTGAACCATTTATTATGAAAAATAATCTAACAATATTTCTGAATGCTCAAATAGTTGCTTAACATTATAATAAATTTTATTTAAAAATTAATATTTATAAAATACACCAACCTTCTTATTAATTTTATAATATTCCTATATATAAATCATTAATCGGACGTCATGAAAGATATTTTTCTAGGACCCTTTTAATTATGGTCATTATCTTGATCTTTTTTTCTTGGCTATTGAAATTTAATATTAAAAAAAATCACACGAACATAGCGATGGATGCGTATACATAAATCATTAACATTTTTTTTTGTGAATTTTTTTAAATACATATTATATGGTTAGGTATTATGAACCGAACCACGAACCAAATGCTACAAGCGAGCCAAACTAAACCGCGAACCGAACCGATAAAAAATTACTGAAATTTCGATTCGATCTGGTGTGGCTCACGATTTGATCAGTTTTTTTGCCCAGTCCCATTTGTAAGAGCATTACGAGTGAAAATGGAAGCAAAGATTAAGCCTCATCTGATTATCATGCCTGGACATGTCATCTACCAATTATTCTAGACTTAACTCGGTTTTTTTTTTTTTTTTTTCATTACGACATGATATCTCTTTAAGTGCATTTTCGATTTAACCTAGTTTATATGTTGTGCAAGCTCTAACAGTGTTTATGATAAAGAGTTAAATGGTCCCATTTTGAAGCAATGTGGGGTACTAGTTTTTTTAAGTGCACATAGTAAATTGTGATTGGATCGCATGCACTTTCCAATCAAACCATTTATTTTTTGTACAACTTATTATTGTTTGTATTTATATTGGATTTTAACTTCTGAATCTTACTTAGCTATTTAAAAAAAATGTTTAACCAATTGGTAAACAATGATATAATGAAAGGTTTATATGTTAGAGTTTTAACATATGAATATTTTATATTCAACAGTAATAAAGTTGAATAAGTTACTCAAAATAAAGTTAATAGTATGGAAAGTTTAAAAATAAAACTCCCCCACATAAGTTAAAAAGTTCTTTTCATTACACAGTGAGGGATCAATTTACACAATGATCTAATTGTTTCATCATATTTTGATCATTTTGGTATCATATTTTTATCAATTTTAAATATATTTTTATCAAAAAGTGGATACTGATGAAAAATTGAGACTTTTACTCTAAAAGGACCAAATATGTACGATACAGATATCATACAGATATGAATATAGATACGATACAAATAAAAATCAGTTAATCCAAACAAACCCTTACAGCTTATTTGGATATCGAATTTTTATCTGTATCAGTAACACTTATCAATATCGGATAGTTTGGTCTTTTATGAGTAAAACTGTTATTTTCATCGATATTATATCTGTATTGATTCGGTTTGAAAATGAAACCAAACCAACTATCCAAATAGGTTTTTAGAGATCAAACAGAATTGTATTACAAATTATATGTTTTTCGTTGCTTTGCAATTCAACTTGGTTTAGGGAAACATTTAGTGCAATGTAGGCTATTAGAAGTAGGGGTGGGCAATGATCGGTTTGGTTCATTTTTTTCTAAAATCAAACCAAACCACAATTTATGGGTTTTTTTTTTCATTCCATCCCAAACCAAGCCCTTAAGTAACGGTTTGGTTCGAATTAAAAATTTTCTAAACCCTTAAATAACGATTTGGTTCGGTTTAAATTATAGATTAAATCAAAATTGTAACTAAAAATTTTCTTTGTTAAATTTTTTTACATTTAGTAGACTTAAATATTTATATCACTTTACGAAGTTTATATTATAAACCACAGTAAAATATTTTATAAATTCATCATAATTTTAATATATTGTTCTCTATAAAATCAGTTATTCACCAATAAAATACATTCACTAACCAATATATAGTAAGTCATAATTTATAATTTTAATAGACCATCAAGTCAATCATCTACCAATAAATTTAGCAAAATAAAAAAAAAAATTACCTATCAATGAAATTCATCACTGAATAAAATGATACACTGACAAATATATTAAATAATTAATACATAATAAGGGTTTATAATAAATAAATAAATTTCATGCTTTAAAGTAAAAACTAATTAAAAAATAGTTCATTGTCACAAATATATATAGCATGAGCTTAAAAAATAAAATTTAAAATTAACAAGTTGATTTTAATCAATATTCACCAAATAATAAATATCAAATAAAACCATATGAATATATATGACATTTAATCAATCATCATAAAAAAATTCTATAGTTATAACTTACAAGCAAAATATTATTATATTTTTCTAAAACGATTTGATTCGATTTTACGGATTGGTTTGGTTTACCTTTTAAACCAAACCATAAATTTATGAATTGGTTCGGATTGGAAAATTTTTAAACCAAATTGTTAAAAAAAACTATTTTTTCAATTTGGTTTGGTTTGTTTATAGATTGATTTAGTTCGACTAGTTTTTTTGCCCACTCCCAATTAGAAGCATAATGAGTAGATTTATTTAAAAAAAAAAATTAAGTGCGGTATACCTATATATGTTTTAACACTCACTTTTAAGAATTCTTACTTTTTATAATATTGCTCGAATGCTTTTATAGATTTTTAGATTAATTATTATATCAAAGTTTATATACTTTTTATATAAAATATCTAATTTTTCAGCAGTATAGCAGACATTACGTATTATTTTACTTTGTTTATATGTGTTATGTGATTTTTTTTTCCTGTTTCTTTTATAAAATATCCTATTTTTCATGCTATTTTTAAGATTATCTTTATTTGATAACGGGTAAATTTTATGATGGACCAAAGTTTATGTAGCTCAACCTGGAATAGTACAGTGACGAAGAGACATGAAAACTCATAATATTTAAGTGAAATAAATTAAAATAATCAACATAAGTAAACAAAGTGCAAAAATACAAAAGCTGAAAAATTAAATGACACAGATATCCCCCACTGATCCAGATGCTTGCCTTCCAACAGCGGCAAAGCGACTGGCTCCAAAACGTTGTTCGCTTATCAGACAAGGTAATTTGCTTTAACAGATAGCCATAGTAGCACAAACTCCGGGAATAAAATTGCATGTTTCTAGGTTTGTATCTTTAATTTCTTTGTAATCCTTAATTTTTTTTATTGATGATCAGAAAGATTGTGCATTATTAATATGTGTAGAGTTGTTTTAATTAAATAAAGAAATGTTGAGAAAAAAAATGATTTGTATATGGACTGTAACTATTGTGTTTAAGCTAACATTTGGGAAATTAATGTAATAAAAAACAATAAATCTTTTAGAAATTATATAATACATTATTGGATAATAGACATGTAGGAAATTTAAGTAATGTACATGGGGGTGGCAGTTCTGGAATATAATACCAAGCTTAGTAGCATTTTTAAATAAGGACTACTTTTAAGATTTGATACTTGTTGAATGAGTTTCTTGATGATTTATTTCACTAAAGAATATTTAAGTATATTGATATGAATGGCCTTTTTCCGATGTCTTTTTGAACAGGAACAAAATAATAATATTTTAATATCTAATTATGAAAATGCTACTGAAACAATAATCCAATTATTAAGTAAAGAGACACTTGATTAATGATTGAATTTGTTTCTTCATTCATTACATAAACTTATGAATAGCGAACCAATTTAATATTGCAATAAATTTTTTGAGAAAAGAAAATTAATATCTATATATTTTTTAAAAAATTACAAAAATCCCACTAAAATGAAAAAATTCTAATTTTAGGCATTAATATTCATCTCTTGAAAAAGAGAAGGTCGTCACTTAGAACCTTATACCTTCAAAAGACGAGATTGTCACGTCTCATATGCAAAACAACTTCTTCTTCTTCCCCGTTCTAAGTCATGACCTAATTGCATTCGAGTCAATTTTGTCTTTTTATCAAATTAGCATGATTAATTGGTTATTTCGATCTTAATGCCTTACGGGAGCATCCATTTATGGTAATTGCAGCCGATTAACTTTGAAATCACTTGGAGATGGGCCAAATTCACAATTAAGTTGTTTGATCTTATCATATTAATTTTCCATGAATATTAGGCTGCAACATAGACTTCTCCGTGTTGTGTATGTTTGTGGAAGCTAATTTCAAAATTTTAAGTGACATTGTGTCTTGATATTATGAATTTTTTGTGCTGTTAGAATTAATGGATTTTGCTATCATGATTTTTCCTTGTTGTGTATGTCTAAGGAAGCTAATTTTCAGGTTTTTAAGTGACATGTTTCTTGATATTATGAATTTTCTATGATTTTAGAACTCATGTATCTTGCTATTATCAATTCTTTAATTTGTTAATTTCAAAATTTATGAATTTGTAAATTTCAATTTTTTTGAGTTTGTTACTAAGTTTCGAGACCACTCAACTATAAGACAATTAGCTATTAAGTTTTGAGTTTTTTATTAAGTGACACTGGCCATAATTTGCTAGTTTATCATTACATTTAACTTAGATGTTAAGTCCCAAACTCTCTGATATGGTATAATTGAAATGTCGGGTTTAAGAAACACTTACGGATTTATCATAACAATTCACAGTTGATAATAAAGAAGTGCAATTCACAACTCATGAACATGTTTCATGCATTAAGCCCATGTTTTATGAGCTGGTAGGATAGGTGTAGAAATGAATAAGGCCAAGTTTGTATTATATGCTCATGGAAATTGTTTAGATTGATTGATTCTGATAGGTTACAATTATTTAGATTGACTGATATAATAAGGAATAAAACATGAAATGTAGCAGGTGTTACAATATTTTGCTAAACAAGGTTGACTTATGTATATATAAAGACAAGGTTATGCTCCGTATAGACCTCATTTCTTTAAGAGACAAAGTCATATTACCTAAATTGGGATTATTTTTATTTCAGTGGTATTTTTCTAATTTTTAAAAAAATATAAATATTAATTTCCCTTTGCCTAAATTTCTTCCCAAAATGTCACAATTTAAATAAAAAATCAACAAATAAAAATTTTATTACAGTTTTATTTCATTTTTCAATAATAGCAATTTCATTATAATGGATAAATAGTAAATGTTTGGTCCACAAAAATGCCATTGGTAAATGAAAGGGTCTAAGTGCAAAGATACTTTATTAGTTTACTTCACTTGACTTAAGGAAATGCTTAAAGAGTGTGACAAAATGCTACTATAGAAATGAATCACTAGAGTTTGTGGATTGTGTAATATACAAATAAATAAGATATAAAGAAGGTAAAAGTGTCAACCGATATCAAATAAGAAGGTTTTATGATCAAAGTCTAAATATATTTGTATTATGATCACATGGCAGAGACATAATTGAAAATGGAATTTGACAAAATGTACACCGGCCAATACACCATCGGCGTAAGATCAAGCATCGCTGGCGTATGTGTTATGGCTCTACCCCCATGGAGCCATCATTGATTATGGAGTGTTTATCTTCATATCGTGTACATTGCCAATGTTCAATGTATACCACCAGCCTTGAAATGTACACTGCCGGCGTACATGCTATGTACGTATAAAAGAAAATGAATCGAGATGAATAGCAAATAGATTGGCCATCAACCTTAACGTTTACACCACCGGTCTTGGATTTACGCCATCGATGTACATTGAAAGCTGCCCCAGCGTTGATTATGGAGAGTTTATCTTCAGATCGTGTACGCCGCCAATGTTCAGATATATACCACCAGCCTTGAAATGTACATTCTCAGCATACATGCTACGTACGTATACAAGAAAAGAATCGAGATGAATAGCAAATAGATTGGCCGCCAACCTTAACATTTACACCACCGCCCTTGGATTTACACCGTCGGTATACATTGAAAACTGCCAGCGTATGTATATAGGGAAGAAGAAGAGTTACACGAATTTTCTTTATATCCAACCTAATGTTCTTTTCTCTAAAATATTCCTAAACCTAAATATCATTTCTTTGAGTGATCATAGCAGCTAAGAGGATTCAAAAGTCCAAATCAGGTAATCAAATCACCATCTTTGCTTTAAGATCTATTGTTTTCCTTAGGGACTTTCTGTTGGTTCTGAAGGGGAAATTGGAGAAAACTCTAGTTTTCTTGGAGATCTAGATATTCGTTGTTTAAGAAGGATTTCATATCAAGTTTAGGTAAGTATTTAATGTTTTGTTATCTTTATGATTGCATAAAAGTAATATTTGTTGAATTCTGGTCTGTTTGGCATTAAATGGAATTCTAGGGTTTAGCGAAATGTTCAGAGATTGATTCTTTTAGAGAAATTCTATATTCAATCATGGAGAAATGTGTGGATTTGTTATTCTTTGGAGATTAGGGTTTTAGATGATATTTGAATTAAAATTATTTTATGGAAAGAGATGTATTGAAATTTTATATTTATGTGATCAGGATTTTTATGGAATTAGGGTTATGTTCCTTGAGATTGATACAGGCACGACCCTACCTTACTTGTTGTGTGTGAGTGTAGATTAGAATTGTAAATTGAATTAAGTACTGTTTGACTTATAATTGAAAGGTTTGTTGTTTGTGCTTGGCTGCTGTTAGTAAAGACCACGGAGAGTATGATACTAACGTTAGCAACTTGATGATCTATGTGTAAGGTGTCCTCAGTGGACCTGTGCATAGAAATGATTATGATAGATTATGAGTCATGCCAGTTTAATTGTGGTATGCAAGGGTGGGTGGATCATATCCAACATCAATATATATATATCAAACCATTTTGTATAAAGATCCGTTTTCTCGAGGCCATGAGTTACTTTAGGTTTAGAACTATTTGTAAATGGTTACAAACTATGTTGTTTGCTTAACTAATCAAAGATAATAACCCGTGTTTACTACATTAATTTAGAATTATATGTGAAATTTGTATGTTGTATGTTCATGCGTATTTGTTTATAGTATGGCGTATTGAGCGTTATCACTCATTCCTTTATTTTTTTTAGGAATAGGTAAAAATCCAGTAATGTATAATTTATTGGCTATGATGTGTTCGTGGACTATAGGGAAAGCGATGGTGGAACGGATTATCCTACTGATGTTTGGATTTAGATTGTTTAGCTTGGTGACAGTAGTTAGGAGAAAAACATATGATGTTTTGTTTAGCTTTTGAGATCTTTAAATGTCTTGAGGATTTTTCTTTTTTTATGTTTTAAGTTGATTCTTAGTTCTTGTTAATAGATTATCAAAGGAAGTTTTATTCTTTTTAAGTATTAATGTTACCTTATTGAGAGTAAATGATGATATTTGATATATATTTGTGGATTAGAGAAGATTTATAGTTTTAACATATCCATATTTAATAAGGACATGTGGCGGACTGATAACATCTTTAGGTTAGAACATTATAGATTAAATAGATTAGGAATCTACTCACTCAATCTAATCCTGAATGTTAGTTTGGTTGATTTATGGGATAAAATTAAACAAAAGAAAATTATATACTTTTGTATAGTTTAATGGGGACGTAGGTTAAGATGACTAAGGATGCCATTATAGGGCTTTCAATTGCTTCAATTCTAATAACCAGTGAGAAAACAAAAATTAGATTCTAAGAAAGCAAGATTTGTGAAATTATGTTTTTCATCGTTATATATTTTATTCTCTATTTATATACTATAAAAACAAATCAAATTTAAACTTCCTATAATCTTTTTTTTTCTTTTGTTTTTAAATTAGCTCAACAATCCAAATACTTATAGAATTAAAGTTAAAGCTTCAATTTAACTAAAAACTTTCCCTTTTTATTAGGGCATAAATGATCTGGGTTGAAATGATATTAGATGAAAGAGGAAAAACAAATCAAGATGATACGTTACAAAGTAGAAAGTGTGAGTTTGTGCCTCACTTGGTCAAATTCATTCCAATCAATTCATCTATTTTTTTTGTTGTTCTAATTAAAATAAAGTTATATCTATATTTGATACTAAGTTGGATTGACATTTATATATGACTCTTGCTTGATTCAATTCATAAGTTAAGCAAGCTAAATATTATGAAGTTCAATAAACTACTCAAATAACTTGAATTGAATTCAACTCATTATTGGTAAATTAAATAATAAATATTAATTCCAACTTATATAATGTATAAGTTGCTCCCCTCTTGCTTCTTCACTTCCAAATAAATGATCGTAGCTTGTATATCTACATATTTTGGGTGATCTCAAAGATGCTAAGCTTTATTCCTAAATAATATAAAGCATATCCTACCATGACCATCGATTTATCAAACACATGACAAAGCTTGAATATTACCCATCAAATTACCCAACCTAACACATGGCAACTTTCTAGTAGACAGACCACGATGAACCTACCATCTGTAACAAGATAAATCATAGCCAGACAATAAATCCTTATTATTTTTGAAATAACCATGAAAGTCCCAATTTATATTCTATATGTGTGTTAATAAATTTAGACATACTTTTGATATGTATTGAAATAATTTTTTTTTCATGATGAATATGTGTTTTTTATTATGTTAAAATATTGAAATATTCTAGAATTTATTAAATATTTAGTTCATAAAATTTTAATTGTATTCATATGTGTAATTTATGATTTGAATGTGTTGAATTAAGTGGAGGAATGCATGTAACTAAGTCCTTATGTAGCAAATTTTTTAGGCAAAAATAAATAAAGCTATTAAACACTCATTAAGGCCTTAAGACAATGTCATTAAGTAACAAAAGGTAAGTCATTATTTGCCTTAATTACAAATGCCTTAAAAGTCAAATAAGTAGATAATATATACTCTTCAAACTTAAATTTTCGGGCAAAATTTCAGACCTTAGCCAAACCATTTCTCCAAGCTTCAAAACACCTCTTAACCCTCTCAAAAGCTCCTCCAAGGTGGTATAAGATTAAGCCCTTCATTTTCCATCACTTTTACCACCAAAAGATTGCTAGAGGACCATTAAACTAAAGCCTAAAGTTCTATTGGTGAGTTTGTCTTTCATGTCTTAATCTTATGCATATATGTGATTTCTTGATAATAGGGTGCTTATGCTAAATAGAAAATGATGTGTTCTATATGTTAATGGTAGTTTAAGTAGTATATTAAGATACAAGAACTTATAGTATATATTTTATGTGTAGCAAGAAGTATGGGTGTTGTTGAATTTGGGAAGAAGATAATTTGGGTAGTTGAAGTGTGGATTTGAGTTTGAAGTATGATAAGTATTAGAAGTTTTGAAGTTTGTATGAAGTTTGCATAAGGTTTAGGACATGTTAGGAGTTGAGAAAAGTTGTTTTTTTTTTCAAGTTAAAAGTGTTTAAAGTTTGAAAATTTCGTATAACTATCACTACACCTGTCAAAACACCCCGTTGCCAAGGGTGTAGTGCTCTCGGATCAAAAATTTCATTTCCCCTGAGTTGAAACGGCCTCCAAAACACCCCGTTGCCAAGGGTGTAGTGCTCTCGGATCAAAAATTTCATTTCCCCTGAGTTGAAACGGCCTCCAAAACACCCCGTTGCCAAGGGTGTAGCGCTCGCGGATTTTCTTCCCCTGTTGCGATGCTGTCTTGTAAATTAGCCATAACTTTTTCACCCGACCTCCGATTGAGGTGATTCAAGTTGCGTTGGAAAGATAAAAAAGATCTACAACTTTTATGTTTTAAGTTTTCACAAATTTTAAACTTAACAATGCTTAAATTTTGATTCTTTCCCGATGCTACTCTTTCCAAAACAATGTTAAAAGCTTATATTGGTTTACTAAATGTGTTTCAACTTATGAAATGAATCTTTTTGAGTTAAAATGAAATAAATTAATGATATATGATATGTAATGATGATCGAGTAATATAATTAAGCATGATTTAAGGATATTTGTATGATTTAATAAATTATTGATTATCTTTACTTGTTTTAGGATCTTGTGATAACTTATTTGAATGTATTTGTATGGTTATGTATGAGATTAGTTGAAATGAGTTTAAACTAAGTGTGAATTGTGA
Source organism: Combretum micranthum (assembly GCA_024138025.1). Lineage (NCBI taxonomy): Eukaryota > Viridiplantae > Streptophyta > Magnoliopsida > Myrtales > Combretaceae > Combretum > Combretum micranthum. The sequence goes on from JAMXBD010001075.1 coordinate 80,310, forward strand.
TAATTCTTGTTGAACAGTTATTGATCCTCGCTTGGCCACCCCCATTAATTCCCAAGCTAATACAGGTACGCAGTAACTTGCTTGTATGCTTGTTAGGATAGGCATACTTAAATTTGATATAAGTTCTAAATGACTTAAGTATTGCTTGAATTGCTTGTGTTTTCACCGTTAAATCCGGTTCGAGGAGCGGTAACTTATCATGATGCAATGATAGGTTAGTGTAGACGCTTAGGCCAATAGTCATGATGCAATGACTAGGCTCGGCGGATAATCGATAGGAATGTATAACTGAGCAACATTTACTTACTCTTGAGAGGAAATAATATAATCTAATTCAATGTTTATGGGAGCATGTGAATTGCTTTATATTATGGATTGAGTTAAGTGAAGCTGAGTAACGGCTATATAACCTGGATGAGATTATTATTTGCAATGTAACGTTATCTAGGAGATATAGGTATTCGGGCTACCTATATCAACCCCCTGAGCGTTGTGAGCATTACTCAGGACCCCCAGATATCCTCAGCTTGTCCCGGAGTTTGAATACTCCAGTTGATTTGTTTAAGAAATATTAAAGAAAGATAAAAACAATTGTTTTTGCATTGCATTAGTGGTATATGGCTTCGCTTTTGTTTGTGTTGCTGTGTACTGGGCCTCTGGCTCACTTTTGCTATTTTCAGGTGTTGATGATGATTGTTATGATGATATGGGATTCGGGTCAGATTGGGAGAAGTTTATGGACGAGTGGGATGAGTAGGACCCTGTGGCGAGAAGTTTTTGAAGAAAGTTTTATTTCATGTGTTCGTTTAACAAATGTATTTTGTATTTTGGAATAGAGGCTTGTTAGTTAAGCCTGGGTTGTATTAAAAGACTTAAAGTCTATTTTCTTCATTTTGTAAGACTTATGTATATTTTGTTGTGTCCTATGCTGGACACAAGGATGTAAATATTTCCTTAAACTATTTTATGTAAATAGATTACTCAAGTGAGTAATCCTTTTGTAAAAGCTTTTATAACAAGTTTTAGTAGTTTTAAACAAACAATTCACATAACTGTAGATTAGGACAACCTTCCATATAATACGAAAGTATTATATGTGGTTGGGGACTTAACTTGCTAAGTCTTAAGGATTAGCAGGTCGGGTCTTTACAGTTGGTATCAGAGCCTGTTTATGTAAAATTGTTTGTTTAAAAATAGGAGACTTGACCTTAGATACGGTGAGATTAGCATGGCTTGAGTCTAGGATTTGCTTGAATGGTGTGTTATGCTTGAATGTTGTTTTATTTTTAATATTAACTAAATTCAAGATTAATCTGACATTGCATTAATTATCATATGTCATGTGTATATTGTATGTCATTTAAAGATGGATAGGTCAAGGAGAATCACTAGACAGACTTCAGATCGGGAGAATATGCCTCCTCCTCAGTATACTGCTTCAGCATCTACAGCTTCTACTATCCCAGCTTCGACTTCGACTCCATCACCAGCTTCAGCCTCTACTACCCAGGATCCTCCACAACCACAAGCGCCACCTCAAATGCCTCCTCCGATGCCTCCATATCCTCCTATGCCTCAGATGCCAGTAGGAGATACAAGTACTATGTTCAATTTGTTCCGGGATATGTTTGCAATGGTTCAACAGTATCAACAAATGATGTATCAACAACAACAACAATTCATGCAACAATATAATCCATCAAATGTGAGGCAAGAACCTAATGTACAAGTAGGAGACCGATATGATCAAGTGAAGCTGCATGACTTTGTCAAGCTAGTACCTGAGTTTGATGGTATTACCATGGATCCAATTAAAGCTGAAGGATGGATAATAGAACTTGAGAAAGCTTTTGCTGCTTGCCAAGTACCCGATGATAGAAAAGTTGATTTGGCGATTTATATGATGAAGCAAGATGCATATAATTGGTGGATGCTGAATAGTGAAGGATTTGCAAGACCAATTCTCTGGAATACATTCAAAGATGCTTTCTTCTTGAAATATATTCCATCGACCGTGAGGGAACAAATGATTTCTAAATGGTTGAGTTTGAGACAAGGGAATAAAAGTGGATGAGTATTATGCGGAGTTTTGCAGGTTGCTAAGGTTTGCGGGAACGAACTACAACGACGAAAGAATGAAAGTTCAAAAATTCCAAGATGGGTTGAATATGGAATTGAAGAGTGAAGTTAAGAAGTTTCAACTTACGACCTTATCAGAATCTGTAGGAAGGCAAGACTGTTAGAGCAACTATCAGATGATAATAAGGTTCAAGGAGATAGAAGAGCTACTTTTCTGGGAAAGAGATCTACAACCACACACTCCTTATCCGATATGATAGTTGATAAAGGTAAAAGACCATATTTGGGAAAGAAGCCTAGTTCGGGACAATTTGTGAAGACTTCTATGTCTTCTACTCCTCTTGACAAGAGGTGTACTAGATGCTTTGGACCCCATGATTTAGCTCAGTGTAAATGGGCTCCAGGAGCATGTTTTGCGTGGAAATATAGGTCATCGAGCTTCTGATTGTAAAGATCCAAAGTTGAAGCCTATATTCTGTGCATATTGTAAACAGAGAGGACATCATGTGATGAATTGTAAGGAGAAGCCTAGAACCGATGGTCCTAATGTAGGAAAAGGAACAACTGCTGCTAGAGTGTTTGCCCTACAACAGTATGAGAAAGCTCCTTCAGTGGATACATTAGCAGGTACCATAAAGATTGCAAATCATACTGCATATGCATTGATAGATACGGGTGCTACTCATGCGTGTTTAGCTGAAAGCTTTGTGAATGAGTGTGGTTTGTATTCTGAAGTGTTGCTTGATAGAATGATGAGTGTTAATACTACTCTTGGGGTGCAAACTAAGAAACCATGTGTTTGTAGAAATGTTGATGTTGTGATTTCTAATATAAACATGCCCATTGATATGCTGGTTTTGCCTTTAACTGATTTTGATGCTATTTTGGGAATGAATTGGTTAAATCTGTATAAGGCTACCATAGATTGTAAGAGGGCGGAAGTGAGTTTTGAGTTGAAGAGTGGAAGAGTAACACATGTCTTGGAGAGAAAAAGACCGACTTGTATGTATACTATGGAGTTATGGGAGAAGAGTAGTGAAGAGATTGGAGTGGATATGGTGTCAGTGGTGAAAGAGTTTGTTGATGTTTTTCCTGAAGAATTACCGGGGTTGCCGCCTGATAGGGAAATTGAGTTTGGAATTGATTTGATACCAGGAACAACACCAATATCTAAAGCTCCATACCGAATGGCTCCTGCAGAATTGAGAGAATTGAAAAGCCAGTTAGAAGAGTTGCAGACATTAGGATTTATTCGCCCGAGTATTTCTCCTTGGGGTGCTCCAGTATTATTTGTGAAGAAGAAAGATGGAAGCTTAAGAATGTGTATAGATTATAGAGAGCTAAATCAGGTGACAATTAAGAACAAGTATCCACTTCCCCGAATTGATGATTTATTTGACCAGTTGAGAGATGCTGCAGTGTTCTCCAAGATAGATTTAAGATCTGGATACCATCAACTCAAGATTAAACAACAAGATATTCCCAAGACGGCTTTCAGAACGCGATATGGACATTTTGAGTTCTTGGTTATGTCTTTTGGTTTGACAAATGCCCCTGCTGCATTTATGGATTTAATGAACAGAGTATTTAAAGATTATCTGGATTGGTTTGTCATTGTTTTTATTGATGACATACTGGTATATTCAAGAAGTGTAGAGGAGCATGAACAACACTTGAAGCTAGTTCTTCAAAGGCTAAGGGAAAGGAAGCTTTATGCCAAATTTAGTAAATGCAAGTTTTGGTTGAAAGAAGTGGCATTCCTTGGTCATATTATTACAAAGGAAGGAATATCTGTGGATTCGGAAAAGATTGGAGCTATTTTGGATTGGCCACAACCTACAAATGTTACTGAGGTACGTAGTTTTCTGGGTTTAGCAGGCTACTATCGAAGATTTGTACAAGGATTTTCAAAGATTGCTTCTTCATTGACAAAGTTGACTAGAAAGCATGTGAAGTTTACTTGGAATGAAGATTGTGAGAAGAGTTTTCAAGAGTTGAAACAGAGGTTAGTATCTGCACCTGTTTTAGCACTTCCAGTTAGCGGGAAGGAGTTCGTTGTGTATAGTGATGCATCTATACAAGGATTAGGATGTGTTTTGATGCAAGATAACCGAGTAATAGCTTATGCTTCAAGACAATTGAAACTCCATGAAAGGAATTATCCAGTTCATGATTTGGAGCTTGCTGCAGTGATACTAGCATTGAAGCTTTGGAGACATCACTTATTTGGTGAGAAGTGCAAAATCTTTACCGATCACAAAAGCTTGAAATATATCTTCACTCAAAGAGAATTGAATATGCGCCAAAGAAGATGGCTTGAGCTAATAAAGGATTATGATCTTGAAATTCTTTATCATCCGGGAAAGGCAAATAGTGTGGCAGATGCATTGAGTAGGAAAAAGCAAATGAATATGGTTACCATGGTTACAAATCAAAGAGAGTTGCAAGATGATCTCCGAAAAAATGTTGAAGTTACTATGGAAAAAGTTGAGATTATGTTGGCAAGTTTAACTCTACAACCTACTCTATTGGAACAAATTAAACAAGGACAACAAGAAGAACCAGAAAGCCAAAGTTTAAGAAGCGACATAAAAGAAGGAAAGAAGAAGGACATGAGAATTGATGATGAAGGTGTGATCAGATTCAGAGACAGAATTTATGTGCCAGTAATTTATGAATTGAGAAAACAAATTTTGAAGGAAGCTCATTCTTCTACTTATTCGATTCATCCAGGAAATACCAAGATGTACCGTGATTTGAAGCAACATTTCTGGTGGGAAGGTATGAAAAAGGATATTGCAGAGTATGTATCTAAGTGTCTGACATGTCAACAAGTGAAGATTGAACATCAGAGGCCTGGTGGAGAATTACAACCTTTGAGAATTCCAGAGTGGAAATGGGATGAAATCACTATGGATTTTGTTACAGCTTTGCCCAGGACGATGGCTAGAAATGAGATGGTTTGGGTTATTATTGATAGGCTAACTAAATCAGCACATTTTATTCCTTTGAGGATCGGATATTCGCTTGAAAAGTTAGCACAAATTTACATTAGAGAGGTAGTAAAACTCCATGGAGTGCCGGTGACTATTACTTCAGATAGAGATACTAGATTTGTGAGTAGATTCTGGACAAGTTTACATGAAGCACTTGGGACTAAATTGCAGTTCAGTACAGCATTTCATCCTCAAACAGACGGGCAATCAGAACGAACAATTCAAATTCTAGAGGATATGCTTAGATCTTGTGCTTTGGATTTTGGAAGGAATTGGGATGAACACTTGTCACTAGTTGAATTTGCATATAATAACAGTTACCAATCGGCGATACAGATGGCTCCATATGAAGCGTTGTATGGAAGAAAGTGTAGGTCTCCCTTACATTGGGATGAAGTGGGAGAACGGGCTCTAATTGGTCCTGATTTGGTACAGCAGGCGATTGATAAAGTTCAATTAATTAGGCAAAGATTGAAGGTAGCTCAAGATAGATACAAAAGTTATGCCGACTTAAGAAGAAGACCTCTTGAGTTTGAGATTGGCGATCGTGTATTTCTTAAAGTGTCACCAACTAAAGGTGTATTCAGATTTGGAGTGAGAAGTAAATTGAATCCAAGATATATTGGACCCTATGAGATTTTGGAACAGATTGGATCTTCGGCTTACAGATTGGCACTACCACCGAGTTTGTCAGGCGTTCACAATGTTTTTCATGTATCTCAATTAAGAAAATGTGTCTCGGATCAAGATGCAATATTAGATACAAATCAACCCGAGATATTGCCTGACCTTACTACAGAAGAGAAACCTGTTAAAATCATAGGCAAGATAGATAAAACATTGAGAAACAAGACGATTCCCATGGTCAAGGTTCAATGGAGCAACCAATCAGAAAGAGAAGCAGTGTGGGAAGTTGAAAGTTTGATGAAGCAAAAGTACCCCGAGTTATTTGTATGATAAGGTAAATCAAGTTTCGGGGACGAAACTTCTTGAAGGAGGGAAGAATGAAATAACCATGAAATTCCCAATTTATATTCTATATGTGTGTTAATAAATTTATACATACTTTTGATATGTATTGAATATGATTTTTTTTCATGATGAATTATATGTTTTATTATTATGTTAAAATATTGAAATATTCTAGAATTTATTAAATATTTAGTTCATAAAATTTTAATTGTATTCATATGTGTAATTTATGATTTGAATGTGTTGAATTAAGTGGAGGAATGCATGTAACTAAGTCCTTATGTAGCAGAATTTTTTAGGCAAAAAATAAAGCTATTAAACACTCATTAAGGCCTTAAGACAATGTCATTAAGTAACAAAAGGTTAAGTCATTAATTGCCTTAATTACAAATGCCTCAAAAGTCAAACAAGTAGATAATATCTACTCTTCAAACTTAAATTTTCGGGCAAAATTTCAGACCTTAGCCAAACCATTTCTCTAAGCTTCAAAACACCTCTTAACCCTCTCAAAAGCTCCTCCAAGGTGGTATAAGATTAAGCCCTTCATTTTCCATCACTTTTACCACCAAAAGATTGCTAGAGGACCATTAAACTAAAGCCTAAAGTTCTATTGGTGAGTTTGTCTTTCATGTCTTAATCTTATGCATATATGTGATTTCTTGATAATAGGGTGCTTATGCTAAATATGAGAAATGATGTGTTCTATATGTTAATGGTAGTTTAAGTAGTATATTAAGGATACAAGAACTTATAGTATATGTTTTATGTGTAGCAAGAAGTATGGGTGTTGTTGAATTTGGGAAGAAGATAATTTGGGTAGTTGAAGTGTGGATTTGGAGTTTGAAGTATGATAAGTATTAGAAGTGTTTGAAGTGTTGTATGAAGTTTGCATAAGGTTTAGGACATGTTAGGAGTTGAGAAAAGTTGTTTTTTTTCAAGTTAAAAGTGTTAAAGTTTGAAAAATTTCGTATAACTATCACTACACCTGTCAAAACACCCGTTGCCAAGGGTGTAGTGCTCTCGGATCAAAAATTTCATTTCCCCTGAGTTGAAACGGCCTCCAAAACACCCCGTTGCGTAGTTCTTGAAAGGAGAGTGGGCGTGGGCTTTTGGGGGGGAGGGTGGGGGACGGAGGGGGTAGGGTTTTGTTTTCTTATTTTTTTTTCAAAAAAAAAAACTCGGTTCACGTGAACCGAAACCGTCAGAACCGGCGGTTCCTTGGAACCGGGAACCGACCCAAACCGTGCCGATGTCTAAACACATAACTTAAACAATTTGATTGTTATAAATTCAAAGGAATGAGCATCAATTAATTGAAAGATATTATTATAGGAAATAACAACCGCGTACTTTCATTACTTTTACATCCGTGATCTCATATAGTTTTAATTAAAATTATAAGTTACATTGGTGTAATCAAATCAACGGTTTTTACTTAATAACATTTTATATATACAAAATTGTCAGTTTGTTACAAGACAGGTTTTTCAAATTATAAAATGGATCTCTAACATGGGTACTAAAATCGCGATGCGAAACAAATAAATATTGTGTTTGATTGATAAGAATGAAATTAGTATTCTACTTCTATTATCGTAGAATAGTTATTTTCTTGTTTGATTTATAAAAAATTCTACTAATAGGAATGTTTTTTTTTTCTAATGGAGTATAGAATATATGAGAATTCATACTCATTTCTTTTTCCATATAGCATAGAATATATAAGGAATCCATACTCATTCATTTCACCTGAAGAATAACTATCATTCTTTGAAAAAGATATATATATATATATATACATATATTTTAAAATAACTCTAATAATTAATCAAAGGAATTGCTATTCTATTTCAGTCTTATTCTAACCCAGTAAATTAAACGAGGTGTTAGCCTACCGCCTTATAATATATACACCAACTCACCTAAATATCAAGAACTAAACGTGGTGTTAGCCTATCGACCTATAATACGAGCACCAACTTACCTAAATATCAAATATGTAAATTTTGTGCACCAACTGACCAACCATAAAACCATACTAGTTGTAGGACTCTAGGCTTATAAAATAGCCAGTAGACTCTCTGTTTCAAAATCATGAAACCCTTTTTCGTTGGAATCCTCTCGAAGGGCGTGAGCCATGGCTTACGGGTAGAAGAAGAATTTTAGTCTTCGATGTTTTTTAATCTTTTTATTTCTGGTTTGTGTTCTCAAAGTTTTTTGAAACGTTAGTTTTGTAATGTTGTTATTCCGTATCAAGCTTTTTAATGGACTAATCCTTTAAATTGGTGAAAATATTTAACAAAGATGTATTAGAAAGATTTGACTTGATGGACTTAAAATAGTAGTCACTAGACTAGTCCTCTTGATCATTCCCAACTAGCTCCCTTGAATGGAAGACATATTTATGGGTTTGGGTTATGAGAAGCCCATTAAAAAATTAATACTCATTAAAGTAAATAAATAAAAGAAGTTATTAATATTAAATAATGGTGATTTCATCCATTTATCTCTAAAGTGATCCATTGAATATTGTTAAAGGTCCAACTCATCCATCAGTCTCCAAGGTTACTTGATGGACATGAGCAAGCTTCAAAATCTGCATGCACGTATCTATTCCTCCTCATTCGGGGCATTATGAAGCTTCTGAAAAAACATCATCATGTTGCTAGTAGCTAGCATCAAGTCTTGGAAGACGAAAGTGTCTAACTTATTGCCACACTTGCTTGAAAAGCCATTGAAAATTGTTGGTTCATCTTCTCACATCTCTTCATGCGTCATTAAATAAGGTCTTCTATAAGGTCAATTGAAGTGCAAGATCACACGAGAATCACATGATCAGCATCAAACCTCTACAAATTTTTTATCCATCTTAAGTAAGTGTTGGCTTTTAATTAGCCCTTGAGTGATAGGTCATGGTTTCTAGAATTTGCACAATTCTTTCCAACCCCTTTTTTCTTACTTTTAAGTAATCTTATTATTTTTATTACATTAATTTAATACAATAAATATTATGTTTCATTGTATTATGTGAACACACACACACACACACACACACACACACACATATATATATATTTAATGGAAGCAAATATTATTCATTACTACAATAACCATCGCACCAACACAAAATAATAAACAAGCAAGTAGTGATCACAAAATTTGGAGGCATAGTAGTAACCACCTCTATATCCTAAGCTTGCAAAGCCAAAGTTACAAATTCGCTTCCTACAATGGTAAACATTAACAACTCGACCAAAACATGGTTTTTAACAACAAAAGATTAAGAAAAAAAAAAAGAACACACATTTTTTATGGAAAATTAAAAAGGAACTCCTATAACTAGACTTGTTTAGTAGTTCGAACTAATTCACAAGCGTGTGTATTTACTTCTTTAGTTTTGCAATTCATCCCATCTTTAGTTGTTGTTTCACTACAACATCCTAATCAAATCCTTGCATTTTACAACAACATAAGGCACATATTCCAAATTTACATTTTCATTTAGTATCCAATCAAGGACTTATCTCAAATTTGTTTCAATTATTATTCGATCTAGATTCTATTCATTTGCTAGTTTTGAACATAAATATATTTCCCACATCTCCAATTTCAAAAGCATACTAGCAAGCACAAGTTTGAGAATCCCCTTAGGTATTTCCCTTTTTCATCTCTAGTAATACCTGCTGTAGCCTTAAAAAATGTTGAATGCACCATCATAGCTAAACTTTATTCAACTTTTAGGAGTGAGAGAGATCCCAATTGTCCTTGCAGTCCTGAAGGCTTAAATTTTGCTTTCTTTTCTACATGCCCTAATACTCTCTTGCCCTCCTTCTAGCTCTCTCGCTCTAACTTTCTCCCTCATGTTATTTGCCAAACACAATTTTGTTTCCAGTGTTGCTTAACTCTTATAAAACAAAACCAATGGCAATGTCTACCATGCTTGTCCCTTTTTTTTCTTTCCATCCATCTTATGTTTTTCCTTAACAACTCCTAGATTGTTAAGTTTTTGTTATCCCCTTTGCTCCTCGGTCTTCCTGAAGAACTCCTATGCCTTTTTGGCTTTTAAATTTCTCTAAAAATATGTTGAGTTAATTTCTACTCCTCTTCATTATTAAAAAAAAAAAATTGATCTTCGAATAAGTTAAAGCCTTTTTAGTCCAGTCGTACTTCTATTCTATCCTTCCTTGTCATCTCCACTCTTATCAACTCTTTATAGACTTTCTTATTTGTGCATTTATCATTATATGTGCACTTCTAAGCTATAGTATCATCTCTATCTAATTCATGGTCAACAATAAAGCTTCTGAGTTTTTAGTTTTTAAGATCATCAATATCTAGCCTATTACATCTTATTTTCACCTTATTTTTCTTCCCATGTTGTCCACAAATTAATGTCTTCAACTCTTTTAATTAAAGATTTTGCGATAAATTGCTTTTGAGATTTTCCATTTATCCATCCATGCACCTAAAATTTGGCTATGTTTCCATTCCTCAACCTCCTTTTCAACTCTCTTCTATCCAATTATCATTTTTTTTTTATTGCTATCTAATTATCTTAGAGCAACTTATTAAGTCATTCTTCGTTTGTCTCTCCTTTCCATTATTGATCTCAATAATACAACCTAAAGAACTTTCTTTTAACTTCATATCCCATGCTAAGTTAATTAACTTATCCCACATTCTTGGTTATCAAATCTTATATTCCCACTCATCCAATGTCTTTAGGTTTAACCACCTTAGTTTTCCCATCTATATTAAATCTTTTCCTATCTTTTGAAAATTCCAAGAAAAAGCTCCTCGCAATCTTTTGAATTTTCGCCAAAATACCATTTAGAATCACTATTGCTTGATGTAATAACTAATTATTCCTTCAATACCAAATTTAATAAGTATCTTCTTACTAACCATTCTCAACAAATTTACCTTCTAGCTTGTTAATCTTGTTCTAATTTTCTCAAAAAGAAATTCCATATCCTCTATGCAAATTCTATTCATAGCTATAGGATATCCAAGATACTTCCCTGGGGTAAAACTTCTCTTTAGACCAACTACATTACAAATCATCTCTCTGTTTTTGGTTTACATTCTTGGACAATATGATTTTTGCATGTCTTTACTAACATTTTGCCTCGATGAGTCTCCAAATCTTATTTAAGCTTCCCATGTAATGATGGAATTTTCCACCATTGTTTCTCTAACAAGGATAATATATCATCAAACAACACACAAGATACCTTAAATCTAAACCCTATCAGTTTAACAGGTTTCCATCCTCCACTATCCACTAGAGATTGAACCCATTTGCTAAACTCTCTCATAGTTAGGATGAACAATTAAGGAGACATAGGATTTCCCTATCAAAGACCTTCGTACGAAGCAAAGGTTCTAATAAGAGATCTATTGAAAATGACTTGGAACAAGCTAGCGAAGAGGCAACTAGTAATCAAATTAATCTACTTATCAAGATGATTTAAACTATTTACGACCTTAATGATGAAACCTTGTTTGAATTTATCATAAGTCTTCTTCAAATCTTATTTTCACATCATCCATCCCTCTTCCTTGTTTTTTTAGAGAATTTATACATTTTTTCTTGCATCAAGATGGCATCATCAATTTTAGGCTTAAGTAGGATTAACCAGATTTTCAAGCAAAGGCCTCAATCTTAACACAAAAACTTTGCCAAGATTTAATACAATGTAATACATAGGCTAATTGGCCGAAGTGCTTTCAGTCAATTAGTGTTAAACTTCTTAGAAATCATAATCATAACAACTAAATTTATGTTTATCTCTTCATATATTTCTTCATTTCTAACACAACAAAGGAATACGAAAATTATCATAAATAGTTGATTCGTATATGAATGTCATAATGCGATCTTCAATTACCAGTTGATTCAGTGAATACTTAGGTAAATAACATCAAAATTCAAAAAAATAGCAAAGAAATTTGAAGTTTGGGGAAAAGATAGAGCAAAGACGAATCAAATGCATATTATTGAACAAAAAAACTGAATGGTCTTTGCCCTAGGGTTTGCACATATATATAGCCTCGAAGCTTGCCAAAAATAGAACGCAAAAACTACAAAAAATAGAAACGCCCTAAAACTTACTATACAAAATGACAAATAAAATCATACAGATTGCAAACAAAATGAAATTGTCTATAAGAAGTTATAACACATCTAAAACCTACCCAAAATAGAATAATTGTCATTTTGATTACCACTGCTTCCACCTCATCAATTTCTCCACATCTCCATGATCTCCTCCACAATAGTTTCAACCGGGGTATTTAGTAGGTCCAGTAAAACTTCGCATGTATGCCATTAATGCCTATGGTTTAGTTCAAACTTATATTTGAGAGAGCATTCTTGATAAATTCTCGAATGTTTAGATAGATAAGACTACCTTTTTTTCCTCATATGTAAACTTGATTACTCCTAGATAAGGGGAATTCATCGTGCTCCTTGCTTCAGTTTCCCCTTTTAAAATAACTTCTCAAAATATTCACTTACTATCCTTTCCTCATCTTCCCTTGGAATTTAGTTTCCACACTCCTTAAATAAATGCAAAATTCTATTTTTTCCCCTTTCCTGATGACTATTTTCGCATGAAAAAAAATTACTCTCTCTATTTCTCAAAAATCCATTTAGCCCTAACTTTTGTAGCCTATAAGAGTTCTTTGTGTCCTAGGACACTATTTAATTCTTCCTTTGCAATGTATAAAGTATTTAAAATTTTTAAATTAGAATTAGTATTACTCCTTCTCTTCAAGTATTTTAATAGTTTCCAATAGCCTTTTGCCCACTTTTTGGGAATGATCCTTTATAATTCTCTAATTCCATCTTATTAGGGTATCCTTAAAATTCTCTAAATCCTTTATTACGACAAGAAACCTAAAGCCATGATAGTCTGCGACATATAATGCTTAGTCTGCTATATATATAATACTTAAGTATTATATGTTAAGGCTGTCTAAACCATTTATATTACTAAACCAATTTCAATTAAGAAATCATCTATTAGATTTTGACAAACATTTTTAAAAGATAGCAGCAAATGGAACTTGTAAACGAGATAAAATGATCAATATAACACAGGTTCGAGTGCCCAAATCATAACAAGTATAATGGGTCTCTAAGACCAAAATTTTATTAAAAGTCAATATCATATTAAAAGTCTAAAAATAGCTAGACTAAGTCTAGTAACGATAAGTTATCTGAGCTCTCATATCTGTCCAACCCATCATTGGTATGGAGTTTGTAGGCAATATAATTATAAGCATCATCATCTATATAAGTGCTCACATCATAATATAAAAGGGATTAAAAAAAGGAGTGAGCCACAATGACTCATCATGGGGAACCACAAACACATACATATGCCACAATTTCACACATGCTTAAATTCTAATGCAACATCCAATAATACAATGATTAAATTTCCTCAATCAACAATAATGACAAAGTACTCATGGCTTCACTGCAAACAACTAAGAGCGAAGGTGTCCAATACCTCAAGCATGAAATATTAAGGTTTGATAGGGACAGTCAAACCCATATAAAAAAGAAAGAGAAAGAAGGTATTCAAGGTAATCTCTAGTGAAGTTCTTCATCGAATATACATTAATGGGTCTAATCCATCGTATTTGTTTATTTGAAGTAACCATACCCTTGGATAGGTGATTTTTTATATCATATTTGCTTAACCAACTGTACGTGATATAGATCCTTCCTATCGATTACTTGCCCAAGACACTTAAGCCTAGGCCTTAACTAGCGTCTCATTCGAGTGATGTGGATGCGACCACTACATCTATTAAAGATTGTTGTTCATTAACCCATAATGACCACACACAAGCAATCACTTAATCATTATTAGTCCAACTTTAAGTGATAATCGGTTTGTTTCCAACCTACATACACAAGTAATATGTATAGTAATCGTGTACTTGGAACTCAATATAGTAGATATTTGTCTGCTAAAGAACTAATATCATAGGAACGTAAAACTAGAGAGAGAAAGATAGAACTTTTATTAACCTCCATTTTAAATTCCAATTAATCAAGTTGTCATGGATTAAAGTTAGATATCTTTTTAATTACCTTATGAATCTTTGAGCCGATTATTAATCAAGTCCCGGTTCCAATTATCATAAGCCTAATTAATTATTAAGTTTTATTTCTCAAACTTTCAAAAGGATTAGGTGATCATTAGGCTTATCCCCACACAAAAGCTCATAAACGAGTTTATTTCATTCATTGATCATCACAAGCAATCCAATTAATACTGTTAATGGCTATCTCATCTTTTGATTTATAAAATTATTTAAGAATTATGATCGAGGGTAGAAATCTAATAAAGACCTTCTCCTCTTTATTTGTGAAATTTAGATCATTGTAACACCTTTAGGAAACACCAACATTTTGTTGATTTCAATATAAGAAAATTCAAAACAAGAAATCGAATAAGAACGAACTTGGAGAGATCGGATACTCTTAACGACAGTCTTCTATCATATATATGCTCTTGGGCAACTTAGCTTGTTTGTTCAATCTATGCCTCTCCCTACTAACATCTTTTCATGTATCATTAGCTCAAGACTTTTGAAGGTCATATAACATTTGACCTACCCGTAATCAACAATTGGCATAATTTGAAAATACAAATCGCTAACAAAAATAAAGTTTTTGGTATATCAACTCTCTAACGTAATGTTAAAATAGGCTACATATACAATGATTATGTTTTTGTTTATTCTCTAAGTTGCAGGGGAGGGAAGAATCAAACCTACCCATTTATTGAAAAATGATACTCATGTCACTAGATTATAATAATCTTAGCTACTATTAAATGTTTAAAAGACACGACTTTGATTCTTAATTTAAATAATATAACTCAACTTATTATTTTCATTAATAAAAATATGCAATTTAAGTTTCAACTCATATCCATTTGGAGTTTACTGTTTGCATGTATGTAATTTCCTTCTTTTTAGAGGAACCTCTAATGCAATCAAGCCAAATTATTTTATATCTTACATCATTTGAGAATATGGATGTTTTCCGAACGTTTTTTTTTTCTTTTCCCATAGATAATGCATTGCAGATAAAAATTTGGATCTCATCCATTCTATTAGAAGATTAATATATATACACATATATGCCACTAAATTATAATTTCCTCAACAATTTAGTTCTAACATAAAGATCTTTCAAAGTTAACATGTCAATTGGGCCTATCTCTCTCCTAAACCATGTCCAACATCAAATGGGCCGGGCCACAATCATGAAATTGCTCCGCTTTTTCTCCTTCCTCGTCCGAAATGTTTTTCCTTCTTCTCTCTCAAGTTCGTAAGGACTTGCTCAGGACTCCTATCTTCTCGCGGTTTCAAAATTACGCGCCACCACTTTTCTTTTCCTCCTCCGCTTCATCACTCCATTTTCTTCTTCCCACAAACAAATAGTAAGTAACCAAATATTATTATTCCCCCCTCTCTCGCTTTCTCTCTATTCATTTTAGTACCAAATAAGCCAACTCCGCATTATAAATAGTGAGCACTTATAGTAGAAAACGAGGCTTCTGCTTTACGTAATACGTATCAAGTGAAATGCATCATAAGCACGTGTTTACTTGATTTTAATACCGCTGATACATTCTTAAATCTGCAATTGAATATGGAGGTTTGTCGTTTGATGTTTTTATGGCGCGGTAGGCCCTTCCTAGGGTTTAAATGATGTTACAAATTGCTAGGGTTTATGCTTACAGCAATGATTTTATGGACATTATCAATAAGTTTTGCCTTCCGTGGACTCGAAATTGCGGTTTTATCTTTTTCATCCAAGTTTATCAAAGTTGAGCAAGTGTGTTTATAGCTAATATCAATTAATGTTAGTTTGATATCAGCTAGTTTCATGGAAACTGACAGGAATAAGCTGGATGCATTAAAAATGGACACACGATCGTGGATTTCTGGGGTCTTACTTTTGAGTTTTATCATTTTTGGTTGACTGTTATAATTCAGCAAACACAAGATAGTGGTAATCAAATTGAGTTTGTTCGGTAAAATATGCGAAATGGTAAAGGCATTAGACAAAAATAGACCATAAGTTTTAGCTGTAGTACGAGTGAGTCCACAACCATCCTCCCCCGGTTTTTTTACAATGGTTTGGTTATTTTAACATTCTTTTGGTTACGTATATTCAGCTGTATTTATAGCCTTGAGGACCGTGACGGAGTAACATGGCATTTACCGAGGTATGAAATGCACCCTCCTTTTTCATGCATTGTTTGCTCGTGTAAGATATGACAAGGTGTATGGTTGTTTGAATATAGAATTCGGACATTTTGCTCCATTCATGACTTCAGTTGTTTTGAAATAACATAGGTCATACGGTTGCTTTTTATGTAATGTAGCACAAATTTGGTTCCATGGAAATAGAGGATTGCATAGTTAAATCACGATTCATTCTCAAGGTGCCTGAAAAGACTGAATACGCAGAATATGCATTTTCATCACCAAATTAATGTTTTTTAGGCCAAAGATTACTAATACTTCCTGGAGTGGAGTGGCCTCTGAAACCTAGAAGCATGTTGATTTTTAATGTATTACCAAGGCATGATTCAAATTTTTGCCATATTCAAGTAGTTTTGAATTCCCTTTTTTTTTTTTTTGGGGAAAAAAAAGGTTTATTCTCGAGCATTTGGGTTAATTTATGCCTTTCTATAGGGAGGATCCTGAGAATACACTTCGACTACTTGTTGCTACGGATTGTCATTTGGGTTACGTGGAGAAGGATGAAATCAGGCGTCACGATTCTTTTCAGGCATTTGAGGAGATATGCTCAATTGCAGAGCAAAAGCAGGTAAAGCCAATGAACTATGCTTTAGATTATCCATAATGCACATATCTGTGACCCTCAGTATATTTTATGATTATGCTTTCAGCTACATTCAATTTCATTCTTCTGGAATGTGATTATGCGCCCTTCACCATTTTTTGATTGAATTATGAGTCCCTTTAGAACAATATTTTTTGTGCTTGTTAGTATCTCTGTTATTCACTAGGCTACCATGATTCCAGAGAGGCCTGTTGTTCTTGTGCTCACTGAATTCAACTTGCTGTGTCAGGTGGATTTCTTACTTTTGGGTGGGGATCTTTTCCATGAGAATAAGCCCTCAAGGACAACCTTAGTAAAGACCATTGAGATTCTTCGTCGTCATTGTCTCAATGATCGGCCCGTACAGTTTCAAGTTGTTAGTGATCAGACTGCAAACTTTCAAAACATGTAATAGTGCTTTACCTTGCTGCTTACTAATTAAAGTAATTTGTCACTGCTGTGATCCCTTTTTCTCTGTATTACATGTTAATGAAGAAGCTGACGTGTACTTGATTAGTTAGTCTCTTTATGCTCTTTTTGTCAGCTCACATCCTAACCTTTCAGTAGCCTAAACAGAATAACACACTGCTTATTTGAAAGGAAACCTTTTCTACCCTTCCTTTCTTCCCAATTGACTTCTCTCAATGATCATGATGTTCCTATAAAAAGAATGAAGAAAGGGAGTTTGATCCTTGCTGCACATTGTTGGGACTTGGTTGCTTACTGATACCTTATGTAAAGGAATTTTTTTGAGATCAGGATCTATTTTTCTGCATGAGCACTGCAAATGTATGGCAAGTAATATCAAAGCTTCTTTTGTATTGACAGATTTGGTCATGTAAATTATGAAGACCCTCACTTCAATGTTGGTTTGCCAGTCTTCAGTATTCATGGGAATCATGATGATCCTGCTGGAGTGGTATGAATTGAGCGACTAAATGATTTTCTTATTTTACATGCTTGCTTTTGCATGGTTTAGCAATTTCAACGACTTCAGCTCCTTTGAACATAGTTAGAGCTTTCTTTCTCATTCAATTTAAATACCCATGCATGTATTTGCTGGGTAAAGTACTATTATTATGTTACTGTTATGGGTGTTGTGGCCAGTTTAATTTGTACCATGATGATTAATGACAGGACAACCTTTCAGCGATTGACATTCTGTCAGCATGCAATCTTGTAAATTATTTTGGAAAAATGGTTCTTGGTGGCTCTGGTGTTGGGCAAATTACTCTCCATCCTATCCTCATAAGAAAGGTTCATCCCTGCATGAATTTTGGAATTTTCTCTTTTAGCTTTCTTTTGTTGGCATTCTGTTAATAGTTGAAAAGCCTTTTAGGGTTCAACAGCTGTAGCTCTATATGGTCTTGGAAACATTAGAGATGAGCGGCTCAACAGAATGTTTCAGGTATTCCATTTTGATAGCCACCTTTTATTGCTTTTGGTTTGAGTATATGATGTATATTACTAGTCTTGTATTCCCAGACACCGCATGCTGTTCAATGGATGCGCCCTGAAGCCCAAGAGGACTGTGAAGTGTCAGATTGGTTTAACATTCTAGTGCTTCATCAAAACAGGTGGTGCATCATTTTTATTGAAGTTTCAACTGCAACGATGGATGCATGAGATCATAAGTTTGATAATGTTTTTGAGTTGCCTGAACTTTTGGTTTTGGCTATTGACATGGCGATCTATTTAGTATGCGTTCTCTTGTTTTATGTTTGTCCTTATTTCTATTAATGTACTTTGATTTTGGTCTGTCTTGCAGAGTGAAAACAAATCCTAAGAATGCAATAAATGAGCACTTCTTACCTCGGTTTCTGGATTTCATAGTGTGGGGTCATGAACATGAATGCCTAGTTGAACCGCAGGTTTGGCTAATTTAGCTTATCACTTTTTTTTCTTGGTTTCAGTTGCTGATGCTAAATGTTATACATAACAGGAGGTTCCTGGGATGGGATTTCACATCACTCAACCTGGTTCATCCATTGCAACATCATTAATAGATGGAGAATCTAAGCCAAAGCATGTGCTTCTTTTGGAAATTAAGGTTGTTTATCATGGTTGTATTATCATTTAACAAGGAACAATTTGAACAATGCATTGACTCTGACATGGATTGTATTATATAGGGTAATCAGTATCGCCCGACCAAGATTCCTTTGACATCAATACGGCCTTTTGAGTACACAGAGGTATCATGTATTGCTTGTTTTTCTTATTAACCTCTTTTTTCTAATGAGGTTTCATTAACAAAGGCACCAAGCAAAAACAATTATCTTTTAAAAGCAGCAAATACATAGTAAGCCTATTTACAACTGAAAATGAATAACAGCACATTATTGCTGCAGATTGTACTTAAGGATATTCCTGATATTGATCCAAATGATCAAAACTCAATACTTGAGTATCTGGACCAAGTGGTAAGCCTTGTATCTCGTGCAAGAGTGAATTAGAGCCTTCTAGTTTCTTTAATGTATTCTTGTTAACTTCCTCAATGTGCACAAGATAATGTCATCTTATTAACTTACGGTTGGGATTTTCTCAGGTTAGAAATCTAATAGAGAAGTCGAATAAGAAGGTTGGTAGCAGGTCAGAGAAAAAACTTCCACTGATTAGGATAAAGGTATTTCTGCCTTTCTTCACAGTCCATAATCACTACACATCTTTTTTCTCTCGGATTTTCCTGCTCGAGTCATGTTTTATCTTTCCTTGAAATCAAGTCCAAAAGTAGAGACTGTTGCTAGGAATATTTATTTATTATATATAATGATTGTGCTGGCTGCTGTTATGTAATGTTTTGAAATTGAGACATCTGATTTATGTGGCCAGTAAGACAGTGTAGGATTGGATAGCTGTTAAAAGGATTTTTGAACGCTACACCTCTACTATGATCCTTCAAAGTACATTTTCATTTTGGGGCAGGATTGTGTGTTCTGGGGTATACTCCACCTGTAATCTTCTTAGTAATTCATCATTAATACAATATTACTGAATTACTCCAAAAATATCTTTTCTTTCCCTTGTTGCCTTTGTCATCCCTTTCTCTTGTGGTATCCCAATAGCTGATCATTCGCCTTTTCCTGGCCACATTTTCTAGTATTTGCTTGGATGTGATAACACTTCACATGATATCCTTTTTCTAGTTGCAGTTTTCACTGCTTATATAAGCACATGTTGAGGCTGTCAGCACTTTTCAATGGGGTTGAACTGTCACTTTATAAATTTGACAGGTAGACTACTCTGGATTTATGACAATAAATCCTCAGAGGTTTGGACAGAAGTATGTTGGAAAGGTATGGCATGTTGTCATATCCATGTTCCATTTATTGAATCAATTCCACCATGCCAATTAAATTTGCAGTATATAGGTGGCAAACCCTCAAGATATTCTTATTTTCTCAAAGGCTTCAAGGAAGGGGCGGAGTGAAGGTATGAATAATGTGGTATTCACTGGTTATCATGTTCTTGCATGATATTTGGGTTTATGCATCTCATGGTCAGAAGTCCCCTTAAAACTTTGTGTTTGCAAGGGAATGGTAATAAATTTTTGTGTGATGGGTGGAAAGCTAAAGAAACAACACAAATATGATATTGAAAGTACGAATTCAGAAATTCTAATTAAAACCCAAGGCATCGTTTGTTTAATTTTATGAAACAGGATCCAGAGGAATCTAAGTTTTTATTGTTTCTCAAGAGAGCTTGATGAGAATGTAAAGTAGGGTAACAGAAAACATAATTCTATTGCTCTCAATTTCTTGAAATTAGATTCCTTTCTTCCAAGGTAATTGGGATTCTGAGCAATTGGTAGCTATGCAGTCACATATCTTCATCATCTTACACTATCTTTTTAACAAATTCAAATGAAAAGCTTTAAAAGTTTTCATCAACTGCACATTTAAAAAATGAAAGTAGCTTAAATGTGCGTATGATAGATTGTCAATCTTGCTTTTTGACATTTCAATAAAATGTAACATGTTATTACTTTAACTATGCTGTTGAAGTTAAATGTCTTTTAAACGTGGATCTAGGTTATTTTTCCTTTAATTTGGTTAGTAGAGGGAAAAGTTAAATGTCTTTTAAACGGGGATCTAGGTTATTTTTCCTTTAATTTGGTTAGTAGAGGGAAATGACCAAAATAAGTCCAGCTACTTCTGTCACACGGACCATCTTTTAAGACCCTTGCATCACTTTAATATAGCTCACATTATGTTGGTAGCCTCAAAACTGTTGGCAAGTTTTGAAGCCAAAATCCCATGCAATTTTCATCACAGTTTCCTACCAGTCTTCAACCCTCATGGATTGGGCTAGAAATATTGTTCAGTTTTCTATATATACAAATCTGAGTCACTTTAAGTTTGTTCTCAGGCACATGATGCCTGTCTTAGCATCTATGCTACTTTTTAAAACATCACCCTCTCTTTTCTAGTTTCATGCTGAAAACTGTTGTGAGATTGTTTCATGATTCTTGTTTCTATGTAATTCGATGGCAGCTAAAATTGATGATTCTGAGCGTCTTCGTCCTGAGGAACTAAATCAACAAAATATTGAGGCATTGGTTGCTGAGAATAATCTGGTAATGTACTGCTTTCATTATCAACTGCTTTGCAGAGTAGGTATCTCCTTTGTGAGCAACTTGGTTGTACCCTTATAGACTTGCTCTACAGGATTTAGAAATTCAATCTCTGCTGTCCTTTTTCTCCTAAGTTTTTGTATATACCAAAATAAGGGAGCATGCAAGCTATTACAATGCATTGTTTCCTTTTATTCCTAGATCTGGTAGCATTTGTAGTAAACATTTTTTAGGACTTACTACTGTTGGTTTACTTTGATCATTATGACAAGATAAGTTCAATCTTGCATCTTTTCATTATTTAGATATGGGATAATAACCAATCGCTCCTTTCAGAAAATGGAGATTCTCCCTGTTACAGATTTGGATAGGGCATTACATGAATTCGTCAATAAAGATGATAGAACGGCTTTCTATTCTTGTGTGCAACTAAATCTTGAAGAAACTCGGGTGAGTCCTTTTATGTCCTCTTTGTATAATTTAGCTTCCTATTTCATTATTTCAATGTGATAGGATTTTGTCATTGACCAAGGCCTCGTGTGAGAGGAGTGTCAAAGTAGAAAATATAATTTCTTACATTAATCTACAAGTTTAAGTTTTTAGATCAATTGGTTGAAGTACTAGTTTTAGCACTGGACTAATAAGTACTTTCCAATATTTGTTTTTGGATTAAATAGTTTGTACCTCTGTATGCAAATGCCATCAGAATGCTAGAAGTTTTCTGCAAATGCTAATTTTATCTTGTTGGGCTACATGTGTAGAATAAAGTTGCTAAGGATTCCGATACTCTGAAATGCGAAGAGGAGGATCTAATTCTTAAAGTGGGAGAATGCTTGGAGGCAAGAGCTCAGCTTTCTTTTTATGTAGCCATGAGTTCAGTCTTTTACCATCTTCTGTTGTTCTGTTATCGAAAATGAAAGATTTCTGATCGACAATTTGGTTTCTGGCTGTTTTCCTCTGGTTATGTTTGAATTAAGCAACGGTGGATATTTTGTCCTGTGTGAAAAGAGATCTCTCTCTTTCATGTTGCTTTTTCTCTGCATCTTTTATCTGAAGTAAATACACACACATAGCATGGAAGATTTATCTGATCTGCTATTATAAATGTCTTCATCCTTTGTAGGAACGTGTCAAGGAAAGGCCTTTGCGGTCCAGTGACCCCCACTCGGTACATCAAGTGCTCAGTCCTTGGAGGTAATTCTGGTCTCTTACTATTTTGCAGGAAAGTATTTGGTAATTCAAGTGCATTTGAATCCATTGTGCCATATGTATTGGTTGTATGGAATAATTTTCAGAGAATGCCTCACCATTTCTTTTCTTTTATTTATTTATTTGTTTTTTTTTGTCTGTAGGGTAATAGAAGTAGAAATGCTGCTGGAATTAGCAGTGCAGCATCTTTCAGTGATGATGAAGAAACAACAGAAATTAGCGGATCAAAATATAGCAGTAGAGGTCGAAAAGGATCAGCAGCAGCTTCCCTTGTCTCATCATAATTTAGAACTTGGTAAAACATCCACAAGGGGAAGGGGAAGGGGCAGAGGCAGGGGATCAGCAAGCTTGAAGCAGACAACACTTGATTCAGCATTGGGTTTTCGGCAATCTCAAAGGTAACTTTCAAAACTATAAATACATAGTTATTAATTTGGGTTTGGGAGATACCTGCTTGTTTCAATGAAAAGTATCAGCTGCATGTGGAAGGATATTCTCATAGTTGAGTGCAGCTGGAAGAAGATTTCTATTACAATGCCTCTCATTGGCATGTTTTTGATTCCTTGGTCCTTATGGTGAAGTAGTTTCCCTCTTGTAAAACTGAATCTATTTGTCCAATTCAAACAGATGTTTCTATTATGTATATATGCAATGACAACATCACTGTTTCAAGATTAAGAAGCATCTAACCAAAAATTCCATCCTCCAGTGATAAAGCAGGTCAAGATTGTACGGAAAGTCAAGTTGAGTTTTTTGTTGCTTGACTTATTTACCATCCCCCAGCCACAGTTGTGTTGGACTCTTGCTATTGTTTTTTTTTTCCTTCCCTTGTTTTTCAGAAAAGACCAACATGGTTATGGCAAGGGAAAATGACAACTCCTATCAAGGGATCTATGTGCAAAACAAGCTGTATTATTCAGTTTGTGTTCTTTAGTAAATACACATTATCACCTATAAATTGTTGTTGCAGGTCTGCATCAGCAGCTGCAAAAGTAGCTGTCCAAAGTATTGCTGATGAGGATAACGTGGACTCTGCATCTAGTGATGAAGAAATTGGAAGAGATGTCATTGAGGCTGACACAGTTCGGTAAGAACAACCTTATCCTTTCCTTCCATGTGTTCATTCTTCAGATCAGCATTTGTTTTTGTACCAGCTGGAGCTATGCTTAAGCTTATCCCACAAAAATATTATTGCACGTAACCTGTGCCATTCCTAAATGCTGGGAAGACCATCTCAATTCTCCAGCATTAGAGATACCTTCTTTGTTTTTGTTCCCATCAGAGCTACTCTGTGTTTTGGCTACATCAAATTATATGATATGACGGTCATATTTGTTTATAATGTTTTTGGCAGGAAGAAGAGGAAAATCTTCAAGATAAAAGTCGCAAAAGAGCTGCTCCTAGGGGGAGGGGTAGGGGTGCAACATCTTCTAAGCGGGGCAGGAAATCTGATAACTCTTCATTTCACAAATTGCTTATGACTAATGATGATGATGATGAAGAAGAAGAAGATAATGCAGCAAAGAGATTGAAGTCTCAACCCCGGGTAAGTGATGGTACACCAAGTTATTATTGTTGCTTTTGTGGCATAAGTCCAACTAATTAATTATCAGATGAAGATAATGATAGTCTGGCCTGTGTGGTTGTAGAAATTTGAACTGGTCTGCGGACTATAATATCAGATAAATGAATCACATTTTAATATGAATATTCTCTGTCAGCTGCCTGTAGAATTCTCGTGCTCTTTTCTGATTTGGCTTCAGGATGAGTGTCTACTTGGTTGCTTAAGCAATAAATTTAAGTTAAAGCCTTGTGTATCCTCTTATTGTTACACCTTATAAAAAGGACTTCCATAGTGGAAATGATGGTACACTTTATGGTCTTTCGTACTTCCAGTTGATCATACAGTTACATGGAGAGCATATGTGCAATAATAATTACTTAAGTTGCCATTGTTTAGAACTCATCACTACTACATTCTATGGAGTACTGCCTCAAGAGTTTATTGTTGAACCAAGATACTTATCTTATCGTTTTTTTTTTTTTTTTTTTCCAGGTAACCAGAAATTATGGTGCCTTAAGAAGGTGATTGCCTGTTTTGTTCAGCTGCCTATATTCTGTCTCCCTCTAGCTGGTTTTGGCCACAATATGCATGGGATCGCGTTGCTTTCCAACTATACCACCAGTGGCATCCAGCTAAGCTAGGAAGAGGGAATAGTTGATGTGGATATAACATGTTAATTAGGAGATTTGTAGATTTAGCAGTGAAGAAAGGCAACCTTCAATTGCAGTTTTATTTCCTCTTTCTTTTTTATGCTTCTCATCGATGTATGGAGTGAGATATAGCTAGGAGAATGGCGATGTCACGGTGGATATGAGCTTCGTAAGATATGAAACCTGCATGTAAGTTGATCTTGTGATGTAATTCAGTTTTGCAAGTTCTCATATATAGCTCTCTGCAGCCCAACTCCATTGCAATGTCCTCAGACTCCGCCTCTCCCTCCCTCCCTCCCTTCCTCTCTCTCTCCCTCCCTCTCCCCTTGTTCCCATTTCTGCATTGTTTTTGGAAACTACGTGAACTCAATATGTAAAACACTATTATTTCTATTTCTTTCCTTTTCATTTAAATATTTTTACCATTTAACAAATACATCTTTCCTTGGACAAGACGTGAGTATTATCAGTTATCAAAGTCCTTAAAGCGTTTGGCCAAAAGAAGAGAAGGAGAGGGGGGGCGGGGCGGAGGTTCGTTAAAACGTCCCTCTTATTGTGTAAAATAGTGTGCACGTATAAGAGTATTCTGTTATATATATTTGGCACCGCATTCTGCTATATTTTACTTTTACTGTACAATAATATTTTCCTTTGTTCTGGACTTCTCAACTTTCTTACCAGTCAAAACATCGTATGGTGCACTTGGACCTTGCAGGCCCATTTTTCATTGCCTTATAAGAAGTATCCTTATGCCTTGTGCGAATATTAATAGATGGTCCGTGATAACCAATGCCCAAATGGATTTCTGAGATATGGCCCCTTTCTTATTTATTCAACTGTTTATCGAGGACTCCAAACGGTTAATAATTTTTTATTGTACTAAAATATCTTTTGGTGGACTAGATAAGATGTGGATAGAAAGATGTGAGCTGGAGATACTTAAAATCCATTACTTAAATTTGATTGGTTGATGCAGACAACGTGATACTCACCACAACTTTCATTCTGTCGTCCATAACCACCAGTTTTTCCTATGTCCTTTTGTTTCCACATAGACAATATTGTCTTCACTTCCTGGTCTGAGAAACCTTCTTAAAATCCAAAGAGAGTTCCGAATCTACTTTGAGGGCATCATCAATGGCATCAATGGCAATGGCAGCTACCAACACTGTTCTTAGACCAACACCATTTGTAGGCCAAAGCAGATTCAATGTCAATTCTCTTAGGGATGTTGTCCCTATGGGAACTGGAAAGTACACCATGGTATTACATTTTTCCTCATATTTTGACTGTGTATGGTCTAGTATTGGCTAAGGAATTCAGGTTTTTCTCACCCCTCTCTTTCTTAATGTGCTATTTGGACAGGGAAATGATTTATGGTATGGACCGGACAGGCTGAAGTACTTAGGACCATTTTCAGCTCAGACTCCTCCATACCTTACTGGAGAATTTCCCGGTGATTATGGATGGGATACTGCTGGTTTATCTGCTGACCCCGAGGCTTTCGCTAGAAACAGGGCTCTCGAGGTAAATGGAATTTAGCACTTTCAACTATGATTGCAGAACTTCGAAATTAAGGCAAACAGCATCACTTCAAGTTTCAAATATAATTGGCCATCGCACTTTTAGGGAAATATTTATGGATGCGCCTCAATATCCAACTTTGCACCTTTTTATGCACTTCTTTTCTCTCTCTCTCTCTCTCTCTCTTTTTCCATAGAATATGCTATTAATTTTGAATATTTTTAAAAAGTATCTGGGATAACTGGTAATGGGACCTTATTAAAATTGGGAAATTTCTTTGTAATTAATAGCCAATATAGTCTTTTACAGGATCATTTCAGCATTCACTAAAGGCATCATTAAATGTTAAGGGCGTTTTCAACAGTGAAAAAAAAAAAGAAGAAATTTATTCTAATTGAATAGTTATTTTGGGGTGGGGTGTGTGGGCGTGGGGGAAGGGATCCTGATTGAATGAATTCATTCATGTTGGGCTGTGAATCAGGTGATCCACGGGCGCTGGGCCATGCTTGGAGCCTTGGGCTGCATTACACCAGAAGTCCTTGAGAAATGGCTCAGAGTGGACTTCAAAGAGCCAGTGTGGTTCAAGGCCGGAGCCCAGATCTTCTCAGAAGGTGGGCTTGACTATTTGGGCAACCCTAACCTAGTCCACGCCCAGAGCATCCTAGCCGTATTGGGCTGCCAAGTGGTTCTCATGGGCCTTGTAGAGGGCTACCGTATCAATGGACTTCCGGTGTTGGTGAAGGAAACGACCTCTACCCCGGTGGCCAGTACTTCGACCCATTGGGCCTAGCTGATGATCCAGTTACCTTTGCTGAGCTCAAGGTGAAAGAAATCAAGAATGGAAGGCTAGCCATGTTCTCTATGTTTGGATTCTTTGTTCAAGCCATTGTAACTGGAAAGGGACCCCTTGAAAACCTATTGGACCACCTTGACAACCCTGTGGCTAACAATGCTTGGGTCTATGCCACCAAGTTTGTGCCAGGGTCATAAGTTGATGTAATGAATGTTCAATTTTCATTCGTCTCAATGCATGGAATGAGTGGATTGTGATTGATGGATTGTGTAAATTATGTTGGTATGTTAATGGGAGGATGAGTAGGGGTGTAAAGCTTTGATTTTTTTATATAAAATAGCAGTTGGGATTTAAGTAGACTATCTTACATAGTTAAATTGGTAAAAGCAGCAATTGAAATATTAACTTATTATTTGGCCAAAAAAAAAAAAAAAGGAAATATTAACTTAGTAAGAAATATTATAAGGTTAAGAACAATTAAGCTATAACTTACTTTTGCGGTTTAGGAGATTATTATGATGGAATGTTCAGAATTATGTCTTGATAGCTTTGATATTTTCTTTACCATAAACATTTATACTTTTATGTCTTTAAATTCCCGTAATATCATCCATATTGTTCATTAAACTTTTACTCTCCCGCTTCTAATTTCGTCTTCATCATACCATAAAATTTTTTCCCCCTCTTTTCTCAAAAAAAGCCTTGAATTATGAGGATAGGTTCAATATTGTGAAAAGTGGATTTACGTACTTCCAGCATAATTCAATCACATATAGACTAATGGTAAACATAGATAAAAAAAAAAAATGATTAAAATAAAAAGATTTACGTCTTTTGATTGTCTATGATTTTTCGCTCTCATCATTCATTCTTAATCTTGAGCAATATCTTTTGTCCTTCATTAGCTTTTCATTTTGCAACTTCTTTATTTTCAATAGTAGTACCTTTTGCCATTAACAATACATTTTTTTAATAATATATTCAAAAGATATATCATTCATGCAATTTAAAATATGATAATTATAGAAGAGTGAGAATTTTAACATAACTTAATGCAAAATGACGTAAATATTGATATAAGATGTCTTATTTTCACAATTTGAAAGAATAATTTTTTTTTTAACAAATAGCAAATTCACGTAGGAGTTTACTTCTTGTGCCTTTATTCTCTCCTCTATGAAATTGTACGTTTAGACTTTTAAATTTTGAGAAACTAGTTATTGGACCTTCTTTTTCATGATATTTTCTTTTTCGAAAAATGATAAAATAAAAGGTAGATGCTCGAACTATATTCATTTTTTCAATAACCCATTTTAAATTTAAAATATTAATTTAAGACATACATGATACATCTCAACATATTAATTATAAATGGTTCAAATTAACCCACTAAATAAACATTTGAACCGATTGATTGTGCCTTGAACCAATTGATGATTATTTTAGGATTTATCGCATCAAACGTTTTATTTGTTTTACAAAGGTATTACCATTTAGTTTTAGGAGTACTTTGTTGTCAGACTTTATGCTTAGCTTGTTAAAGATCTAAATATTTTATTGACAACCTCTCTTTAGGAGAGTATGATTGAACCATGGATTCAAAGCTTCGAATAACTGGGGACAAGCTTATGACTTTGTCCTCTTCTTGTCTCTGGTGTTGAAGCATCCTGACTCTTTGAGGTAGGTTGTTGATGTTTATATTGGTTTTCTTAAGTTTTGACCCTAAATTGGGCTAAAATCTCGGAATAGAGTACGTTTGTATAACATATATATATAAGTGCTAAATTAATTTGATAAGAACATACATTGTATCATATAATAGGTAGATAAAATTAATGTTTGGGAGTGTGGTTAAAGAAATTAATCAATACTTAAAAAAGTAAACTAAACAAAACACCAATCTTTTGTAAATGTTTTATAAGGTATCAAGATTTAGATTAGTTTTTAATTAATTTTCTTCAAATTATCTCAATATGGATATTTCATTTGATCTGCTTTGTAAAACATTAATTTTTCTTTTTATCAACTTAAAATATGATGTCTTATATGAATTAACTTCAAATGTTAATATCTTTTGTTTAACCACTTAAAATATTAATATCATAAATGAAATTTTCCTAATATATTCAATATCTTTCGGTAGTGTCATTTTCTCAATCAATATGTATGCAATTAAATTTTTTTTGAATGTGTATTAACACTAATTTTATTCATAAAGCTAGTACATAACATATATTTCGAGTCAAGCTTTTTTTTTATATATATAATTTATAAATTATGATAATGAAAGTTAAATAAATATACATCTTAATAAATGTGAACTATTTTTTTCTGTCCTTTTCGTACTATGTTTTAACTTAAAATAATTTTTTAGTTACCATCTTTGAATTTATTTTATTTGAAAACAAATTTTTTATAGTAATAATGAAATACATTGCTATTTTTTTTTAAATCATTTCTTTATGTGTTTCATTTATAGATATATTTATTACTAAGTTTTTTTGGTGGCGAGATTCGAACGTGGTACCATTAGCTATTTATTGCTATGTTTAATTGATAGTTTAAAAAACAACTCTGTTAGTAAGTAAAATAAAAAAAGGAAAGTTTTTTTTGTGGCCAGTAATAATTACTTATTACAATTTCTACCCATAAGTTCCATTCTTTTTTAGATCTAGATTCTAGATACAAATATCAACGAAATCAACTAAAATATGCTATATTACTAAAATGGTATGATTTGATTTACCTGCCCAAATTAACTATATATTTATGAATTAGTTTAATTAAAAATATTTTTAAATCAAACTGAAAAACAAAATCATTTTTTCTGATTTGAATTAATTGGTTTAGTTATTTTTCCCCTACTTTAAGCCTGCGAAATGAAATAACTAACCGTTGAGGTTTTCTTATGGATAATAGGCATCAACTATACGATATACATGTACATATATTATTTTTATATGGTAGAATGTAGAAGTATTTTATTTACATTTTATTATTATTAGTTTATAGTAGGTTTTAAACAATTATAATTAGAGTTATGGGAATAATCTTTAGCATCCACATATACTTCATCGTAAATGGTATTATAAAATTATAAGTATAATTTATCTTAGAGGTGTAGTAGTATTTTTTTTCCTTTTAATTTAAGTGGTCTTTATATAATTGAAAAAAATTACTATAATCAATGTAAATATACAAAGTGAAAATGATATCATTATCATCGTAAATGATAAAAAAAAAGATAAAAAAATATTAAGTTATGGAATTGGAAAAATTATAACCCAGCGTGGCAGTGCATATAAATTGAAGGTAAGAACAATGAGTTGAATAAGAGACAGGGAGGGCGGTCTTTCTCCCTATCTGTTTCCTCGCACATTAGGGTTAGGGTTTCAGCTTTTGGAGCGAGAATTGCTGCTAAACCAAGGCCGAGAGCTCGATCCTTCTTCTACAATGGCAAAGAACAGGAACAAGAAGAAAAGGGATGGTGCAGTCTCAATGGACACAAGCGAGCATACTGTTCTCGACGCTTCTCAAGGTAAATTTAGTTTCTTTAATCTTTTGTTTCGCTTTTCATCTTTCAAATTACCCAGTTTAAAATTATACTTTTCATACAATATCTTATATGAATTGTGCGTAATGATCAGGAAATTCAGTTCAATACTATATCTACGCGTGTCCAAATCCTAGGAACTCTGTAGTCTCTAGATTTTAGGACTGGAGTCGAAACTGAAATCGAAACGGGGCTTATTATTATTGTCATTACTATTGTTTCGTAAAATTTTAAGTTTCGTGTTTTGATGAATGCAGCTATGGACACTTCGGAATCTGGAACCAAACAGCAATCAGCCAGTACTCTCAATAGGTCAGCAAATGCGAAAACTTGTATTATTGTTTCCTGTTATGTCTCGGGTACTTGTTAAGACGCTTATCGATAAACTGTCTGAGTTATATCAACCTTGCTTACATATTTTACAAAATGGCCACTTTCGGCCTCTTAACATGGCCCCATAGCATGGGTTAATTTTATGTACATTTACATTTATGTGTTCAAATGTCATGTACGTGCAATTTTATCTTGTTTTTCTATTTAATAAAGTGATTCATTAGGAATTAGTACTTATGTACATGCCCCGGAAGCTGAGAAGGATAAGTATTTGCTTCAGTCAGCTTGGTTTTCTTTGGGCCTGTTGAGATTATGAATATGTCTGTGTTAATTATGATTATGCACAAGAGTGTGTAAATCATGCTTCCAAACTTTTGCAAGACGCTTGTGGTCTCAGGGTAAAAGTGTAGGTTCTAGACACTATTAGTATTGATGGATTTGTATTTAGTTGATTTAGGAGTTGGAAGTAATCAATTTGGTAGATTGCAGAAAAACTAATTGCCAAAAGGATGAGGAAGCAGAATTTGAATGTGCTTGGAGACTTTATTATGCTTTTGAAGTTTTAGATTATGTAAGGATGATAGGTGGTCTTGGTATTTTAATTGTGATAAGTGGGAAACAACCTTAAATATTTCTTCTACCCAGCCAGCTTAGGGTAGTGGAGCAAAACGAATTTTTGTTGATGTGAATTGTTAGCATCAAAGGGTGCCCTCTGACTTTGAAACGTTTGGAAGGGCCTGAAGTTCAATTGTATACATGGGCTTGAACTTTGATTCATTGCATAAAAAATAAGTACACAGAAAAAATATTTCGCATACACTTCATGTGGGTATCCATTCTCTCAAATCATCGTGTGTGAGAAGTGTTATTTGCATACTATGCGATCAAGATGATGGCCATCGTTCATGAATCATTGTCATTTAGAGCATCACATTTACAGCTAATGAAGCGTTTTTGAGACTGCTTCTACCTTGATTGGGCTTTACCTTTTCATCTCTTACCACATGCTTTTGATAAGCCTCTGTTAATTCCTTCTCTGAACTTCCTAACATCTTGCTTCTTCCATTGGATCTTCTATCGTATTTTCTGAGTGTGTTATTTTTGAACAGAAAGCTGAAGGGCAGACAGATGAAAAGATCAAAGAATGTTCGTAAGATGAAGGCCATAGCAAAAGCTATATCGCAAAATGAGAAAATTGTGCAAAAAGTTTCAAAGAATGGGAACAAAGCAGCAAGAACACAATCTGCAAAATCTCTTTAT
Organism: Combretum micranthum; assembly: GCA_024138025.1. Classification (NCBI taxonomy): domain Eukaryota; kingdom Viridiplantae; phylum Streptophyta; class Magnoliopsida; order Myrtales; family Combretaceae; genus Combretum; species Combretum micranthum. The sequence continues at coordinate 112,701 of JAMXBD010001075.1, forward strand.
GAGTAACTTGTATCATTTATTGCCCATGCCACTATTTTGTTGGAAAGGGGCTTCTAAATTTTGAACTTAGGTTTGTATTGATTCTAGTTTAGAGCATGTTTTGTTCAGACAACAGTAATGGTGCATAGTTGATTATCTTTAGCTGCTGTTTAGTATGTTTTTCTCCTAGAGAAAAAAATTTCATGCATGCTTTTATTGTTTCAAAGGGATTTAGTGATAAGATATAATCTCTGCCAATGCTAATGGAAATGAATCCATGACATATGTGCTTCGTTCTTCTTAGGAATAAAATCATTCGAGGATTTTATTGTGAAACTCAAAGAAGACAACATATAAAATCAGGACTGCAGGAGGGCCATGAAGGTAAGTTCCTGCTAAAGTTTCGGATAATTCAGCTAACTTTGTAGGTTGTGGGGGTGTGAAGAAGTTTCAGTTTAGTTCTTTAGCAGGATTCTGTGTTTCTTTGTGTAGGTGCTGATATTAGAGTGAAAATGCTTACAAACATGTTATTACTTAAATTTGCAGACCTGCCACCCTCCAACAATCTGTACATTTTTAATTCGGTTCTTGCTGGGCCTTGCTAGAATGTTATAAGGAATCGGAGACTGCAGTGCACTAGATTGAAATCAAACTGATTCCGATTTCTATATAGGACCAAAAACATTGAGGGGATTAACACGTAAACTGGGCCGATTCTTCTGGGGTAGATTCACACATTAACCTGAGAATTGAACTGGTTCCGAAAGTATGTAATAGAAAATCAGATTTAATTTCCGAAAGAATTGGGTTTAGGTTTATCCTCGAAGGTCAATTCAAGCTAGTGTATGGGGCCAAACTATCTGTTGACCCCTCAAATTAGCCTGTTACACCTTACAAGGCTTCAACGTTGGATCCCCTTTTCCCTCCTATGGAGACGATAAAAAGGGCATTTGAAAGGCTCATTTATATGCAGAATCTTAGTTTTCTTTATCAAACGGAATCTTAGTCCTCATTATCTGTGTTATACGGAAAAAAGGAAAACGAGGTTCCTTCCCCCCCCCCCCCCCCAAGTTAAAATTGATTTTTTATTTTATTATTATTTTTAAAAATGATATTAAATCTTGGCGGGTTGAGTTCTTTCTCTCGTTTTCTTTACAAGATTGGCAATTTAGGTAGAGTGATTAAGAGATTTATATAGATGGTAAATCTATTACGGGTTTGTTTGGCTAGCTTTTTTTGATAAATACGGACATTGTTTTCAAATTTTTTCCTAATAGATTATTTATCAAGAAATAAATATAGGTAAACAAAAAAAAAAAAAAAGTTGGTAGTTTTCATGGAAAGATTAAATAGATCAAATATAGATAAAATATAAATATAAATCGAACATATTTATATATATTATTTCGATATATAATATATATATAGATGAAAAATATACCATCTAAACAGATCCTACAAGGTACATGGTGTGTTAGGAGGAAGATCTCAGCTGAAGAGAATCTTTATAATAAGAATTGAATTTGAGAAGACAAGAGATTGGAGAATTTTCATAAAGTAATGAATACGAGAAAAAACTCTTGATTTTGAGTGTGTTAAATTTTATGTATAATAGTAAAAATTTCAAGTAAGGATGAGTAAAAGTGATAAATTAGACAAAAAGAGTTAAAAAGTATTTTAGAATGCAAATGGCTATATATGGTTTCTCGTTTGAAGCCTTATGTCTATATGAGGTTAGATGGTGCAGTTTTCGGAAGTACACTACTAGAAAATAGTGTTAAAAGATGAAGAACCACCTTTAACAAAATGTTTACTGTTATTAAATTGTCTTTATCATCTTCTATTATTAATAGCTTTTACTATTTTTAGATGGATAAGATTAATTCAATGAGAGGTTTAAAATCTCTCATGTTATGTATAAATAGACATGTTGTGTCTTTGATCCTCATCTATAATCTCTTTACAAATTCTTTCTTAGAATTATTAGGATAATTACCACAAAATATTCCAACAAGTGGTATCAAAGCCATAACGATCAAGAAGGCTTTAATACAATTCCACAATATTATATATATATCAAGATGGCTTTTCCTGGTGCAATACATTAGCAAGCTATTCCTCTTTTTAATGGAGAAAATTATGGATATTGGAATATCAAAATGAAGGCTGTTCTATGCGCAATGCAATTCTTACGGAAAGTTATGGAGAAAGGTGTACCTCAAACTGAGGATAATACCAAACCACTAATATTAGAGAAAGTTGACTGGTCACAAAAGGATGTAGAAGCTTTGGTTAAAATTCATCTAGTTGTTACAGATATTATATTTCCAAGAATTATGAATGCTACTTTGGCAAAGGAAGCTTGGGATATCTTAGAAAAGGAGTTTGTAGGAGATGAAAAAATTAAAAAGGTCAAGCTTCAATCTTTCAGACGAGAATTTGAGAACTTAAAGATGAAAGACAGAGAAACCATCAAAGTTACTCTTCTAGACTAAAAAAATTAGAGAACGAGTTTAAATCATATGGTGAAAATATAACTAATCAACGTGTGGTAGAGAAAATGTTGATTAGTTTATCTAAAAAGTTTGATATGGTTGTAACTGTGATTGAAGAATCAACATAGCTAACTATCTCGGAATTGATAAGTTCTTTATAGTTTCATGAAGAAAGAATCTCTTGAAAAAATGAATCTTCTTTGGAAGGAGCTTTTCAATCAAAACATAGATCTTCATCCTTTATAAAATACAAAAGAGAAGGAAGTTCTAGACAAAATAGTCTTCTCGATACCAAGGAAATAGAGAAGAAAGATAAATTTCCTCCTTGTAGAATTTGTAAGAAAACTAATCATGCAGAAAAGAGTTGTTGACATAAAGGAAAGTCACAATGCATTCATTGCAAGGATGAATGTAGATTGAAGAAACAATAGGCAAGCATATAAAAAACGATGGAGGAACAAAATGAACTATTTTATGCTTGTCAAAATACTTCTCAACAGAAGGATACTTGGCTTATTGATAGTGGATGCACCAATCCTATGACCAAACATTCTTATGTCTTCATCAAAATAGACTCTTCTATTAAAGTATCGGTAAAAATAGGCAATGAAGCTATGGAGAAATCAGAAGGTAAAGGTACCATTGTGGTTCAGACAAGGCATGACACAAGTCTGGTAAAGATGTCCTTTATGTTTCTGGACTAAATCAAAATTTACTCATCCCTCGAATGATGCAAAATAGGTATTCCGTACATTTTGAGGATAACATTTGTAATATTTATGATAAAACAGGGAATAACATTGCTTGCGTGAAAATGCAACATAAATGTTTTCCTATTCAATGGTAATACAAAGTGCAAAAAAAGTCAATGTAGGCTCAAACAAATGAACTTGCATGGTTGTGGCACAAGTGTTTCAGGCATACTAATTTTCAAAGCTTAAAGCTTCTTCCAAACAATAACATGTTACAAGGTCTCCTACTAATTCAAATACTATTAGTGCGTGTAATGGGTATCAATTGGGGAAAATGTCTCAAAAATCATTTCCTAAAGAACATTCTTGGAAAGCAACAAAAAAGCTTGAATTAGTACACACATGTATGTGGGCCTATGGAAATCCTTCACTTGATAATAGTAAGTATTTTATCCTATTTATTGATGACTATTCTTGGATGACATGAGTCTACTTTATGAAAGATTGATTCGAGGTATTTAAATTTTTCACAAAGTTCAAGAGCCAAGTAGAAAAAGAAAGTGCATGTCTAATCAAGAACCTTAGAAGTGATAATAGGAAGGAATATATCTCCTCAGTATTCAACAAGTTTTGTGAAGAGGAAGGTATTCACCATCAACTTACTGTTCCATACTCACCACAACAAAATGGTGTATAAGAAAGAAAAAATAGAACTGTGATGGAGATGGCAAGATCCATATTGAAAGATAGAGGTTTGCCAAATAAGTTTTGGGCAGAAGCTGTTTATACATCAATATACCTTCAAAACCGATTATTCATAAAAGCAGTTGACGAAAAAAAACCTCTTGAAGCATGGTCTGGACATAGACCATCTGTAAGTCACTTGAAAATATTTGGATCTATGTGTTACATTTATGTACCTGGTGAAAAGTGACACAAACTAGATGGCAAAGTTGAAAAATGAATCATCCTTGGATACACTTCGCAATCCAAGGGGTATAGAGTATACAATATGCAAATTAACAAAATTCAAGTTAGTAGGGATGTCATTTTCAATGAAAATGCTTCTTGGGATTGGGAGCAAAATGATACTAATATGGTGACTCCATTATTATAGTCATAATTAAATTTAATGCCAACACCAGCACTAGTTAATCAACCACATCAACCTTTCCAGGAGGAGTCAAGCAATAGTTCAGATAAACCAGCTTCTCCTAATTATGTGAGTGATAGTTTTTCAAATTCACCACCAATGAAGACTCGGAGATTGTCATATATATATGATACTTCTCAAAGAATTCTTGATCTTGATCAAGAATAATGTGAGTTATGTTGTTTTACTATTCATGAACCAAACAATTATGAACAAGCATCTCAGTATGAAGAATTGAAAGCTGTTATGAAAGAAGAAATCTACATGATTGAAAAAAAAAAAAAACAACCATGGGAATTAACAGACAAACCACCACATAAGGATGCTATTGGAGTAAAATGGGTGTTGAAGACAAATCTTAACCCAAGTGGTTCAATCCAAGAACACAAGGCAAGACTTGTAAAAGGATATTCACAGAAATCAGAGGTTGATTATAATGAGACCTTTGCCATTGTCTCAAGACAAGATACAATTAGAACAATTATAGCCTTAACAGCACAACATAGATGGATAATTTACTAGCTTGATATGAAATATGCCTTTTCTTAATGGTTTTCAAAAAGCATAGATATATATTGAACAACCACCAGGATTTGTAATTAGAGGAAAGGAAGATAAAGTCTTAAGTTGAAGAAGGCATTATATGAACTCAAGCAAGCACCATAAGCATGGTACAGTCGAATTGATGAATATTCATCCCACGTCCAAATGAGGTTACTTTATATATAAAGGTGGAAGAATATGATATGATAATTCTCTCCCTTTATGTTGATGCTCTTATAGTTACTAGAAGTGGTCCATCAATGATTATCAAATTCAAGCAACAAATGATGAGCAAGTTCGAGATGACTGATCTTGGTTTGATGAATTACCTTCTTGGTATGGAAGTTAACCAAACAAAAGAGGGATCTTCATTTGTTAGAAAAAACATGCTTCTAATATTTTAAAAAAAATTCAACATGGAAGGATGAAAGCCTATTTCAACTCCTCTTGGTCAGAATGAGAAATTAAGTAAAGATGATGATTCTGGAAAAGCTGATACTAACACATATAGAAGTATAATTGGTAGCTTGTTATATTTAATTGCTACTAGACTAGACTTAATGTATGCTACAAGTTTGTTATCTAGGTTCACGTAAAAGCTTACTCAAATACACATGAAGGCAATCAAGAGGGTTTTTTGTTATGTAAAAGGAACCTCAGATTATAGATTTGGTATAAACCTACAAAGAACCCATAATTGATTAGGTATTCGGATAGTGATTGGGAAAAATCTATTGATGACATGAAGAGCACTTTGGGTTATGTGTTCTCACTTGGTAATGGTGTATTTTCTTGGCTTAGTCAAAAACAAGATACCGTCACTCAATCAAGTGCAAAAGCTGAGTACATAGCATCATGCGCAGCAATTAATCAAGTAATTTGGCTTTAAAGGATTTTATTACAAATGGGTGAAATTCAAAAATCTCACACGAAGATATATTGTGATAGCAAGTCAGCTATCGCCATTGCAAAGAACCCAGTTCAACATAGAAAAACAAAATACATCAAAATCAAGTATCATTTTGTTTTTGTTTAAGAAGTAGAAAGCTCAAGAGAAATCAACCTAGTTCATTGTAATTCAGAGGAGCAACTAGCTGATATTTTCACAAAATCACTCTCATAGGCGAAGTTTGAATATCTCAGAGACAAGCTTGGCGTGCAAAGGAAGTTCTTCAAGGAGGAGTGTTAAAGGATGAAGAACCACCTTTAACAAAATGTTTACTACTATTAAATTGTCTTTATCATCTTCTATTATTAATAGCTTTTACTATTTCTAGATGGATAAGATTAATTCAATGAGAGGTTTAAAATCTATCATGTTATGTATAAATAGACATGTTGTGTTTACATGTACTATAAGTAATCTTTCATCCTCATCTATGATCTCTTTATAAATTCTTTCCTAGAATTATTAGGACAATTAGCACAAAATATTCCAACACACGGTGTTGTGTTTTAAGTCATGTATCTCTCTCTGTATGTGATAAGGTGTTTTTTAGAGATCCATGGTCCCATGTTTCAAGGTGTGCACTTCTCCGAGGAAAATCTTGTTCTTTCTAAATAAACACAACTGAATATGTATGGTCGTGCATCAAGTTATGCTCCTTGCTGTGCTTTTAACTTTTCAAACTCTTGAAGTACACAATATAAACACGATTGTGGTTGGCCGTGTACTTTACCTATGCATAGGTACATGAACACAAACAAGGCAGTGTACTTTGCCTATATTTCTCATTCCTTCACCAAATTCTTGTTTCTTCTTCAAAAAGTAAGAAAATTTAATATAATTCTTTCTTATAGGTTTGGAAGTGTGTAATAGGCTTTTAGACATCTTTAATAGTAGACTCTTCTACTCAGTTGAATCCGGTATCCAAATATGGGTATACTATGTTTGTGCTTGTGCGTGTTTAGGATAGAAATTGAAATGGATTAGCTATTTGACATTAATAATGTGTATTTTGCTTCTACATGGATGTTGGTAATAGGTGGAGAGTATCGACACTATTATCGTGATATCCCAATGATCCATGTGTGATGATGTCCTAAGTGAAGTTGTGCATGGAAAGGACCTAAATAGATCTAAGATGTGTTTGCGTCATGGTTATTAGAGAGTACCCCTAACCAATATATATATATATATATATATATATTTATGTAAACTTCGAAATACTAAGTTATCCCCTTTGTTGGATGTTGGACTAAAAGATACATATAATGAAATGATTTCTTGTTGCATTCCTGTGAAAATGATGCATGTGAGTTTGCCACTGTTTACACACACGCATGTATTCACTGATATATTGTGCAAGGCTTTAACTCACCCTTTCTCATTTTTAGGCACATTTAAGACTTCGTTAACATTGGATTTATCTAGTTATGACATCATTGTGGATTATGGGGAAGACTTTAGTGGCGAGGATTACCCTATAGATTACTAGAGTTTAGCTTGTTGGAATTGTGGAGCTAGAGACCCCGTGGTTGTGTGTTGTTTTGTATGTTCTTTCGGGCATGAACCTTTTAGTTGTTTATGGATAAGTGTTGACGTATGTCTTGATGGTCTCCATGAGCTAGGTAGGTTTGTTACTACCATGTAGTTGTGACTGTCAATTGCTATGTAGAGTGGTTATCACTGTATTGACTTTATTGAAATTATGATTATTCATGTAGGTTTGAAGATTAATAAATGTTATTTGTTACTACCATATTTTGTCTAGACACACATCGATTGTAAGTACCTTTAAGTTTAGGGTGTTACAGCTTAAGTAGCATTAGAGCATAAGTTTATGATCTTTAGGGAACTTAGGTTATGAAACTTCTTAGGACAATGAGCAATGATGAGCGTGGGTAGATGCAGGCCGACTAAGTTGTGTGCTTTATGTTTTGATGCATTATGTAGTTTATTTCATACATGTCCATTGCTCATATGAGTATCTTATCAATATCTCTATTCTCTTTACTTTTCTTTCTTTGCCTTAGAAGGCTTAGGAGAAACAACCAAATATCCAGTAATGATGGGAATGATGGGAGGAAACCTTTGAAGAACAGCAGCTTGCTTAGCAAGTTCCTACTGATGCTAGGCAATTAGTCCTACTAAAGGTGGTAATGCAGCAACACCAACATATGAGAACAAATGTGCAAGCGATCCAGGCTAATGTTGAGGCTTGAAGACAAAAAGGACATATGCAATTAGCTGGACCTAGATAGGTGAATCCCTCAACCTTAATAAGTTTGTTGGGTTGGTGTAGAAGTTCGAACCAAACCCTGAAAAACCACTAGAGGCTGAGTAGTGGATTGAAGAAATTAAAAAGACCTTTGTGACACTTGATGTCCTTGAAGCTAAGAAAATGGACCATGCTGCGTATCTTCTAAAGAGGATAGCTAATGATTGGTTTATCTCTATAAAGAGACATAAGGATGGAGATATTACTCGAGAATGCTTCAAGCAAGCTTTCTATGTTAAGTTTTTCTTAGAGAATGTGAGTAGGCAGATGTTATAGGACTACTACATTCTTTAGCAGGGCCAGATGATCATGGAGGGGTATGAAGTTGAGATGAATAGACTGATGAAATCCTTATCCGAAGCAATGAAGGCCAATAAAGAGGTAAAAGTTAGTAGGTTCACAAGTCACCTGCTAAACAAACAGGTTTGTAAACGTGATTGGGTCTTAAACTTAAATTTGAACACGTTTAAATTTGTGTTGCTTTTAGGTTTGATCCATTTATTATTCGTGTAGATTTTTACTTATCTAAACTTTTGTATAATCAAGTTATATCATGTTTGATTCGCGTGTTGAGTCCTAAATTGTCGATGATGGTGTTAGCTAACCATGTGAGGTGCTCAAACTTGATAATGCTGCTTTACTAGCTTAATACCTAACATGATGTTCAACCTAAGTACCACTTGGATATTTATTAAAATGTATAAGTATATGATTTTTATCACCAACGATTCATATGAGTTTAGTCAACATATATATCATATGTTGTCAATGAAATATTTCAAACACCATTAAAACTCCATAGTATTGATTTTATCAACTTTCCATTTAGTATTAAGACATGTTATTATTAAAAACATACAGTACCTGTAATATTAGAGCATATATTATGCCTTTAGTTTTTCTTATATTATAAATATTGTCCAATTTGTGAACATAATCAAATTAAATCAAATTTTCATGATTCAAAAAAATTTCTAAGCTTAACGATATGGCTTTTGTCTTAAACGATAAAAAGATGGAAAAATATCAAATTTGGTATATAGACTGTGTATAAAAATTCAATTTATTACCTGAATTTTAAAGTGGTTAATTTAAAACTTAATCAAACTTTTCATGATTACTGAAATAAGCTATTTTAAAGTTTAAATATCAAATAAAATTTTTTATCTGAAGTTCTAATATTAAATTTAACATATATCCACAAAGAATTAAACAATATTATTGGTTTGATGTGATTCCTTTTGACAAAAGAAAAAGATCGAATCAGATCAAACTACACTATGTTCATCCCTCTAAGACTACCTTTATCCGTAAGTTGCTTCAAAAGTTACTTAACATGCCATGTTAGCTTCTTAAGTAACTTTCCTTTCTAAGCAACTCTACACATTATCTGTGAGTTACTTAAATAAAGTTTCTTTATAATTTTTAGTACTTTTTTACGGGTCCCATGTTATGTTAGATATTACTTTTAATATTTTTCTCACTATATTAAAGAAATATGGAATTATATTGAAAAAACATTAAAATTAATAATAATAATTTTTTATTTATATATAGTAATAATTTATTTACTATATACATAAGAATCATTTGGTGACTAGTGGATCCTAAACAATGTTTTCCATGAAAAAGTACTAAAAAAATATGGGAAAATAATTAAAAGGCTTATTTGAGTATGTTTTTGGGCTTTAAATTGGACCTTGTAATTAATATAGCTCTCTGAATGAGTTTCGTTTAGACATATAAGAATAAATATTTTTAATTATATGCTAAAAGTTATGACCAATTGAAGATGGGTTGTGCATTTACTTCTTGTTGGACAAAAACAAAAAAACAGACCAACCATGGCCACAATTGTGGACCCAAAATCGTGGCCACATACAAAATCATGGCCAAAATTGCGTCATCATCCAGGTCGCGACCCAAAACTACAACCACAGATGATACCATAGCCACAACCACGATTGCGATTTTGGGTTGCTGCCTAAACCGTAGCAATGATTTTGTCCGCGATTTCATCTGTGGTCGCAGTTTTGAGCTCGTAGTTGTTCAAAGTAACGATTCTTTTTTATTTTAATAATCTCTCTACACATCTTTTCTATCCATTGATAATACGACAGCCATCATTGTTGATTTTTCTAATTTGATTTGCTTCTAATGTTTTTTTCTTCTTTGCGATGTTCCTTCTCTTTTGTTGTTTTAATTTCTTTGTCTTTCAGTTCATTGTAAATATGTGCATAATTTATTCTCATCAACATGTGACAAATTTTGAGAATCATTTGGGTCTATGTATAAGCATAATTTGTGAATGTTGAGATTTTTGAAATTGTAATGAATTTTAACAGTAAAAAATTTATAATTTTTTATATATTTATTGAAGAAATTAAAAAAAAATTGTCATTGCTATGGCTAAAACGACCATATATTATTTTAGGAAAGATGTTCAAAATTTTTATTTTGGCCAGAACGATCTTTTTTTTATTAAAAAGTATTTTAAGAGTCTCATAATCTAACAAAAATCAGAAAAAATTAAGTAGAAATGAATTGCTCCATAGAGCAACAATACTTCATCATGCGCCTCAATTTGTTGGTTAGGCAGATGGCAATCCTGAGCATAAATATCCGAGCTTTAGCGTGTGCTCGAAATGCATAAAATACCAATACAATTTGTTTGTTGTTCAGATTTCATGATCAATACTTCCGTTTAATTATAATCGTTACATGGCAAAGTTGAAAGTTCTTTGCTTCTTTACTGTCTCATTATTTGTGGATTTCATTGAGTTTGTTACCATTTAGATAAATAAGATAAGAAGCATGATAAATGTGTCCGCATGGTAAGTGCAAACACGAGAAATGCACCACTACTGACTTAATATGTAAAGCTTTAGTTGGATTTTCACTGTGATGTTAATCAACATATATTTCAAAATTGTAGATATATTTTCTTTTTTTACCTGAGTGCTCACCCTTATACCAATCCAATTTAGTATTATGATTAGGGTTAGAACTTTGAGAATAGGCTATAAGCAATAATTTGTTTATAGGCTAATTAATTATCCTAAACATCGATACTATATCCATTTTTGGACATGATTTTTTTCCCTTTTTAGTAAATTTAATGAAGAGAATAATTAATATCTAATCTATCTTATTCAAAGACCAATATTGATATTCCTAAAATATAAAGGTCTTGGTATCTTTGTATTAAAAATTTAGAAAGAAACAGGAAATAACTTTCTAAACTTTGAATTGAGTGCAGCAAACTCCTAAGATTTTAAGTGTTAGATATAACTCTTCTAAATTTTAATAAATTGACAATATAAACAATATCCTTTTTTCTAGTTTAATAAAAATATAATAAAATCAAAGTTTATACTTTGATAAGTTGAGGAGTGTTTTACATTAAAGTTAAAGTTTGGGCAATCTTTTACAATATTTTAAGGTTGTTAGTCAATTTATCAAAGTTCATTGGAAGTTTACGAATTAGCCAATAACCTTGTAGTATAGCGACATCGTCCCAAATCTTTTAAGTGATAAATATCATATTTCAATCTCTCATTTCTATTGTAATCAAAATGAGGGAAAAAAAAAGGTATAGGTATTAGACTTGGAAGGTATTTCACGTTTTTTTTTTTCAAAATTTACGAATACACTATTTAATGGAAAGGATGGGTATATTGTTGAACATCTTTTTGATTTACTTTTGACAAACTTAAAAGGAGAAACGTTTGACAATATGAAATATGGCGGCCTATTTATGCTAAATTTGATTTGTCGCACATGAATTGAAGGATAGGGATATTTAATACTTATAATTACTCACCTTTAGTCTAAATTCAGATTCTGTATTGGTGTGAATGCACAATTTTTTCAATTTTCATTCTTTGACATCATAGATTTGAGATACTTTATTAATATCTACATAAATTCTATGTTTTCTACGTGATATATATATTTTTCAAAATGGATTCATACATTAGCAATTAAGACTTGAATAGATGAATCAAGAGATAATTTCTTATTTCCCAACTTATTTAAAAAAATATATACAAATAATAATTAAACAAAAATACAGTCATTATGTCGCATTTCTAAAGTTAGATATATGGATATTACATATCCTAATTGCCATACAACAATATTGCATCATGTGCATGCGATATAAATGTAATACAACTGCGATAGAAGGCAACACTCCATACACTCTGAAAAAGATCAAAATGATCTATGAATAAAGTTTGTCCTTTATCTCAGATACCATTCACATTATATCTTCACTTAAGAGGCAATTATACCCAAATATGGTCAAATAATTATTATTTCTTTTTTCCTTTTTTCTGGTATGTGAAGTAAAATCAAAAGATAGGATGCAAGGCCATTCCCTTCAAGTACATTATATTTCTGTAAATCGTATATGGACCACTTGAAAAGAAAGTTGACGGCCTATGAAAATTAAAATGATAAAATTTCTATTCTCCAAATAAAATGCAAATCATGGCCAACCAAATTACATGTTATCACGGTAAAAATATAAAATATTTCTAAACTTTCCTTAAATTTCTGAAGTGTATTTTTTGACCTCAAAACTTTAAATTATTGATACAGGCAAAGATAATTATTATTTTTCTACTACAAAAAGAAAAAATTATAAATTACCTTGAACTTTTATTTATATATGGATTTACTCATAAAATTTCAAATTGCACTTTTTTTAATGAAAAATACGAATTATCTTTAACTATATTAAATATTAAAGATTTAGGAGGTGAAAAAGTGTGCTTTGAACGTTCGGAGAGTGAATATACCTCAAAGTGAAAGTTCAATGAGATTCCAAAATATTAACTATATCAAAAAATGTCAATGATAATAAGTAACTAGTTGTGTCATCATTTAAAGTGGAGAAAAAACTTGATCCCAAATTAAATTTGGCATCTCATTAAATTTTTCTACCGAACAACAAATTTTGCTCATAGTTATCACAATAATTATCGTATTTTCATTCCATAAACTATCAATTATGAAAAAAGTGGCAAATGAGTAAAGAACTTGACATTAAAACCATTCAATACATCTCCTGCTTCCATAATTCTTCTCAAGACAACAAAGATTATTGTTTCATTATCATTGTACTTGACCAACATCAGCAATTTTTAACCAGCCATAATCCGGTGTAACCTGTCACATTCTAGTTCTCCTACACCCACTGTAATGGTTGTGCTATGGGTGTATGGGAGAGGCTAATATGCATGTAAAAAGGGGCGGGTGTAAGTCATGTGGTTCCCCAGCGGTACCACTTCACAGTGGCAGCGTTACAGCACCATACGGGTGCTTCCATCCACTGTTACTTGTGGTGTGAAGGAAGTCCCACATGGGTTTGGCCAGCCCCTTTTTACATGCATATTAGCCTCCCCCATACACCCATAGCACAACCATTGCACCCACCCTAACCAAACCCTTCAGATTTAAAAATTCAAACTTCCCATTATCCAAGGGACCAAAGTTCTCCATACCCACATGACCCACGTGACCTTTCCTATGAAATCACAGGCCTGCATCACACCCTAGACTTTTCACCTCGTATCTTCTTAGTCTTCCGTTACAAAGTCCGACACCCTTAAAAACAAACAGACGCGGATAACTTCCCTCTTTTGTCTTATTCCACTCATTTTCATTCCATATACATTTTTTCCCTTCCAGCCATTTTCTTTTGCCGGTTTCATTAGGACCATCCATTTTACCATTGAAATTTTCATTAATTGTTACAGTCATAATGATTAGTATGGTTGTCAAAATTTTGATTAATATTTTTTGTCAAATTCCGTATCAACTTGCAATTCTATGCAATGGTGTAACTTTGAAGTTATGCTGATTAAAACGAATGCAAAATGTTATTTTCTTTTTATATGCCATTACAATAAGAAAAAGAGATACTGATCTGATCCATCACAAATAAAAATATTAGTAACGGCACTCGAATATGAGCCGATTGGTGATGCAAAATAGATTAAATTTGATAACATATAACTTTAATATATCATCGCACCAAATTTTACTAGTTTTATATGCTTGGTGCTAAGTAAAATCACATGTAATGAACCAACAAAGAAAGAAAAATCCTTTTTTTCGCACCTGCCTTACGTGCTACCATGTGTCAAATTTTGGAAAGTTAAAATTAATTAATCTTTACACATAATATTATAATTAGGGGCCATGAAGTGTAACTGCCATAATTTTTCAGTCCATAGGTATTATATTGGCCTTAGACATTTCAGCATTTTACTTGCACATCCACTTTTTCAGCACTCATTCCTTGTTGTTCACTTCTTCAATAAAATTTACAAGGCAAAAGCTTTATCCTCTACTTCATGGAAAATACCTGCTTTCACTGCAAGGTTGAAGCAGCTCGGTTGAGAAGTGGCTGGAGGTTTATGTTGGGTGGATTTGCTCAGCTTTGTGATGAATGCGTGTAAGATTTTTGGGTTTTTTTCTTTGGTTATTTGTTTCTTTTTGCTTTAGAATTCTCATTGTATACATTGTATCATGTTATCCCTGTGGTGCAAATTATGATTTTCCGTATCATACCTGTGTTAATGAATACTTGTGAATTTTTATCAGTACTAGATATTTGTTACTCAAGGTGGTCATGCCAATCTGATTTTTTTGACTGTTATTTGTAAGTGTGATTTGTTAAAACATAGTGGATGACTAAGTTTCTTGTGTGCATTTGGAGCAAAAGGGAGATGTTCTAGGATTATCTGTTACCACAATTTTTTTCATTTTATCGTTATGATATTATATTAAGTATAGCGTCACAACTATCTAATTTAAAAGCTTAAACTTATAGAGTTGGTATGAGTTATTATTATGCAACATATACTACCTAGGGATAGGTGATCCAAAGAACCCCATCTTTTCTTGCCTTTGTTTTGAGGCTGCTGCCCAATTTGAAGGCAAAAATAGTTGCACAAAACACCAAAACATTTTAGACAGCAGATCAATAGGATCAGCTTCATAACATATGTATGTCCCTAACTCCCGCTGAATCAAACAGCTACCAAATGTCTTGATCATTTACTTTTCTCGCAATGAGGCCCTGCGTTTTATTATCTCTAACCAATATTAAACCACACTAGATCTAACAAGTTTAAACTTTTGAATTGAATTGTTGTGGCTCTGAAATTGTTATGGTAAAGAATAAGATATTCCAACTTTAGACTAACGCAAACTAATTTCACTCTCATTTAATTGTATGATCTACTTAATATGTCTCGATTGAAATTTATATTGCGTAAGTGCTAACAAATAGATATAAAACAAATACCAAGTTAAAACTTCCAAGCCGGATGATTGCGGTTATAAAATTATCACTCCATGGCTCCAATTTGAGATTTTATGTGGCATTGTTTCAACTCATACTTTAGCTTAAATGCAGTTTATCCACTATATGGTTTTATAAGGTGACCAAAACTCTTAGAGTAAACAAAAGACATAACAAATGTAAGGGAATTTGCCATTTCCCTCATAAAATTTTATTATCAGTCATGTTTTGATGGAATGTTAATTTATGGTGTTGGTGGTCATCGGGCGATCTATTTGCAAAATCAGGTACTGAATAACAAAAGGGCACCAAACTTAAATCTATCCTAGTAACCTCAATGGTAGAATAATTTAGACAATGACTAGGATGAAAATGATATCCACCATAGATATTTTGTCACTTTTCTTAAGAAAAGTAATTGGAAACAAGGAGCTTGCTAGTAACCAGGCAATGCGGTCTATGAATAAAGAATGGAAACTTTGAAGTTGACTAGTCATTGGAGCATTTAGTCTCTCGTTTTTATCATAAGTAGGATGCAACAAGTTTCTTGGTATTACTTAATAAATATATTAGCTCATGCCATGTTTATAAATTTAAAATAATTTGGTTGTATACTAACTTCAACTTGATTTCAAAGTAGGAAGCCTTGTATTTGAATCCTTGTATACTCATTTCAACCACATTTAGTTAATTCGTCCATTTGATAGGTTTTGGTCAAAGTCCCAGCCTATAAATGAAAGTGTTGAGTAATAAATGTAATAGTTTACACCATGTTTACAAGTTTAAACATGTCAATCAATTATCTATGGAGCTAACCTTAATACTTCGTTTGGATGAATAAGAGCAAAAGAATGACTCCTAACCACTATAAAATGATAAAATCTAAATAGTGTCTTTAAAAGGACACCATAGAAGGAGAGAATTATAGGGTAAGGGAACACCTTTAGTTATGGCAAAGTGAAATCCACCAAAAGGGAAGAAAATAGAAGATACTCAGAATTCCATCTTGTGACGTAATTTATTTTCTCTCAAATGTTTAGGTGAATGCAATTCAATTCGTCAAGCAGATTTTATGCATAGAAGATTTCATCTATCACATCATGAGACTATTATAGGATTGCTTTTGTGGCCTTGTTTTAGAGCAAATTAAGGTGAAATCTTCTTAGCTAATACTCTTGCCTCCTGTTCACTTTTGTACAAAACTTACCTATGAGGTTACTAAAGAAAGAACCCTAAATCTCATGAAAATAACTAATTGATAGGGCTACTTATGAGAGCACCCTAGTTCTCAAGATTTAGAGCAACTTATAATTGCTGGAATTCAACGTTAACCGCTACTTATCAAAAACAAGACTTAAATGCACAACTCACATAACTGCCATCTATTTGGCCAAAATTTGTGTGGTAAACTGCTCCTTGTCTGCTAACATTCAAGAACATGGAAGAACAATAAACTTCCCCCTACTTACCAGCATAACTAACACCTCAAAAGTAAAATACTTCTGCTAAAATTAAAATGTTAAAAAAGAAAAAATGGTCATGTTATGCTAACTAACTAAATAACACAAATTAATTATCCAAAAAAAAGGCAAATTCTACGGTGCAATCATGGTATCATATAGCCATTTTTTATTCTTTGAAGAATTTAGAAGTAAAGAATAATTCTTATTATTCCTCTTCTTCTTCTTCTTCTAATAATTTTTTACACAAGAATGATATATTAAGAAAGACAATAAATCCTAATAAAACCTCTTAATCTAATATTTAATTCCTATAGCTATAATAATATTACACATATGTCAGTCAACATAATATTTAATTCCTAGTCAACATAATATTAAATTCCTACAACTAGCATAATAATATTACACATATGTCAGTCAATACTCCCCTTCAAGTTGGAGCATAGATATCACACATGCCCAACTTGTAAACTAAAGTATGATAGGTCCTGTGACACAACCCTTTAGTGAACACATCAGCCAATTGCTTATCAGATGTTATATGATGTAAGCTCAAAACACCATAAGTCAATTTCTTTTTGATGAAGTGTCGATCAATCTCGATATGCGTAGTTCGATCATGTTGAACTAGATTTTATGCTATACTAATAGCAGCTTTGTTGTCATAATACAAGGATAGTGTTTCTTTGCTTGACAGGTTTAATTCTTCTAATATCTTTTGCAACCATATAAGCTCACAAACCCCTTGAGTCATAGCTCTGTATTCTACTTCAGCACTTGCTCGAGCAACTACACTTTGTTTCTTGCTCATTCATATTATTAGGTTTCCTCCTACAAGTGTATAATAACCAGTGATGGACCTTCTATCACTTGGAGATCCAGTCCAATCTACATCTGTAAAGCCTTCTATCTGAAGGTGACCATGCTTGGCGAACAGCAGTCCTTTTTTTGGAGCAGACTTCAGGTATCTCAAGATGAGAAATACTGCTTGCATGTGTGATTCTCGTGGATCATGCATAAACTGACTTACTAAACTGACTGCATATGCAATGTCTGGTCTAGTATGTGAGAGATATATCAGTCTTCCCACCAATTTCTGGTATCTCCCTAATTCAATTGAATAACCAACTCCATCTTGCAGCTTGTGGTTGTTTTCAATAGGAGATTCTGTTGGCTTAATACCCAACATGCCAGTTTCTTCCAAGAGATCCAGAATATATTTTCTTTGAGAAATGAAGATACCTTTCTTTGATCTAGCAACTTCAAATCCTAGGAAATATTGCAGTTTTCCTAGATCCTTGATTTCAAATTCCTGGACCAAAAGTTTTTCAATTGAGCCATCTCCTCTTTATCATCTCCTGTCATTACTATATCATCAACATAAACTATGAGAATAGTAACTTTACCCTCGTTATGTTTAATAAATAGAGTATGAGCTGCATTGCTCTTTTCATAGCCGAAAGAGATCATGGCTTCGCTGAACCTGTCGAACCATGCTCTAGGAGATTGCTTTAATCCATCCAAGGCATTTTTCAATCCGCATACTTTCCTATGTGTTATTTCATTATCAAATCCAGGAAGGATCTCTATATACACTTCTTCTTCTAAATCTCCATGTAGAAAGGCATTTTTCACATCAAATTGCTGTAAATCCCAGTCAAGGTTGGTTGCACATGATAACAAGATTCTGATGGTGTTCATTTTAGCTATTGGAGCAAAAGTTTCCTGGTAGTCCACCCTATAAGTTTGAGTGAATCCTTTAGCCACCAATATAGTTTTGAACTTGTCAACTAATCCATCAGCTTTATGTTTCACAGTGAACACCCATTTGCAACCTACTAGTTTCTTTCCAGGTAGAGGGGTGACAAGCTCCCAAGTCTCATTCTTAGTCAAGGCTTTCATTTCTTCAATCATTTCTCCCTTCCATTTCGGATCATTAAGTGCTTCCTTCCAATCTTGTGGAATAGACACAGACGAAATGGACAAGGCAAAAGCTTTATAGGCAGGAAACAAAGAATCATAAGAAACGAAATTAGAAATGGGATGTTTAGTACAGGCCCTAACACCTTTCCTTTGAGAAATAGGTTTATCTAAATCATCAAAAGCCAGAAGAGGATGATTCTTAGTAGCACAGAGTAGGTTGCACGATGGTTTCTTCCTGTCATATCTTTACCTCTCCTTGAGTACCTCTTCAAATCAGATTTGTCTAAATGCCCAATTTTCTCCCCCTAGATAATAGTCTCCTTCTGACCATCACTTTCTATTAGGGTAAGATCAGTAAGGGTCACAAAACTAGGTATCATCCCTTCCTTTGCATTATTCTCCCCCTAAAGAGATGACAGGTTTGGACTGAAGTAAGGTTCAATTTCTCTGAAAGTAACATCCATACTCACAAAATACTTCCTAGATGGAGGGTGATAACATCTATAACCCTTTTGTGTCGGTGAGTACCTAATAAACACATACCTAAAGGCTCGTGGATCTAGTTTCTCAGCATCCTTAGTATGAACAAAACAAACACATCCAAATACATTTGGAGGAACAATGTATGTATTATGTCCTTTTAAGGTTTCTAAAGGACTCTTGTAGTTAAGAGCTCTAAGAGGCATTCGATTGATAAGATATGCAGCAAGAATTGCATCCCCCCAATAAGGCTTAGGAAGATTCATGGTAAACATAAGCGACCTAACAACTTCCAAAAGATGCCTATTATTCCTTTCAGCTACCCCATTTTGTGCACTTGTATAAGGATAACTGGTCTGATGAATTATCCCATGTGACTCCAAATAAGAACCAAATCTTCTATTCATGTATTCAGTGCTATTATTAGTCCTAAGAATCTTTATTTTAACATCAAATTGAGAACAAACCATCTTATGAAAAGACTGAAAGCCGGAAAACACATCACTCTTAGCCTTAAATAGATATACCTAAGTCATCCTAGTGCAAAAATCAATAAAAGTGATAAACCATTTACTACTAGACAAGGAAGTAGTCTGAATAGGGCCCCAAACATCAGAGTGAATAGTCATGAAAGGAAACTTGCTTTTATTATTACTCAAAGGATAAGAGTTTCGAGAATGTTTTGCATATTCGCAAGCACTGTTTTTCATATTCGCAAGCATCACAGAATAATGAATCAAACTGAGTCTTTGAAAACAAACTAGGAAATAATTTGCTTAAAACAAAAAAAGAGGAATGTCCCAAACGCCTGTGCCATTGCAATATTTCCTAAATAACATCCTTATTTTCCCTATAAAACGCTTGCTGAAGACTAGAACCTTGACTCCCATCCAACATATATAAGTCATCGTGCAATCTACCACTGCTAATCCTCTTCCCTGTTTGAAGATCCTGAATGACACAATGATCAAGGAAAAACTCAATTTTACAGTTTAGATTTTTTGTAAGTGTACTGACAGATAACAAATTGACAGGAAATTGAGGGACATGAAGCACAAAGGATAGTTTAATATGGGGAGTACAGAAAACAGAACCTGTTCCAGATACTGGGGTAAAAGAACCATCGACTATTCGGACATTGTCCCTTTTTAAACATGGTGAGTATTCAAGAAGATTTTTGTAGGAGCCTGTCATGTGTCTATTCACTCCAAAATCAATATTCCAACAATTAGTATTAATGGTAGCAGAAAAAACATTACCTGATTGCACAAAATTTGATTTGGTACCGGAGAAAGATTCCTTATGAGAAATCAGACGCTTGAGATGCTGAATCTCATTAGGAGAGAAGAAATCAAAGGGAGTCATCTCAGGAATTGACTCTATAGTTTCAGACAAATTTGCCCGAGTAGAGTTAACTTGTTTGCCTTCACGATCTCTCGTTGGGCGTCCATGTAGCTTCTAGTAAGTCTCTTTAGTATGACGTGGTCTCCCACAATAATCACATCGTAAATGATCCTTATTACAACTATGTACCTTCAGTTGCTCAGGTGAATCACTAGCTGCTACCATACTAGACTTTTCAACCTGTGGGATATAGAGCATTGCACTGCGCCTGCTCTCTTCCCCTGAACATAGGAATAAGCCTCCTCAAGAGAAGGAAAAGGAGTCTTACCCTGAACATGAACTCTGATATGATCAAATTCATTGTATAGCTCGGCCAAGAAATCATAGACCCTTTCTTTTGCAAGCAATTTTTGAAATTTGACTGCATCTCCAGTATAATCAGCTTGAAAATCTTGATATTAGTCAAGTTCTTGCCACAAACTATTCAACTCGGAAAAATACTGCGAGATTATCATCTCTTATTGCTTCAAACCATGAACCTTGTTTCGAATCTCATAAATTTGGGCATCATAGGTGAGAGCAACAGCATTCCATATTTTTGCTGCTATGTTAAGCAATAAGTATGTCCTTGAAATTTGGGGCTGCATGGAATTGATAAGCCATGCCATTACCAGTGAATTTTCAGAATCCCACTGATTGAATCATGGATCAATTGCTGCTGGTTTGACTTTAGCACCGGTAATATAACCCTGCATTCCTCGAGCTTTGATAAACAATAAACAAGGCCTTGACCAAGCAAGGTAATTATTCCCATCAAGCTTGACAGGGCTAATTTGCATGAAAGAATTATCAGTACTAATAGCTACAATTCTCTTATCACTTTCCATAATGCAAAAAAAAAAAGAGTTAACCCAAGCAATCAAGACAACAAAACAACCTCACGCGCCGATTCCGATAGTTGGAGAAACGAGGGTCAGTCAGAAACTAGTGGCACACCTTTTGGGATAGGTGGTATCAACTACCTTCAATCCTAACCTGAGGAAACCCAATTTATGACTTTCTAGGGTTTTGAAAAAAAATCATGACCTAAAAAGTGATTTTATGCTCTGATACCATGAAGAATTTAGGAGTAGAGAATAATTCTTATTATTCCTCTTTTTCTTCTTGTTATAATTTTTTACATAATAGCATAGCGTTTATATACAATTACAAGAATGCTATATTAGGAAAGACAATAAATCCTAATAAAACCTCTTAATCTAATATTTAATTTCTATAGCTATAACAGTATTATACATATGTCAGTCAACATAATATTTAATTCCTATTCAACATAATATTAAATTCCTACAGCTAGCATAATAATATTACACATATGTCAGTTAACATTCTTGTATCTCCCCGAAATCACTTCTAAGTGGACAATTTTGACTAAATTGGTTTTTAAAATGAATGGTTCAGATTGTTGATTTATCATATAGTCACTTATAAGTTACTGCATTTTAGAAGTCACCAGCAAATAATATCAAACACACGACAAATTACATGTTTTACCCCTAGGCTTGTACACATGCCAGTATGACAATACCGCCATGGAAGTAGACGATGTCATAGCAGAAACTAACGCTTTGGCTATGATCAGCGGCTAGAGGAAGTTCAAGTAAAATGCACATTGGAGCATAACAAGACTTGTTTTCAAGAATTGATGCTTCAGAATATTTCATACCCCACTCTAGCTTGGTCAGGTCAGATGTAATGGTGTTGTGATGTTATACTTCTTATAGTAAGGAGTTATATATACATACATTGCCCAGCTATTCAGGATATAAATGGACAAAGCTGTTTGATAAGTTATTAATAGTTAATTTTTCTTTCTGTTCTTGCTACTTGAGGAGTGAATTGGCAGATGACTGCAGCACCATAACTATCCCTTCTTATTGGTTTGTGTTTGTGTCATTCTGCTTTGTGCATTAGGGCTTTATATCAGGATGGCAGCTTATGCGACATGTATCATGTAAAGGATAGTGGTTGGAGAAATTGACAGGTGTGAAAAGGTGAGACTATTAACATCAGCCCTCACAGTAAATATGTGTCTGCAAGGCTTCTTGATGTTTCAATTGCTATCAAGCTAAACCATTTTTGGTTTCCCCATCAGGCTGTGCATTGTGGGTGCATCATGTCACTACATACCTATATGATACTGGATATCGGAGGTGTAAGATGCATGGAATGTGTAAACGACTTAGCAGTTGAGGTATATTTAGACTTGTTCCTATTTTTATTACCAATGTTTCTGTACTGTTTCAAATGTTAATATGCTCAACAACTTGATTCACAAATCATACCATTATACCTAACTTATATCATCATATGTTTCTTTTAGATCAATTGTGTGGTACTACTCCTATACCTAGCCACGTTATACTAAGATGCACAGAATTAGAGAGGTGTTTAAGCAGTATCCGTCAATAAATCAGAACATTGCAGTAATTTTAAGCAGTACTGATCTTTATTGTTGTCATCTTAAGCTTTTTTGTAATGACGACTCAATGCAGAGTATAGTCAGTTTCTCATTGTAAGTGTGTATTACTTCCTTCTTGCAGCAGGATTTTACTATGGAATGCCAAACTTTAGATGATTTCCCTGCTACTGGATTACACGTTGGGGTTGTTAATCTGCCTCCTGGTAAATACTGCATCTTACATAAGCAACTACTTAAATTAGGGAAGTCATACATTTGTGTCTTTTTCATGTTTGATTGTGTCTTATGATTGTTGCTTATTTGTCTCTATATTTAACAAACATTCGACGAGTAGAAGATGAAAACAAGACACCATCCAATAACAGAAGTACAGAGGAGGAAAAAGAAAAAATAATCCCATCTTTGTTTATCCTGGTAACACAAATACAATATGGTATTATATGAAGATAAGCTCATAGAAGACACAACAAACTACAAATAAAGAAGTTTCACAAACACCAGAATTTTATAAAACACAAATAAAAAGACAACAACTCAATCTAACCTTCTTTCCATGGTTATTTAGGAATATATCAGGGTGAGCATCAGACTGGAACAATTCATGCTCCGGTAATTAATGCATCACATGGTGTTGTTGTTCCTGCCCTAGATGGACAAGTTTCTCCCCCTGCTTTGATGCTTCCTGGAGTTGAACAGTCTACTGACCCTTACATTGTTAGTCCACAACTTCATGGAGATGTTCCAGAAAAAGTTTTGTCAGATAGGGATTGCTTGAACAAAATAACCAAAGAGAAAACTCAAGAACATTCCATAATGTATCCTCTAGATTGTCTCATGAAATTCTTTTCTTCAATTTTCGCATGATTTAGAAATTATTTCTTTTAATAAAATCTTTACTTGAATCTTATGTGTCTCCTTGAACAAACATCAGCTTTAACTGTCATAAGTTGTTTGACCATGTCTTGACTCAAGTTGATGCAGATCACAAGAAAGGACATCTAGCAATATACAAAAAACATGCAGAGGTCAGTCCTCTTCTGCTTTACATAATAATATTCTGTAGTTTGCCAAAGTAGATTTTTCTTCTCATAAAACAATTCAGTAGACCTCAGGTTTAAAATATCCACGCATTATTTTTCAGTTCATACAAAGCAAAAAAGGGTTGCATATCAATATCTTGCGCTCTTTGTTTAATCATTAACTTATGAGACCATCAACAGATTGAAGTAATGACATCCCCGGGCAAGAATAACAATCTTTCAACCAACTTGTTTCTGTCCTATCTGCAAAGATATACCTCATATTGATGAAACTGATATTGCAATAGGAACACTTACTGAAAGTTTTGAAGTCCAAAGAAGTACTGTTAATGTCCAGGATACCAAAGGGAATGATTGGGAATTTAAGCTGTGCTTCAGGCCAAATAAAAGGCCCAGATATGTTTTGGATGGAGTTAAAGACTGTAAGCTGTCAATGCAATGGCAAGTTGGTGATATAGGTAAGTTTTTCATCTGTCATTTCAAAGCTTAACATATAGGAAGCCAAAAGAATATAGAATTTATTGAATATCGATTTATTATTCTCAGCCTTACATATGATTCACCCTTTCGCTTTTTGGTTCTCCTGCATAGCCTTCTACAATTTTCTTATAATAAAAAGATATGTTGCATATTCTTATAATGATAACTTCTACATCCACTTATATGAATTTCTTAGAGAAAGATATAATTATGTATGCTTGTACTTCTTTTTTGCAGTCACCTTTTACAATAAAGAACCACCGCAAGGAAAATTTATCATAAGACTCACAAAGGCTCAAGATATTCCAAGAGTCAAGGTACCATTTGTAAAGCTCATTATTTCTGACTTTTCACCTGTCTTGAAGAAGATTATTATATTTATGGCTCTTAAGGGAATTAGATTGAAGCATAGCACATCTGACCATGATTTCATTTCCAAAATCAAAACTATGTTTTAAGATCTCTCTTAATGGTATTTGAAATTTAGGATATAGGTTTTGATGGCAATTGTTAGCTTAAATTTGACATATGCCACCAATATTTGAATCAAGGGCCCCCTTAACGGAAGTCATTGAACATACAGGGAATTAGTGGTATCATTTTACCAAACTGGAAGTTCCGAAACTAGCTCACACCGCATATTGTTAACCTGGATCTTCTGTCTGAATCTCCCTCTTGTGTTCGTCAGTCTGAATGTTATAATAATTAGGCGCACAAGTTCTAAAAATTAGATTTCAACTTGATCATATAAAAGGCAGTACATAATTGTTTCCTCTGCTGAAATGGTAGTTATTTGCTAAGAACTCTAGTGAAAGACTTGATTCCTGAATTAAATTTGATTGTATCAGTGCTGCATTATGCTGTTTATCTAGTGAAAAAACAATGATTTAATAGATATCTTCTAGCAGCAAAGAATTCTATCTTCCTTTCCATATCAAATTGAATTTTTGATAAAAACTTCCCTCTATATGAGATTTGTCAAATCATTGTCTTACACACAATAACCACAGGTGGCAAGGAGATGGAATTAGAGAATTCAACAGAATTGGTTGCTACAAATTTAGAATTTCTTGTCAACAATATAAGATACATCTAAATTACAACTTAATACAGTTAAAACCAGTATCATTCTAAGATAAATACAAGTTAAGGAAGATATATATAGCATGTTGACTAGAAATCAATCTACATTTATTATTATATGGATGTTCAACTCATTCCTGAAGATGAATAGTGTAGGGACGGATTTATATAAACTATCGAGATGAATTTGAAACTTTAGCTAATGGTGATCTGATTTGGCATATCTTTATTCCCTAAATTATAAACTTGTATATCCTATTTCTGCTGAAAGAATTGCAAGTTGTAAGATTTGAATCGAATCTGTTCCTTAACCTTGTATTCTCCATTATGATGTCTGCTTAACTATTACCGGCAGCTAAGAGAGACTCAAACTATAATTCCATGCAAAGTATTCATCTGTCAGCCCAGTGCCTCTAGATCTCATTCTTAGAAGATGAGTGGGAATACATTCTTGAGACTTGATGTTCTATTCAGGAGTCACATTCAAGAGCTTTAACAGTCTTGCAACTCAATCACACGCTTTTCGTAAGTTAGGGTTTGGTGTGACAGAACAGGTGATATTTAAGGCCCGTCACTGTCCATGATACCGATCTTAGTTTTATCATATCCTGCTGGTCATCTTTTAAGCTTCTTGAAGCAAACATACAAAATAATGTACATTGAGAAAAAGTTCCCTGAAACGGTTTTTTTGGAAACTATTTTTGTGATTAGCATTTTTAGATCAA
This sequence comes from Combretum micranthum, assembly GCA_024138025.1. Classification (NCBI taxonomy): domain Eukaryota; kingdom Viridiplantae; phylum Streptophyta; class Magnoliopsida; order Myrtales; family Combretaceae; genus Combretum; species Combretum micranthum. Next base: position 139,122 of record JAMXBD010001075.1, read on the forward strand.
GCTTTCAGAATACATTTTTGATCTACCACAACAAATTATGCCCCACTTGAAGAAACATGGACATATTGCACTTGATAAACACAATTTCTGGCAATCATGTTTTCAAAATGCCCCCTTCACTTTTCTTTTACACCTACAGGAATATTTGTTATGTTTTGATTGTCATAAGAATTTTTTCTCTTCCCCATGAGGATTAAAAGACTTCACAATTTGCACAGGTGGGATTGCTCTTGTTGTAAATGGATGAATCCCTCTAGCTTCCTAAAGTTTGTAATTAGGCAAACAAAGCAGAAGCTCATGAAAGGAGGGTAATCATTGCAATAAAGCCACATCTAATATAATGACCTTGAAGATGAAGTTATGAAACATCCATAAATGCATGCTTATACGTATTTGCATAATCAATTTTCCATAGTAAACTTCTAGAAAGCCAAAACATGCTTAGTTTTCTTGCAAAAATGTATTTACTAATCATGTATTTTCCATATTTTTATCTAATCCATTGTGGTAAATTAAGAATGTGTTTTCAATACATGTTTCCAAGAAAGATAATATCAAGATTAGTTCACACTAGACAAATCAATTTTCAACAATAAACTTAAAAAAAAAATACACTACCTTTTTGTATAAAAACGTGTTTCTTAAACATCGTATTTGTATATCCTTATCTACTCTATTATAGCAGATTGAAAATGTGTCTTCGATATGCATTTCCAAATAGCATGGGAAACAATTTGTGACAAACCAGTCTTTAGAATCTCTTTTGAATATATGGTAATTTCTTATTTTTAAGATGAAGGGACTTCAAAAGACTTTTTCACTTGCCTAAACATTGTTTCCGCAGAACCTTCCAATCAAAAGAGTTCTATCCCCCTTAAATGGTTGATAAATCATGATACCATCTCAGGTTTTTAAGGCATCTCCATCAATTCCATTGCAACCATTGGTACCATTGCCACTGCTTCATTTACCAGCTTAAAGTTCTTTTTCCTGTTTATAATATGTTATAGAGCTATTTAAGAATTTTCCCTTCCATGCATCCATTATCTGTGTATTATAAAGTGTCTCTCTTCAATATTTGCATATCCATCTTACCGAAAATATTTGTATTGCCATTTTGTACTTCAAGTCCCCTTTGATTTCTGTGCCTCCCAACTTCAAGAAAATAAAAGGGAATCAGAACAAGACTAGGATTACTTGCTTGACTGCTGTGCAATTTTCTTCTTCAAGTTTCCAAGATCGTAGATTCATCATTCACTTGAATTCTTCCAAAATTCATCTTTAAAGAATGCATATTGGGTGCTTTTTGGAAACAGAATCTTCAAATTGATATTTGTAATGGTAGATCATCTTGATTGTGAGGATTATCAAGATCACATTGATACAATTATACTATTAAGTCAAATCAAGATATATGTGAACCCTTAGCTAATTGTGATTTGATTTGGCATATGTTTGTTCCCTAACTTATAAAATTGTATATTTTGGTTTTGCTAGAAGAATTGCAAAGTCGTAAAATTGGAATTTGAACCATTCCTCAACCTTGTATTCTTAATCATGATGTCTTCTTAACTAATGCCAACAATTAATAGAGACAATCAAACTATGAGTCCATGCAAAATATTCATCTCTCAGCCCAAAGACACTAGATCTCATCCTAAGAAGACGGGTTGGAAAATATCTTCGAGGCTTAAGGTTTTATCCATAAGATGCATTCAAGAATTTCAAGCAGTCTAGCAACTCAATTACACTCCTGTCCTAGATTGAGATATGGTGTGAAAGATAACAGGTAGCATCCTCGGTCCATCACTATTGATGACGTGATATTTTTTATCATATCCTGCTAGTCATTTTTAAGCTTCTTGGTGGCAAAGTTACAAAAATACTGTACATTGTTAAAAAAAGTTCATAGAAATAGTCTTTTGCGAAGTATTTTCATTATTAGTATTTCTAAAGTGTGCTTCAAAATATATTTTTATTTGCCACAACAAATTATGCCCCAGTTAGAACAACATACATAGACATAGTGCCCTTGATAAACACAATACGCAGAAAACAGGTTCTTAAAATTGCTTTTCTTAAGTTATCTTTATCATAAATCTGCAGGAGCAAGTTGTGGTCTATTTGACTTGTTGTGTTGTCATTGTCATAGGATTTTTTCCTTTTCCTCGAGGATCAAAAGATTTTTCATTTTGCATATGTTACTTGTCCATGGGATTATATTGCTCTGGTCTTTAATGGATGGATCCCTTTACCTTTTTACTTTCTATGTGTTATAAAATAAATATAATAAGTCAAACTATATTTACAAGCTTAAGCTTTTAAATTAGATGGTTGTACTGCTAACTTTAATATGACATCAGAGTAGGAGATCATAAGTTCGAATTTTTACACACTCATTACAACCCCATTAAATTAAGTCTTTCACTTGATGGGTCTTAGTCAATCAAAGTCCCAATCCACAAGTGAGAGGAAGTGCTATAGAATAAATGTAATAGCCCACACCATAATTATAGGCTTAAACTTTTAGATTAGATGATTATGGTACTAATCTTAACACTATGTAGCCAAACAAAACAAAAGCTCATGAAATGAGGATAATCATCATGATAAAGCCAAATGTAATATAGTCAAAAAAATTGACCTTGAATTAAAAGTAATGAAACATTCATAAATGCATGCATATGCATATTTGCATAATCGATTTTCTATAGCAAATTTCCAAAAAGTACATGTCAGTTTTCTTGCAAAAACGTGTTTATATTTAATCCATTGTGCACGTTTCCTAAAAGACAACATTGGAAATAGTTGGCACCAGACAAATCAATTTTCTGCAAACTTTTCTTGTAAAAATGTGTTCCTTAAACACATATTCTTTATGTTGCTGTCTGCTCTGTTATAGCAGATTAAAAATGTGTCTTCAAGACATGTTTCCCAAATGTATTGGAAATAGTTTGAAATGGACCAATCTTTAGGAATCTCTTTTAAATGTATGGTAATACTATTAATGGTCAAGGGACTTCAAAATCCTTTTTCACTTGTCTAAATGTTCACATCATAATCGTCCAATTGAAAGATTTCTATCCCCCTTGAATTGTTGATAAATTATGATACCACCTTAGGATTCCAAGGTATCTCTATTAATTCTATTGCAACCATCAATGCTGTTGCCACAACTACATTTGTCAACTCGTAGTTTTTTTTTCCTGTTTACAAATATTATAGACATTAACGGAACATTCCCTTTTCCATACATTCATTGTTTGTGTATTCTAAAGTATCTCTCTTCAGTATTTTCAATATACACCGTACTAAAAAGGTGTTTGTTGCCATTTTGAACTTCATGACCCGTTTAGTCTCTGTACCACCCAACTTCAAGAAAACAAAAGATATTTGAAGCAAGATTATAATCACTTGCTTGCATACTCGTAATTTTCTTCCTTAAGTTTCTAAAATGCAAGATTCATCTTTCAATTGAATTCTTCCCAAATTTATATTTAAAGAATGCATACTGGCTGTTTTGGAAACAAAATCTTCAAATTGGTATTTGTCATGGTAGACTATCTTGACTGAGAGGATCATCAAAATCACATTGATTCTAACATCCTATTATACTCAAATCAAGATATATTTGAAAAGTTAGCCAATTATGGTTCGATTTTGCATTTCTTTATTTCCTAAATTATAAAACTGTATATTCTCTTTATGGTAAACAAATTTCAAAGTAGTGAAATTTGAATCTGACTCTGTTCCTCCACCTTGTATTTGTCATCATGAGGTCTTTATAACTATTAACTAGTGCGAACAGCTAATAGAGACAGTAAAACTATGAATTCATGCAAAGTATTCATCTCTCAGCCTAGTGACACTAGATCTCATCCTTAGAAGATAATGGAAAAAATTCTTAAGGCTTAGGGTTTTATCCATGAGTTGCATTCAAGAGCTTTAGGCACTCTTGCCAATCAATCACTCTTTTCCTGAACTAGGATTTGGTGTGACAGATAATAGGTGGTATCCTAGGTCCACTTCTTGAAGTGTGGAAAGAGCACTTTTTGAAGGCAAATGTACTATAATACTGTACATTGAGAAAAAGTTCCCAGAAGGGGTCTTTTGCAAACTATTTTTTTGATTAGGATATTAATAAATGTGCTATGAGAATACATTTTTGATCTGCCACAACAAAACCTTTTGAAGAAACATAGACATAGTGCACTTGATAAACACAATTTACAGAAAACATGTCTTCCAAATGATTTTTCAGTTATCTTTATGCATTAGCTCTTCCTTGTATACTAGATTGGTTATTATGCTCGTCTGAAACATGACTGAAGGAAAAAAGGGGACTCCGTGCAATTGTAAATCCATGAGAGCAAGCTGTGGTCTATATTGATTTGATGCCCCCTGCCCAAGAGGATCAACAGATTTGTCAAACTACATATGTTACATTTCCACAGGATTGCTCCTCTTGTTAGTGATGGATCCCTCTACCTTCCTATTTCTATCTTGCAAATGAATTGATCATGACATAAAAGTAATAGAATGTTCATAAATTCATGCTTATACATGTTTGCATAATCAATTTTCTACAATGAACATTTAGACAGCAAAAACATGTTACTTTTTCCTGCAAAAATGTGTTTCTTAAACATGCATTTTCTTTTTCTTTCTTGTTCTTCTTCTTCTTCTTCTGACTAATCTATTGTGGCAGATCAAAATCGTGCTTCCATACATGTTTCCAAAAAAGATAATCCCAAAAACAGTTTGTTATGGACAAATCAATTTCAACAATGAACTGCAAAACACTCTGGGTTTTTTCTCTTTTTGTATGAAAAACATGTCCCTTAAACATGCAATCCCCTTATGTTTCTATCTTCTTCATTGTGCCTGGTATAAAACGTGTCTTCAATACTAGGTTCCAAATAGAATAGGAAATAGCATGCAAGAGACCGATATTTAGTAATTCCAGTATGGTGATTTCTTACCTTTATAGTCAAAGGGACTTCAAAAGCTTTGTCTAAATGCCATTTCCTGTCATGCTTTCAATTAAAGAGTTCACCTGCCCTTGAATGGTTCATAAATCGTGATATCATCATATCTATGGCATCTCCAATAGTTCCTTTGCAAACGTAAGTGCTGTCGCCATGGCTTCATTTTCCAATACGAAACTCTTTTTCCTGTTTTGAAAATGTTGCAGAGCCATTTAAGAAACTTTCCCTGTTAACATATTCATTATTTAGGTATTCTAAAGAATCCCTCTTCAAAATATGTCCAATCTTATTGAAAAGATTTTTGTTGCCATTTTAAACTCAGGAGCCCTGTGGTTATCATTGCCCCCGACTTCAAGAAATAAAAGAGATTTGGAGCAAGACTACGATCAACATAATAATTTGGATTTTACATGTTCTTTTTCTTCTTTTAAATTTCTCTCACCCCTTATGTTAACGGAGTAAAGATTGACTTTACAATGTTTCATTCTGCTGCTGATTTCTGTTTGCAGACCAGATCGCGAAGAGCTGCTTGATGAAGGTTTGGGGTGCTATATGATGGAGCCAGGTCTTTCCTTTCCTGTTGTTGTTGAACATTATAAAACATATTAAGTGGATTTTCTTTTAAGGTAAGAACATATTTGGAAGGATTGGCATATTATGGACCTCACCTATGTAGTAAGTCTTATGGAACTTTCATATTAAGCAATTTGTGTCTATATTTTTTCTAATAAGGAAATTCAAAAGGAACTAAAATTACATCCCTTTTCCATTGGTGATTTTTCATAGTTTTTTGCATGTCTTTGTTACATCTGCCCAAGTAATCTCTTGGTGCATCTCCAAAATATTTCGTGATGAGTTTTTACCTTTTAAGATGAAGCCACTCAATTTGGGGCTGCTATTAGAGGTTGGCTGGTTTTTTTGGCTAGTACTGCTTAAATTTAAGGACTTAAGGACTTACACATGGGTTAGAAGATGAAAATGGCTGAAATGACAATATCTGTATGGTAGTTAAGATCGATAGCCAATAATGTTGTAGTCTAGTGATATTTTACATGATCTCTCAAGTAAGATGTAATATGTTCGAATGCTCATCTCCCCATTGTAATGACTAGAAAAAAAAAAAAAAAAATTGATATCCATAATAAAGAGTGATATAGATTTTGTCTTGTGACCATAAGAGGAAGAGGGGATTCAAAACTATACCATCTCACTTTTGGATTGTCCAACAATCACAATAAAATCTAAATTCAAAGCTTTACCATCCTACCTAATATGAGAAAACGCGCATTTAACGTGATACACCATGTGAAATGATTAGTAGCGTATAGCTACCAATAAAATTTTTTCATGTCGACAATTTCATAAAAACTATAAACCATTTCTCAGTTTGTTAACATGACGGTACTCGTCCACCACTTACCCAAACAAATGATATATCACACCATTGAATCTTTTCCACTTAATCTTAAGCTTTCTAGATATATATTATACTCGCCGTAATACATTATAGACTTACCACTTTTGTCTAGCCCGTTTGTTTCATTCCATACGCCAATAGCAAAGTTAGTACCACGACATATAGAAAATATCCTTATCAAGACCGCTCATCATTGGGTTCTAATATCCACTTTTTCTGTGCTCTCCCTGTTTGTCACGCTTGTATGTTTCTGTTCAACGTGCAATTGTTTTAGCCAACACCCACATGGTCAAAGACTTTGTTAGGTGAGCGGCTTAAGACTTTCATGCACTGCATAGTCCACAAACCACCGAGTGCCACATTCCCAAATTATTAGGTTCTAGTTAGAACTTTTAAGATGGACTGTGTGTGTTTCAACCATTCTGATGTAAATCTTCATATGGATGAAGAAATAATTGGTAAAGTTGAATTTAACTCTGCAATTAACACAAGCTAATGTTTTGTATTTATTCATTAATATTAAACAGAAAACAAATGAACATAAGGCATTGATCTTATGTATACAAGTCTTATTGAGGAAAGCATATAATTACTGTTCTAGTAATAGCAGAATTCTTTTCCTACCTAATCACTCCTCTGCTATGCATAACAAATAATAGATACTCACTGTTGGGCAAACAAAGAAAGAATGATCCTCCAACCAGGGAAAGCACCTGTCCAAACCGAAATCTTGGCGCTCTCTTTCACCCTGCCGCGATACCAAAATCTTCCTCGTTTTGGGATCCACAAGCACCATATAAATTTTTTCCAAAACTGCGAAGACATTGCAATCTCCACTGACACTTAATAATCCAGTTCCGGCACCACTGAATGTCTATGCCAGTCATTTGAAAACCATGTAATCTATATGAAGAACCTAATTTAATGGCATCCAAACATATATGAGAGCATCCCCATTCAATGCAACCATCATCACATGATTATTTGACTAAAATCTGTAATCCTAAACCCCACGTCTAAGCATCTCATGGTAGCGATCGTAGGAATCTTGTCTCTGCAACCTCATTTGCTGATTGAAATTATTGATGAACGCCTCCACCCTCCGGTTCAGCTCGTCCTGACTCAATGATGGCTCCCGCCTGAGCTTTGCTGAACCAGGTGAGGGGTTTAACCCAGACTGCCCATGCTTTAGGGGCTCAGACCTCTGAATCCTGGGAGGGGTGTTCTCATCGTTCTGGCAGGAATAAGAGTCCCACGTACCGGATTTCTTCAAGTGCCTGTTTAATGGCATCGTGCGGCCATCTGTTATAGCCTTCCACGTGCTCTCCAGAGTGTCGTGCCTTTTTGGTTTTGATACCCCCAGTGCTCTACCAGCTGGAAAAATAAACACAAAGCAAATAATTACAAGTGATATCGACAATGGAACCTCCTTTAAATAATAGAGCAATAAATTAGCAAAGCAGGAGTCCGAACAAGTATTTCTCAAAATGCAAATTCACAATAGATACATGGAAGCTAGATTGAAACTCAGAAATTCATATCGAGACCAGTTGTGAGACTAATGCTGTGTATAGTAACGATGAAGATGACGGAAAGCGAAAGAAATCGGTGGAAGTTTGATGTTTGGATTGTCAAAATGTAAAGAACAAGAAGAGAAGTAGGAAGAAAGAAAGGGAAAGATATGAGGAGAATGGTATACCATGACAAAAATACACTTGGGAATTGTTACATAATAAATATAATAACTCATTATATATCTATAACCTTAAACTTTTAGATTAGATTGATGTAATACTAACCTTAATATATAAAAAGTAAAAAATATCGGATACTTTAATCTATCCATATTGATATTTTAATCTATTTATATGAATATTTCATCTCTTTTCCTTTCATTTCCATACTCACAAGCAAAACCAAAAATATAATCTTCCTTTCATTTTGTTTCTTTTCCTTTCTTTTATTTTCATTCAATTTCTTTTTCTTTCCCTCGATTTCCTTATTAAACCTAATCGCCTAACACAGCGCTGTGCTAGCCAACGCGAAAGCAAAATGAAAACTGGGTAAGTGAGTGGAAAGCTGTGGAAAACTTATGTGTAGTGCGATGGAAATCAAAGTAGTACATCGGAAATTGGATGAATCGTTGCCATTTTAGCCTCCCTTCTTTTTCCTAGGAGAAATGTGAACAATAGGATGAAATTGACATTCTCTCGTTGATAAGTGGAGAATAAAAATCAGATAGAAAGATAATTTTATTTATCACTAACTTTATTTCTCTTATTTTCGTTTCATTTACTTCATAAAATATCAAATATAAAATAAACATTCTATCCATTTGCATTTCCACTCATTTCGACTTTCACTCTTTATTTTCTAATCCTTTAGAATAATAATTTTCATTTTTAACAAAGTTGCCAAACACAAGGTAAACTAAACGCGTAAAAAGTTCAACTTCTCAACCTTGAATGCTTTCAATTTATCTTTTCTTAAGGAGTTCAAACTCAAGTAGAAAAAATTCAGTTCATTCCTAGTAGAAGAAGACACAAGCGAGCTCATTCCAAATCAAATTCAACACCAAGACGAAATGACGAATTATATTCCTAAGAGGACAAAAAAATTGTTTCATCTTGAACAAACCGACTAAATTCTTGAGTGAATATAGGAGTTCATGCCTTCATGGTAAAATACAAAAGACCATCTTAAGATTTTGACACAGTTGGTTCATGGCTTAGTAGATTAGCAATACTTCCACTGCCACCACTATTACTACTCCCACCGTTATTACACCACCGACATCACTCTGAACCTTATAAGGCACCGACCCCTGCCTGTTATCCCTACACCACCACTATTATCGTTGCTGCCACTATAACTTTACAGGCATCCTCAACCACCGGCCACCGCCAATCTACTATCCACAAACAACTACTGTGACGACTCAAAACTCTGTATCCACACTGATATTCTCCACTTATTGTAGTTCCAACCGCTTCATAGGAGGTTATTCTTTTCAGGAGTGGTCTACCGAAAAATTTCGAAAAATTCCAAACCATTACATTAAAAGCATCTGCATAGAATTCCTTCGTGTTCTATTGAGGATATTGGATATACCCGCAACAATAATCATCACTAGCCCACATCGCTGCAGGTGTCACGATACAGGGTGGTCGCAATGATAATAGTGACAGCGGTAGTTTTTATTTTATTTTCACATAGTGCAATGCCAGTAATACAATAAAATAATGAAATATGTGGTTACAAGCATAGGACACCTGTAATTAGTTCTTATATCTACATTATGATAATTGATAGTAATAATTATAAATAGTAAACAAAAACAAATATAATATCATTTTCTGCAGAACAAAGACAAATACATCAAAATAAAATGAAGAAACTAACTCTAGTTTAGAGTGATATACCTTCCGGGCTATATTTGATTGCTTTACGAGCAAACCTCGCAGAAGCCGGCGGCTTCTCTTCCCCTCCCTCTTCCTCCTCCGGGTTCAGCTTTTCAAACACGAACTCCATACTCTCATTCGGTGCCGGTACCCTAACTTTGGCCGACTTAGATGACACCACTGTATCTTCACCTTTCACCACCTCCACCTCATCGACTTCCACCACTTTCTCCTTCTTTTTTTCACAATCTTCTTCCTCTCCGTCTTTTCTTCACTCTCAAAGACCCTAGCTTCCAACTTCCTATACACATCACTATCACTTCCCCACAGCCTCTCCTCGTCCTCAGTCAACACCACGCCACTGTTCTCCAGTGTTTCCGCCTTCGTATCGACGGTCTTGAGCTGAAGCTTTGAAGAAGCGAAGATGGAGATGATTATGAAGTTAATGAGGAGGTAGACACACGGCGGTTTCAGCCATGGAATTAGGATGGCGTAGAGAGAAGGAAGTTCGGAGATAAAGAAAGTCTGAACCGCTGGGAGAGAAAGCTTCGCCGCTATAGCGAGAGAGAATAGACATGTTGAAGAGAGTAATACTTTAAAATAAAGGTTCAACGTAGAGAAGATTGCCATTTTTCAAATTTCAAGTGCTAAAGAGTGCAATTTCGGTGCATATATAGAGGAACCAACCTTGGTGCTGTGCTGGAGGAAGAAGATGAAGGAATGGCCGTTGGATTGGTATGATTCAATCTGGAAGGTTGGATCAGAGGATGAGTTCGTTTAAGATGCCACGTAGCGTGTGGTGACATCAGCATAGGCTTTTAAAAAAGCGCGAAAATACTATTTATGTGTACAGGAAGAGTTAGGTGACACACGAGCATGGAGAGTCATAAGGTTATCCACACGTGGGCACTGTGGATACGTGTTGGTTATGTTGGACACCGCCCAGTGGACGGAAAAATGGATCGGTGGTATTAAAATAACTATTTTTTGCAATACCCTTTGCTAAAGATATATTGTATAAGCAAAAAAAAAAAAAAAAAAGGTTTGCTATTTCAAGTTTACTATTTTTATTGTGTTTCTATGAATAAATAATTAACATATTTCAAATAAATTTAAAAAATAAAATAATTTCTTAAAACATAGAAAGTACTTTATAACACATATCAGATGTTTATTTACAATAACATAATGGAAACAACAAATTTTGATCTATATAAGTAAATAAATTTGTATGCGATATTATATATATATATATCTTATGTGATCCTATAACCTTATTTGATACATATTCAATAGAAGATATTACTAAAAATAAATGGTCCAACCAGGACTTATTTTTCACTCGGTGGAAGATATGTTCAAAAGAAAATTATAATTCATGTGGTGATTATAAATTTATAATAGGATGAGTCTCATAGTGTTGAGTTTTATTCTACTTCAATTCCTGTATGGGAAAAGAATAAGTAAATAAATAAAATAAAATCAGATATAAATATGCAATTCCTAAAGACGGCCATAACTTGCAATATAATGTTAATTACTAATTGCTCGTTTAATTTATTATAATAATTTTATCAGAGTCCTGATTGTTATGAATAGGTATTTCAGTATTTTAGTTTATTGTAATTTCCCAATAATGATTCAATATTAGAATTACCTTTCTCTAGAATATTCTCATTAAGAGAAATTATAATTAAAAATGCAATTATAATTCTGTTATATTTTTCAATAATAAAAATTTATTACAATTTTATTCATTCTTTTTCTGAATTCAAATCACGATACGATAAAAAAACATGGGTTTCAATTCAATTGTCGCTGCCAATTAGGCTGTGGTAGTGCTTAATCTGTAGTTAAGTATCTCATTAGGGGTTTAAGCTCCTAAGATAATGCCATGATCCGTGATAGTAACTAGAATTAAAAACCATCTGAATTTTTCATTTTCCAAAGAAAAAGACTCATCTATTATATTATCCCGAAAAATACTTTTTTAATATCATACGTTATAGTAATAGGTAAAGATCAATCATGTTTGAACTAGTAATAATAATAATAATAATATATATTAAAATTTTATTTATATTTACTTACGACTTATACATGCATATATATACGAATTATCCTGAGTCTCCGATAGCCAGCGATGTCGGTTTTACGATTGATCCAAACCCCATTATCTTCGATGATTTTTGTTAACTCATGCAATGAAGGCTGTTGAACTTTTTCTTCTTTTCCAGAAGAAAATGTTTAAACTTCGCTATTTTGGAATAAATATATTTAAAAGTAATATAAAAAATTGAAAAAAAATAAAGAAAAAGATCTAAATCCTATCAAAATTCTTTGTATATGAACTTAGGAAAATTCTATTGTCCCATAATAGTATCAACGGGATTAATCCCTTCACATCAACGAAAGGTTTAGATCAAACCCTTAAAAATTTTTTTTACTAATTTTTATATAATCTATTTAATTTTCATATGAGTAGCAGTAGGTTCTGTGACGGTACCTTAGAAGTTTTCTTGAATATAATAAATTGTTTACAATTTAAATTATTCATTTAAATCCTGTATGAACTTTTTTATAACCTTATTAAATAAATTTCTAAATTTCTATATGACTTTGAAAAGGTTGACGCAATATTTACTACTTTTAACTCATTAGATAAACATATTAGAGAAACCACTAGATCAAACTTATAAATATGTCTAAATATCTTTAATAAGAGTTGGAACTTTCGTAAGAGCTCACCTTGTTGTTAATGCTGCAAGGCTAGAAAAAAACAAAACAAAACTTGATAGCTTACTTAAAGCAAACAAGGGTGAAATGAATTTTAACACAAATGTAAAACATTTATTTCTTAGTGTTTTAATTTTTTACTTAATTGCAAAAAGTTCTAACTCTTTAATTGCCAATTTGATAACCCCTAAAGCCTAGTATACCATTTTTATCACTATATAGGGATGCAATTGGTTAGATTATTATAAGATTTCCAATCAGTCGGATCCATTAAAAACCTATAGGGTTTAGGTTTTATGGTCAAGTTTGGATATATAATAAAAATCCTTTAAGGTTATAGAATCGGGTGTTATAATTTAAAAAATAAATAAATAAATTACTAAAGAAGCAAGGAGAAAAAAGAAGACATGAATGAATTATCATCTTTTTCACCTCCCAATGATGTTTTTTCTTTTATGTCTACTAGACTAGTTAAGGATTTTATAATTTTTTATTAAATTTTTTTCAAGTCATGTTTGCTATAAAGATTAATATCATTTGCTATCTGTTGTATTTTAGTCCTAGGCTCCCAGCAGAAGTTTTAATTAAACCATATTTTTAATATATTACATGGTAACAAAAATAATATATTTATGTGTTTAAATTTTGTATAATGAATGTGGTCTACAATATTTTCTATCAATTTCCCATGTATCCTTTTCATTTTTTAATGTATAAGAGACTTGTATTAGAAGCATCTGCTTTTTAAAATTTATTACTAAAATTTGAAAATAACTTGAAAGAAAAAATAAGGTTATGAGGTCAAGTTTCGAGTTCTAAAACAAACCCTGTAGGCTGAATTTAGATATAGTATTAAAATCTTATAAGGTTATAAGGTCGGGTTTGATAGATCCTTTAGGGTAGTAGGTCAAGTTTCGGATTTATATGATCCATCCAAAACCTGATCCATTTACACTCCTATCACTATACCGATCGTATAGTTAACCAATCAGGAAAGGGAAATGAATTTAATCTATTAAGAAAGCGGTATCTGTATTATTACATGATAACAGTTTTAAACCATAAAATTGTTTAAAATAATGATACAATAGAATTTAAAAAATTATAGTTTTATTTTAATGAAGGCTTAATATATAATTTGATACTTAAACGTTATACAAAAATTTAATTTAAATTTAAATTTTAAAGTAATTAATTTAATATTTAGTTAAATTTTTCGTGGTTATTTTACTTTTTTTTATGATCCAATATTTTAGACCTTAATATTTAGGATTTGATTTTTTTTTTATTGTTTTGATATCTTATTTTTATCATTATTAAATTAATATTTATTAAAAAATAAATATAAATAAAATATAAATACATATTAGATATAAATAAAAATAAGATGACCCGAATAAACTGTTATTTAACCTTAAAAAAAGTTCAACTTTGAAGGTGAAAAGAAAAGTTATGAAAGGACCGATCTTTCGTAAGATCGGTGCTTCACCAAAAGGTAGCTTTTTCTTGATAAGACCATGGACCAAGCAGGGTTTGATGGGGGCTGATGAAGAGGTGGGTTTAGGAACATAACATCCAACGAAACAAGTCCCCATCGTAGGTTCTTAGTTCAAGAACACTTTTGCCTCACGTAAACCAATGTCATAAAGTTGGACTTGGACATTCATTTTCCAGCCACGTAAGCTATGCATATATTGACTTTGGAGGCTACGATGAAAAATAAATAAATAAATAACCTTGCATTATCTTATATGTCCTTTTTTATCCTTTTTTTTTTTTTTTTGCCAGTGCATTATCTTATATATCGTTCTGACAGTGTCGGTGGATTTGGCTTCTGTCGTAGTCGTTCGATTTGGTTTTAAGGATAAAAACTAAATTTAAAATCAATTTTTGACTTCGGTTGTTTCATTGTATTTACATCGTTTTAAAGTACATGTTTATAAAAAAAACGGACATCATTATATATGACAATATCAATTAGATCAGGTGTAGTAAAATATAAATAACATATAAATAAAAATAAAATAATTTAAACAAACCTATATGTCATTTTTTTTCATCTTAACTTTACATTGTAAATAGGGAAAAAATACAAAATAATAATAATAATAATAATAATAAAACTAGAGATGAATATAGTCCGATTGATATATATATCTGTGTGTGTGGTATTCACACCATGGAATTGAACTTTTAATATTTTATCAATAATCAGGATGAATCTGTTTAAAACATATTTAATTTACAAGTACCCGTTGCCTACTATTAGCTAATATATATATATATATACACATATACATACATATATAACGCATTTGATATATTAAGTGAACTGGAAGGCAGATGACATATTTCCTGGCATGCCAACGAGTGCAAATTAAAATTTTAATATATTTATTATGGCCTTCGTAAACTAAACGCGTCGCACTATCGCAGCCTCCCAGGCATTTTGGGAGACAGCCAGGCACCAGATTTTCCGTACTCAACAATTGCCCCTAAGCGTGTACAAATTCAGGGAACAGAGATTTTTTTTTTAATAATGCTTCGTGTTATATAAATATATATATAAATATTAAAAAAATTTATACATATAATAAACTGGATAGATTTTAAAATAATTATATTTTTTATTTTATGTTATAGGATAAAGCCAACTGGTGATTTCCGACAAGTCTTTCTTCATTTTTTGAGCAAGAAGCGGATAGATTTTAAAAAATTATATTTTTTATTTTATGTATTATATATATTAAAATTTTATTAATATTTTTTCATCCTGGAAACGTTTTACATCTAATTTAACTATTGGGGTGCTTTAGGGGCAAATTGAGTGGATGCTCCATAAGGTTTTTTTGCCCCCCTGCCTTGTGTTATATTGTTTAATTATATTAAAATATTTGTGAGTATTTCAAGTGCATGTATTCTAAACAGGGGATAGAAAAACTTTCATATCTCTTTGTATATTTATTTTTCTTAAGATATAAATCTGTGATACCCCTCCAATATAGATAGTTGAACTCTAATCATAAAAGCGTCTTTTAGTGTAATAGTTTAGAGTTTGTCAAAATTCTAAAGTTAAGCGTGCTCTGGATAGAGCAATCTTAGGATGGATAACCCTCTGGAAAACACTGGCACCCAAAAGATAAAACTGTGCGGCGTATGACCAAAGTAAACAATACTAGGAATGCAATCGGGACAGGTTTGAGACGGGTATACTAAAACCCGAACCCGATACCTAGTAGGGTTCTCGAAACTCATCCCAAACCCTATAGGGTTTTTGTCAATGAACCCAAAACCCGCTAAACAAACCCTATAGGGTACCCGTCCCAAACTCCATAGGGTTTTTTCATCTTTTTCTATTTCCAATATTTTCCTACTTCACAAGCTAAGAAGAACACTCTTATCATTATTTATACAATCCTCTTTATAGAATACCATTTTCATGGGAAGAAAATCAGAAGTGTCTTAGGAAACCAAATTAAAGAGAATGTAATATTCATCACAACATTTATCAAATCACAATACAAATTTTAAAGCGAAATAAAAATTAGACAAAGCAAAAGCATCTCTCATCAAATTACAATACAAATTTAAATCCTCATAGATTTCACTACTCATTTTCATCTTCTTCTTCTTCTTCATTTGTCTTTATACCTACAAAAAAAAAAAAAAAAGCAAAACATTTCCAATACATTAGATATATGGTGAAAACATTTTTAAAATAAATAAATTTACTAGTCTCTTACCACTTGATTTATGAACCATCCAACTTTGAGTACACATCAATGTCTCTATGGTTTTTGCTTTAAGTCGACTTCTGTGTGAACTAATTACTCGACCGCTGGTACTAAATGCATATTCAAATGTAACTATGGACACAGGAATAGCTAGTATATCTCTAGCTACCTCTGCTAATGTAGGATATTTCATTACACTCACTTTCCACCATTCAAGAATATCAAACTTAGAGTTTTCCACCCAAGGCTCCACAAGTTCTTCTAAATAATGGTCTAACTCTGACTTTACCTGGACATCAGTGGTGGTATTTTTCAAATATTCTAAATAACATTCCATAATAGGATTAGTTGAAGTTGGAGCACTAGTGCCACTGCCACCTTCTGAAGGATTTGGAGAAGATTTACCATATGAGCTCTTACTTTGGCGAGATTTAGATCTACCTTGATATTCTTGAATTAGTTCATAAGTCGTGTCCTTGACATTTTGTATCTCTTTGGAAGCATTCACTCCAAAAACCTTACAAAACACAAAATCCACCGCCTTCATCTTGAAGCGAGGATCCGATACAGTACATACAGCCATAATGACATGAACATCACCCCCAATATTTTTCAAACTTTTCATACATCTTTTTAGCCATGACACTAATATTCAAATCAAGAGAATCCTTCCATTCAATCAATGCATTTCTAATTGTATATACTTTCCAAAAATAATAATTTGCAGTCGGATAATTAGTTCCTGAAAATAGGTTAAATACCTCATAAAAAATAGCCAACTTTTTGCATATTTCTTCAGCCAACTCCCAATCATCATCTGAAGGAAGACTTTTATAATGTCTATCCAAATGTTAAACTAAAAAACTTCTTTATATCCAATGGTAGTAAGAAGCATGTTATATGTTGAATTCCATCGAGTCTTGCAATCCAAACAAAGCCGTCTACTGTATGAGACATCTAGCTGCTTGCAAGCTTCCCTAAAATTTCTCAACTCGTGATGGAGTTGCTGACTAAAACTGGACATTATCATGAATCTTTACTATTGCACTTTCTATCATAGTCACACCATCTCTAACAATTAAGTTCAAAATATGCGCACAACAACATGCATGCAATATCTTCCTACGAGAATCAAATCATCCTTTCGCAACTTTAATAACAAAGTTGCAATCGTTGCATCATTTGTTGAATAATTATCTACAGTGATAGCAGATAATTTTCTATCTAGATTCCATGCCATCAATGAATCAAATAATCCCTCAGCAAGATTTTCATTTGTATGTGGAGTTGGAACATACAAAAAACTGCATATGAATGTAACAATAATTAAAAGAGATTTTAATTTTCAGATACATTAGATAGAATATATACAAGTATAGAGACTTACTTCAAGAGTCGACTTTGAAGTTTCCAGTTGTTGTCAATGAAGTGTGCAGTAGCAGTCATGTATCCCTTTTTCTGATTTGAAGTCCACATATCAGTTGTTATTGCCACTCGAGAATTAAGCCTTTTCAGTTGCACCTTCAAATTTTTCCTTTCTATATTATAAATGCTCAAGATTTCTTTCTTTATGGTTGTACGACTCACATGCTGAATAAGAGGCTGAATACTCTCCATATACTCTCTAAAATATTCATGCTCAACTATTGAAATAGGATACTCATAGACAACAATTGCCTTTGCAAGTTTCTGCCTAGCAGTTTCTTCATTAAGAGTCCAGTTTCCTATTGTCAAGCTACTACTGTCACTCTCACTTCGGTTTCTTTCCATTGACAAGAGATATTGTCTAAGGTCTCAATGATTGTTTCTTTGAATGCACTTTTTTAAGTGATTATGCAAGTGCTTGGTGCTATTTTTACTTATTGCTTTCAATCATTTTGAACAATGGTTGCAAATTGCAACTTCCTCCCCATCGATCGTTTTCTTTACCATCTCAGACCATACGGAAGAAGACAACTTATGCTTGTTGGGGTTGTCTATCTGATTGGAGCTACTTGCTACAAGAGAGCCTGATGTAATTGTTGGTTTTCTTGGTCTAGGTGGTAGAGATGGGCTTTCCATAGGATCAAAATCATTGACATTTTCCTCCATATTCATCTCATATTCATCCACATCCATACTCAAATTAACTGCATGAAAGGATAATATTAAATATCATATCAACAGAATTGGAATAAAGAACAATATATCAATGGAAATATCAAGAGTTTTATCTCATATTAAATTAACTAAAGTGTGTCTTTGTTTCATGAACTTTAGGTGTCAGTGTCCCCTTCATTATCATCATTGCATTATATCTTGTCATGTATTCATTCCAACAACAAGATTCAAGAAGTCAGACTCATTTACAGTTTTTCAAAATTTAAAAAAAAAACAAAATTTGTCCTATTACTAAAAACTTATATTCCGAAAGACTAAGATGTTGGCGAAATTTGTAAACCCTAAGTATATTTCTTAGTAAAATTCAAACTTGGCTTGCGTCAGAATAACATTCACCGTTAGGTAGGCCAAATTCTTTTTCCCAAATTAAAGCCGTTCCATATTTCCCATTTGCACCATAGGTAAATTTATTCATTTTTGTTTTCCTAGTACTTTGTTATGCTCTTTAAAATATTATGAAGAAAATGCCAATGATCTATGGCCAATATAAGCACGAAACTATCAAAACTAAATTTATTAATTATATTTTTAAATGATAATAAATTAAATATTAATAATATATATTATACTTGTTTTACATATCTATATATTATAAAGTGTTATTTACACTAACATAGTTAAAAAATTATTAAAAAATATTTTGTAAAAGTGAGTTGGGATGCTCTTATAGATGGTGTTCAATGGATCCAAATTTTTTAAATTAATTTGTCCTATTACAAATAAATAAAATTTTTAAATTAATCTATTCCTTATAAAATAATTAATTATTGTTAAACAAATATCAATAAGCTACATCATAAGAACTGCATTTTAAGAATTGCGAAAACCAAACAATTCTTAGGCTCCATTAGTTTTTCCTTAGAAAAGTTTGTCGGATCTACGAAAAAAAAAACAATTCAATTTTCACCAGATCTGGAAAAGAGAGAGTCATCTTCTTTTAATGCACGAATAGTTCACCAAAATTAAGATAAATAAATTCATATGACATGCATATAAGAAAACAAAACAGTTAGAGTCATGCGTTACCAAGATCCGCAAGCAACGATTACGAGAAGGAAAATAACAGCAGATCTATTTGTTGTTCCAAGCAAAAGCGACGTCCGACGGTCCTTGAGCTACAATTGTGATGCCAGAAGGAAAATAAAAGCTGGGTTTAGGAGGAGAAGGAGTGGAGGACTGAGGTCTGACTTTTGAGGAGTGCGGCGGCGAATGAGAGGAGAGGAGATTGGAGAGTGAGGACTAAGGATTTAGGGTTTTTTAGTTTCTTTTAATAATTTAATAAAAAAAAAAAAAAAAAAAAAGCTGCCTTTGACGTGATTGGACGAGAATAGGATTATAGGATGGCCAGAAGAATCAAAAGATTAAGTCTGATATATATATATATATATTAACGGGTTTGGGTTCCCAACGGGTTTTACATCTGTCCCAAAACCTCCCAAAACCCTATAGGGTTTTATTATTAATCCCAAAACCCCCCAAACCCTATAGGCATTACCCTATAAGGTATTTATCAGGTTGGGCGGGTCGGGTGCCCTATAAAACCCACCCGCTTGCATCCCTAAACAATACCTTAGTGGACAGAGTTCCAGGGCGTTACAAGTGGTATCAAAGAAGTTCACTAACTGGAAGTGAATGAGTGTGTCCTCAATGTAATTGCTTGGAGTTTGTTGAAACTCCAAAGTTAAGCGTGCTCTGGGTAGAGTAATCTCAAGATGGGTGACCTCCTGAGAAACATTGGCACCAAAAGGCCAAAACCATGCGCCATGTGTCTAAAGCGAACAATACCTCGGTGGGCGGAGTTGCAGAGCATTACAAAATCAATATTACAAATGTTGAAAATTTTCATTTTAGCCTCATTGCAAAATGAATATTTACGTGAATCAAATTTCTACAAATCTGATTATAAATTATATAAGGGTTGATGTCATAAATGGTATTTGAACTTTGACAAAATATATGATTAGGTATCTAAACTTTGAAATTGATCATTTTTAATACCTAAAAAAACTTGTCATGGACGTCAATAGTACTTCTGTGATATTGGATTACATACATAATAAGATTTTTCAAGTATTAAATTGATCAATTTCAAAATTCAACTACCTAATTGCATATTTTACCAAAATTTGAGTACCATTTATGACATTTACCTATTATATAATATATCGCAAGTGATATACATTTTGGCAACGTAGTAACAACAAAAATTGGTGCACTTGTAACATGTGAAATAATGCACTATTTAGAAGTGATGATACTAGGGGTGGGCATGGATCAGTTTGGTTCGGTTTTTGCAAAAACCAAACCAAACCATGATTTACGGTTTGGTTTTTTTCCCCTCTTAAACCAAACCATTAAATAACGGTTTGAATCGGGTTGAAAATTTTTAAACCATTAAATAGCGGTTTGGTTCGGTTTGGATTATGGATTGAATTTTTAGTACATATCAATAGCTAATATTCTAAACACATCATCATCAATGGTTCAACACGAACATGAGTATAATAAATTGTTTTTGAAACTTTTAAACATATAACATATGCCACTTTTCAAATGTTATTTGATTCATCCAAAGTTTTTTTCTAATTCATAAATTAGAAACATTGTGCCAACTTGCTTAGTGCATGTTGCTATAAAACATAATGGTCTCAGCAGTACACTTTTGGGACCAACAAGCCAACTTACCCATACATTAAAGTAGACTGACATTTGGATAATAATAATCCTAAATATGCCATTTTGTCACCACATTAAAGTAAATTGACCACATTCATAAAAAAGCAAACTGACCATTAGATAATTGGATTTGCCTACATCCTACATATGGACTTTGTGATCATCTCTGCCAGTAAGGAAAAACCGACATGCATTCTTTCCAATATTGACATAGTTAACATTACCAGAATGAGCAACAAACTCCTTTGCACATCCTCTCAGTCAAGGAAGAAAACAAAACCCAGGAGAACCTAGTTTTCAACTCTCAGTAAAACAATTTAATACAACTTATTCTACAAATTTAACCATATTCAAATTCTGTCGTGCTTCAATAATCCATAGGCTATCAAATTGATGAAATCATCATATAACACCACAAGCACAAGGCTACATCAATTGAATCATCCATAAACTTCAATCGCTACCTCATCTTTCAACGCTTCCTCTTAAGTCTTCTCATTCACTTCTTCTTCCATTGCAAAGCAAAACAAAATAATACACCAATAAGTAAAAATATTGAGAAATCAAATGAAACATTAATTAATTAATTATAAAGATGAATTTCATTTTCTCCTTTACTATTCATCATATTTCTAGTAGCAAAGAGAATGAAATCTAAAGTTTAAGAATGAAGTTCAATAAATCTTTTCAAGAATATAAAAGGAAAAAAAAACATTACCTTCACTCAATCATCAATATTAAGAGCAACAAGAGTTGGATCCATTGAAGTAGTACCAGTAGTATCAAAAAAGCCCTCTTCTGTAAGGATACAAGAATAAAACTATAAGCCAACAAATATAAGAAAGAGAAAACCAATAAATAATATATCACATACCTTGTTCGATTTCTTCAAGTTCCTCAATGTCTTCCTTATAGTTTTTCAAAGTTATAGATGCTTTAAGCCAATCTTGCCCACAAACAAGAGCCTCTACCATGGTTGAAGTTAAAGAACTCCAAAAGACATCAAGTACTCGTCCACCTATGCTAAAAGCACTCTCTAATGTGACAGTCGATATAGGAATGGCTAGAACATCCTTTGCCATCATCGCTAAAATAGGATATCTAGAAGAATTTTTCCTCTACCAATCCAACACATCAAATGGCTTACCCTCTATAAATGCTTCTTGCTCTTCTCCCAAGTATCTATCCAATTCACTTTTTTCTAATAATGACTGCTCTCTAGCTAGTTCCATGAAAATAGCGATATGTGATTTAGGTTGTTCTTCATTTTCTTTATCATGGGGTCAATTGTTTTTCTTCTTTTTAGACCCACTAGCAGACTCATAATGAGCAAACATATCAAAAGCGCATAATGGATTTTTCCTATCAGTTGATTTGCAATTTCATCATCATAAACATTTTTCACCATCCATTCAACAAAAAATAATTTTTGTCTAGGATCCAACACACAGCAACAAACAAGAGTACATTAGTGTTATTAATGTTACTCCAATATTTATCATGCCTTTTCTTCATCCTCTCAGCCATCATACAAAGTGATAGATCATCACTTTTACACCTTTGCTCGATTTCATAACCAACCCCTAAAATTTTATCAACAAAATTGTTACATGTGACATAAAGAGCCCAGATATGTTCACTGTAGCATCATAAAAATACTTCAAAAAGGAAAATGTTACGTGCATGATCTCAATCTTCTTCAATAGGAACTCCCTTCATTTTATCCTTTCGAAGTTCCTGACCAAACTTTTCATCCTCAACATCTAGCAATTCAAAAGCCTTCTGAAATTTAATAGCTGTCTCCAACATCAAGTATATGGAGTTCCATCTTGTCTCAACATCTAAATGCAAAAGGCTTTTGCTTTCAATCCTTTTCTATAGCACACCTCTAAACCTAGCCATTCTATAGGGACAATCTCACATATCTAACAGTAGATCAATTCTAAAAATAGAATCATCAATATCTTTCAAGCCCCTTTCATAGTCAAACTCAATATGTGAGCACAACATCTCATGTGAAGAAATTCACCTTTCATGATTAGTGTATTCCAAGATTGAAATTTCTTTTTCAAAATAT
Source organism: Combretum micranthum (assembly GCA_024138025.1). Classification (NCBI taxonomy): domain Eukaryota; kingdom Viridiplantae; phylum Streptophyta; class Magnoliopsida; order Myrtales; family Combretaceae; genus Combretum; species Combretum micranthum. The sequence goes on from JAMXBD010001075.1 coordinate 162,311, forward strand.
GAATGCCTACATCATTTAACTAGCATTGTCAACAGTAATAGTAAGTATCTTAGTAAGGCCCCAACTAGCAAGACATTTCTCAACAGTCTTTTGATGATCTCCAGAATGGCCAGTAATTTGACAAAAATTGATAATTCTTTTATGCAAATTTCACTCATTGTCAATGAAGTGACATGTTAAACACATATAGTTTAGATTTTGATTAGAAGTCCATGTGTCTATAGTTAAACAAATTCTAGGAGCATGTGATTGAAAATATCTTCTCAATTTTACCCTTTCCTCCTTAAATAATCCTAGGCATTCACGTGTCAATGTTCTATAGGAAGGAAGACTAAACTTTGGTTGCACCACTTCTAAAAACATACGAAATTCTTCATGTTCAACAAACTTAAGTGGTAATTCAGCAACAACAAACTTCTAGCAAGTCTCCTTCGACATAGGTCTTGATCAAATCTAGTAATCAAGCTTCTACTAGCTCCTTTACTTTCAATAATACCTGGAAGAGTCTTTTGTTTAAATTTTTCTCCATATTTAAGTTGTGTACATCTACCTAAATGAGCACGTAAGGTGCTCGTACCACTTGAAGTTATAAAAGAAAAATTTTTTGAACAATGATTACAAAATGCCCTCAATTTATCATCTGTCGCCCTTTTTGTAAAATGTTCCCACACATCAGACCTCTGTCTCTTAATATTTACTAAAGAAGTAGGAGTTTTAGATATTTACCAGAAGATAGTGGATTTTCAGTACTCTCATTGGGATCATCAAGGTTTTGCACTGGTATACTGTCATCGATGCTTTATGTCTCATTATCATTAAGTGTAGACATCTGTACTCACACAAAAATATGAATAAACAAGTAATATAGAGTAAAAATATGCTTTCAGGACATATTTTTGGAATCTCAGTCCAAGAAAGAAACGTGACAATATGAAATAAAAAAGCTAACATTCTCTATACAATTATAAGAAGGTGCTTTCTCTTTTTTTTTTTTTTTGGTTCATATGGATTACAAAAAATATATATTTCCTATTACTTTTAGGCACTTTAAAATCAATTTAAAAAACTTGGATTAATAAAAGACTGATGTCATATCCATCTCAAAGGTTAAATAATGTGCATTTGTGAAATTGGTGGGGTCATCCAATTCCTAGGAAACTAGTTGACAAAGTAGTAATCTAAATCCTAATACATCTTAGAACAATGTAAAATAATGTATATCACATTGAATCAAACCAAAACGTTGACCAGATATTCTCATAAAAAAAAGAAACGAAGCCTATGTAATTTTACTCCATATAAAACCATTTGGTGTGTATATATGCATGCAACGCAGCACCAAACCCACCAAAATATTTCCATGAAAGTAATTCTGACGATTTGACACTGTACATATGACATCATACTGGATGAACCAAGCAAGCAAGATGAGATGACGCAGAATGGGAGAGGAAGTAAGTGTGCCTGTGTGAGACATAGATGAGAGAATGAGAGAGTGAGAGGCAAGAGCATGAGACTTGAGAGCGTGAGTAATTTAGGGTTAGACTAAAAGACATGCAAGGTTTTTAATTTTTGTTAGGTTAATAATTTTTTTAATATATTTCAATCGGTTCGGTTCGATTAATGTTGGTTCATTACCTTTAGAACCGAACCATAATCCGTTTGGATATATCAATCCGGACTGCAATCCAAACTGTTTAAAAAAAACAGTAAATTTCAGTTTGGTTCGGTTTGGTTTGCAGTTTGGTTCAGACGATCGGTTTTTTTGCCCACCCCTAGATGATACGCTTGACTATATATGTGAAAGGAAAATAGAATTAAAAGAAAATCCCCAAAATCTAATTTTTTGTATCTTTAAAAAAGCCCATAATTATTATACTTTATAAATCATAAGTTAGATTCACTATTTCATATAGGATAAGGAACTCATGATTCCTTTGCAAAATGAAACATATCACAAGTTGGACTCATAATTTGTCTTTTGACAATTGCTTTCCCCTTGGCATTTTTAAACACCCAAAATTTGCACTTATATCCAGCTCAAACAAACTATACAGACTCAAGGTCCTTACTCCACAATCCAAATCCACACTACACAATCACCAAACTCCACAATACCTCAGTCCTTGTACTTCACAAGACAAAGAGAAAAAAAAAGTTCCACAAATCATCGACAATCATATATTAAGAGCACAATGAATAAAATAGTAAATAAATATAACAATCTTTGCTTTACATGGTCAATTTCCTTTTAAAGAATGACATGAAATAAATGATACAAACTAGATATGCACTAACTACTAATGTCGCCTACTACTCCTCCTCCTCTCCTGTCTTTATGGTTGCAACTGTGGCTCTAATATGGCCATGGCTGGCAATGTAATCGAGTGGTCTAGATGCCATCCCAGTCCTCTTTAGGTAACCATAGTGAGGACTTCAATGCAAGGCGAGACCCGCCCAACTTATGTAAAACCTCCATCAATGTTTTCAGTTTCATACCTTTTGCATTATGGAGCTAGTGGAGTTTACAGTGGTGACTAGAAGCTCTCATCTAGAGGTGGCACTCAAAGCTAGCGGAGCAGGGCTTTAAAGGTCTTGCTTCTTCAAACTTAATATTGAGCAAGCCCCCATCCTTAATATTTATCTAGCACACTTACAATTTCACCTCCTACCCTAGCCCTCTTCATGTGGTCATCGATGACCTCTCTAATCTTGTAGGGGTAGTTGGAGTCATCCATGTTGTCCAGTACAATTATAGGCTTTGGTAGGTCATCTAAACCAACCCACCATCCTACCAACCTTTGGCACCCTAACCTAGATATCTACATATGGCATGTGAGGCAACCGGTGGATGAAATCAATCTGCAATACACAATGCATGTTCAATCAAGAAGAGTTTACACATGAATAAGTAAAACAAATATAATATCATTATGGTAGGATTACAACAGTTGGTCGATCATATGCAGCTGGCGTACCAATCAACCTGAGAGGAGCTTTGAACTGATGATACTTGTACGAATATCGTAGAGAAAGGTATAAGGGAAGGAACATGCAAACTTGATTTCTCAGCAAGTGTCATAGAATATGAAATTAGATAGATTCGATCGTTCTTGACTTGTTCTTCGTGAAATAGTTGCTTTGATCATTTCTAGTGATATTTTAGTAGAGTTTCACAATACTCTTGATCTTAGCATTATATAGAATGATCGCAAATGAGGGGAGGAACTTCTTATTTATAAATAGTGGAGGTTGATGCCAGCCATTTGATAGCATTTGAACAAATGGTTGAGATCGATTGTTACTGGTGACCACTAGATCATTTCTTAATGATCTGATGGCTACTATTGAACCTCCTTTTCTTTTAGTAGTGGGCTAGGCTTATAATGGGTTCGAGGGATTTTATAATATAAAAGGAGCCAATTATTCATTTAAAATAATCCATTCTAAATATAAAAAGGCTTAATGCTTATTTTAGTCTACATAAGGCCTATTTTAATGAAATAAAGCCTAAATTTATCGATGAAGCTATTTTGGACTTTACTCTTCATGCATGAGAAAAACAAATCAGGTTAAGAGCGTAATAAACCAATCTAACAATCTCTATTCGTAGCCTACCAAATCAAATCTCTTTATGATATCCCTTCTTGAGCTAGGTCTTCTGAGCTCTATCAATAGTTCAGAAAAATTAGTCCATTGAATTAAATTGGACCAATAACCTAATTACTGAAATGATCTTCTACAATATTTAATTAATTACAAACCATGAACCCCCTCCCTCAATCTGGGAGTATCACAGCATTACTTGGGCATTATTCCACCATGGGCTCTAGAATGTTCTCCAGCTCGATCATTGATGCTAAACGTTCAACCCATCTCTCCAATGGCATGGTAAAATATTACATTGGACACACTCTTTTAGTTTACTTAATTATATTTTTTTCCCTACTTTTAATTTGCTTAAGCTCCCAAAAAAGAAAAATTATTGGGGCAATTTTAGCATTTATATGTTTTTCTTTTGAAGGGGAATTTTCTAGTTGTTATGTGTTGATATTTTCAATTGATAAAATTACCATATTTTACTCAAGATCATGCTAAGCTGGACCTAAGCATAAGGTTGCTTTTATAATTAATTTTTTTCTCAAATTAAGTGAACTAATGTATTTTCATACTTTTATGGGTTATTTAAGATGCTTTTTTAAGTACTTAAAAAAATCACCATTGGTTAGGGAAAAGGAAAAAAAGTAATGGTACTTTATTAAAAATTACAAAAATACAACCAATAAAAAATAAGCAAGTTATATTAAATTTGACTATTCAAGAGACGAGTTTAGATTGCATTAAACTCGTCTCTTAACGAGAGAGTTCAACACAATTATAGCTTGTCTCTTTAAAAGATCAATTCAATACAAAACCTATATCTTCTCTCTCTAACCTCTATTGATAAAAGCTTCCAAACCAAAATAAGAAACGAAAATATAAAAAAATCCAACATTACAAACTCCGAAAACATAAAATGGTCTAGTACAAACCTTAAATAGTATTATTCGAGGTCAAAATGACCTCAATCATTCCAAACTAAATTAATTCATTCTAGGGCTTGAAAATCGGTTCTCAGAATGCTGTAATACATAACTCCTATCAGGTCAAAAGTTACTCTCATTTAAGCCACTATCAGGAATGATTTATTATTTTGGTTTATTTTTTGCATATTGTTTTTCCCACTAGCCCACACAATTAAGATTAATTCTATAATCATCAATTCTAGAAGAAAAATATGAGTTTTGTTCATTATTGTCAGGAAAACGATAATTAAACTTTAGTAAAATATACAATTAAGTACTTAAACTTTGAAAATATTTGGCCGAAGAAAAAAAAACTTTGAAAATAATCAATTTAGTACCTGAACTTTAAAATTAATCAGTACAAGAAAAATTTTCAAATTGATTAAGTTAGTACCTAAAAGAACTTAACGAATGTATTACTAGTGTGCATAAAAAGTTCTTTCAAGTATTAAATTAATCAAATTCAAAGTTTAAGTACTAAATTGATTAATTTCAAAGTTCAGATACCTAATTGTTTATATTGTTAAAATTCAAGTATCATTTATGATATTAACCCTTATTATAATAGTTAAGCTTCGTCTCTTAAAAAAACAAATTCAGTTTAAATTATACTACACAAAATTCTTTCTGTTATCATCCCATTTCGAGGATTAACAAAAACCTTTGGGATGGTTCCATAATCTGTTCTACATACAATATGTGACAAAGTCAATAGAATTATACTAATTTCATTTCTTGAAAAGAAAGGTTTGGTCACTTGTGAACACATCTATAAACTCGTCTCTTTAAGATACGAATTTAAGTTGTCTAAAACTAGTATTATTTTCATCACAATAGTATTTTCGTAATTAAATAATATTTTTTTTTCTTTTCCCACGCTAATTCTACATTTTAGAAAAACAATATTTACATTTTTATCAAACGCAATGGTGATGTCCAAGCAATTTCCTTTTCATAATGTGATGCATAGAGGTTTTTTTTCTTTTTTTTTTTTTTTTTGGCCGAGTTGCATAGAGTTAAATGATATTATGATAGACAACAATTCATATGAATGGTTCAAGGAAACTATTAGGAAAAAAACGATGATATTATAGCAAATGGCTTTCCAATCGGCTTGTTTATGATCTTATTGCCAAAACTATCCTATCCAATATATCATCTAATTCATTGCTTCACACCTATTATTAAAATTAATCTAATAGTGATTGAAATGATTATAAAATTTAATATTAAGGATTCCACCAACTGTACTGTAAAAGAACCGCAGAGTCCAGCGTAGAATTAGACGTAACCAAGAGATCTAATAATTAAAGACATTTCGAATACGCAAAATAAGTAGAAATTCAATGGTCGGTGAGGTCTATCGATGCCTACCAGCTTGAGAAGTTTGAATAGAGAGCTTGTAGTTGTAGTGTTCTTCTTAAAGTCCAATCAGCGTCCGGTTCATTAGGCATGTCTGCTTGTTCTTATTAAACCCACAATTCAAAATTTTAAATTTGCATGCTTGGCACACTCCATGACTCTATTTAAGTTAGCCATCAAATGAATAGCTATAAAACAAACATTTATGGTAGTTGACTGTGAAATTTATTTATCGCAGTACCAAAGTTAGACTTTCTAAGTTGAAAACATGTTTATACTATAAATCGTGTATTACTAAGCGGTGGATTTAACAAAAATTAATCAAAAAGTTCAAGTATCAAGTACTAACTGATAAATTTAATTAAATTGTCAATAGCCTTATAGCCTAGTGGCATTCGCTTTATATCATCATCCTTGAGGTACCGAGTTCAATTGTCCGCGTTAGCGTATTGTAACGGCCCAATGTGGTCTTCTTATAATATCATTTGTGGCCCATCGAGAAAAAATTTTTAACCAAATTTTTTGTTCACAAGCTTAAATTTTATATGAAATTGTTGTTTAGTATATTTAAAATGTTTTTTTTTTTTTTAATATGGCTCAAGCTTTTAGATCTAATAAGCCAATTCTTATTTGATAAATTTGAAACTTTCAAGAATTAACATAGATAGGATCAAATTTTTTCTATATATAAGAAATTATTTTGAGCATTAATATCTCTTCTAACACATCTTAAAACTTGTTAGGAAAAAAGGGGTTGATAAATTATATGTAATGAACCTTAGATTTGGTTCATACTTCATATGAGCAAAGGACTCAAATTTATTACCAAAATCTTTTTTTTTTTTAAATATTTTATCTACTCCACCTACTTTTTTTTTTTTTTTGTCTTTTTTCCACTACTCCCTCCTTAGTTGCTAATAAGTCTAATTTCAAGGAAACAAGTAATGGCATGTAATTCTTGCTAATGTACCTACCTATTAATGACTTTTTTAGGATCTTAGCAGCATGTATCTTGTGATTAGATCATATCCTTATGATTGACTATACAGTTTAAAATTAATAATCAGAAGATCAAGAAAGATTTAAAAAAAATTCTTGGAATTCTGATTCCGATAAGCATTACACTTATTGAAAAGACAATAAATAACGATACGCAATCATACGAACCCTAAAGTGGTACATAGGTTGAAAAGACGAAAATGGAAAGTACGATACCACCATTGAGAAAACCAAAGTTTCAAAGTCATATAAAGGGACCGTGCGTGATAATTAACATATGTGGACAATACTTAGATGTTTTATACCGTCCAATCAATGAGTACCATACGTTGGAAAGGACCCTAGGTTTTTAAGGAATTGTCTTTTGTTGCAATTTCAAGATCTTGGGTTGTCTCTGAAGTTTGGTGTGGAAAATGAATAAGATCGTAGTGAGACTAGCACACTAACTGGATGTAGCTATACGTACGTAACCTCCAACTAATCACACCAAATCAAGAAGATAGAAGGTCCAAACAGCGCCAAGTAAGTATGTTAGGTGGATAACTCAACACGTGGACCAGCAGCCACATGGGCACCCGCCGCCAGCCTGATTCCCCCACGCCAGGTCCATGCTCTAGGAGCCACGATCTGGCCGGACCTTGTCGGTTGAGCGACAACAGGAAAATGGATTTATTGGTATGAGCAGATAAAATGGTGATAAAATGTCGATAATGTTTCTTGTTTTTACTTAGTTTATCGGAAATAATTTCTTATTTAGAACACCAATCGATGTTAATTACTTATTTAAAATTAAAATAAAAATAATTATCAATAAATAGTTATAAAATCGCATATATAAGCTAGGATATGTAGTGAAAATATGACCGTAATATATAACATTTACAGCCGGCGATATAGCATTGGATATTGTGATTGCATGAAGTAATAGGAGCAGGGGCAGAGCTATATATATCGCATTCGCATGTAAAAATAGCGATATATACATCGCTTTTATCAACCACGATATAGGTATGATAGTGACCGCGATTTATTCACGTAATTTATATATAAAAACCGATGTCCTATTTTTCAAACACTATTTTGCTACATGATATTGTTAATTAATTTCATCAAATTTACATATTGGTGAATTTTTTTTTTTTTTTTTGTATATAAACTATAGACATGTGTTAGACCTGGTTTATCATATATCTAAAAATATTACTAATAGATGTAATCACCAAGCAATTAACATGGTATGCTAATACTAAAATAGATCTTATATTTGGTAAGTTTAGACATATTAGTTTCTAAGTTCTAATTCATAAATTCCTTTGTCTTTTTTTAATTCTCCTCAACATTGAAACATTGTTATATTTTTCTAATTAATCTCTTTAAATAATTATGGACCAATTAGTTCAGAGCCACTCCATGCAAACCCCGTAGTCATCCTAGCCCAACCAAATCATGACTTTGGCTATAACAAGAGAAACGCTTGGTGATACTAGCACACCGTATTGGTGAATTCATTAGTGACTTACAAATAAAGGTGAAATTATGACTTGTAAATAATTTTATAAAAATGATGCATTATTAGCCACCGTTCATCTAAAAAATTATTGATATTTACTAGTCTCTCAGTTGAAAAGGTAACATATTAATACCATTAATTTTTTTTTCCCTCCCTAAAACAAGAACTTGATCCACCAGTTCCGAGACGAATAGCCTGTGGCGATGTCCAATTCTACTTGAAAAGGAATACAGAATACAAAATACATAGTCTAAACTAATTTAAGCATAGAGACGCCCACATAAATTTACATTTATAAGGATCCACTTAGCAAAATTACCATGAATGCTCTTGTTAGTTAGATATATACATATACATATTATTAACATTATACTTTACGGAAAATAATCACATAGGGATATAGAAGTTTATTATGTTGATTTCTCAACAAGTGCATTTTATAACACTTGTCATCAGTTAATGTCGGGGCCATGATAATATTATGAATTCTCTGTATCGCCGTGTACATGGATATAACTGGCTAGATTACTTGTTCTGTAGCAATCAAAGGGTGAATAAAATTCTAAACCAATAGAAATGCAATAAAGTTGTACTGAGTATTACATATTTATTATAATATATACTTAGTATAAAAGAATTAAACGAGTAATTATTGAAGTCAAGATAAAATATTTATACATATCTTATTTTATCATTGAGAAATAGCAATTATATAAGTGACATTTTTCAAGGGATGAGCATTTATGATAAAAATTGAAAACAATCCTTTGAATAGCAATTATATACGAATTGCCACAATTGATATTTATTATTTTGTATAATTTAACAATTCATTAAAAATTATAAGCCCCATTCACTAAACACCATAATAGCAGCAGTTTTATCTAAAATAGAGATGGCATGAATAACTGTTATGGCTATACAAGTTAAATACATGAAAAACTTGCTGATTGTTAGGCTGGACTGTTGGCTGAAGGGCAACCTAACTGCTAGAGATTGTTGGATATTTGAACAAAAAAGGTGGGTGGGGGGCGGGAGGAGGGAGGGAGGTGGGGTGAAGAATTCCATTACTTATTGGAACAATGGAAAAAAAAAAACATATTGAACCGATTCTTGGGGATATTTACGATCAAATTATACATATATACGTATTTATAAAGATCAAGAGATTACGTGTTGGAGATGGATCTGCGACTTTATATTGTCAAAAAAAAAAAAAAAAAAAATCCAATGCAACTATCAGAGAAGCAATCCATGATGATAGAAGAAGAAGAGGGGAAAAAAAGTAGGGAGTTACTGTTATTCTTCTAACCGAGCTATGGGTTTTAATTAGGGCATTCAGCCTTGTTTATTGCCGCCAAATGGGGTGGGTTGGAAAAGGTTAAATAAATTTAGATTTGTGTGAAACTGTTACACGGCTCTAAGATGAATCAAACTATAAAAGTATGCCTGCAAATGAAAAGGTGAAGCTCCTCAAAGAATGTTGGATTGAAGCGACTCCTACGAAGACAAATGTGTTGTAGCGGATTGGCTGCCAAGATTAGGGAAACAAGAACTGAAGAAGATAGGTATCGTGTGCATTTTTTGCGCCACCGGTAATAGTTGTTAAGTTTCTCAAACTCGATGTTTATATATACAATATACTTAAACACCGAGGCCGGTCTCTAGCCTCTAAAGCTTCTAATTGATGTCTTTTTCTGCTTAAGTATACTGTATATACAAATATCGAGTTTGAGAAACTTAAGAACCATTACAGGTGACACAAAAATCAAAACTATCAACTAGAAGCTAAGGAGAGCCAATGGGGTATTTAACTACGAATCCAAATGACACATCCCTCTCTTGGAAAAGTAGGCTATCCAATTTGTAACACTATTTGCTTTCCTTAAAATATTTACAAAGGACACACCAAAGGAAAAGTACAACTTAGACTTAATATTTTCTACTATTGGTTTACTACTCCATTTTGTGGAAAACTTCATTAACTTAATAGCTTCAATCACAGTGTTAGCATATGATTCGACAATAATTCTAGGCCAGCCCATCTTCATTGCCAGGTTCAAAACCTTTTGGCACCGCTAGACACTCCATCGTCTCTGGATCCACACCACGAGCCTGGTCCACAAAGCCAGCTGACACCTTCCCTAAGTGGCTGAGCGATCACATGTAACCCCCACCAATGCAACCAAAAGTACAATCTTCCTATCAAGCCCCATTCGTACGTTCGTCAAGCTTCTTCCAAATCTCCTACCACCACGAGAAAGAGACCTTTCTTGAAGCCAACTCCATAAAGTCCACACCATCTCCTTTTCATCACATAATCCACAGCCCTAAACCACACGCAATTTACCCACAGGCAAAGAAGGAACGCATGTTCTTTCGTTTCAACATCCCCCAAAAAGGACAGCAAGGTTCAGGACACACCTTTTGTTGATACAGATTCGACATAACAAGTAAGGAGTTTGCAACAACCTCCAAAGGAAATGTTTGATTGGTTGAACATCTAAGCTTCATAGTTTATTCCACTCTATAGGGGAAAGAACACAGAGGATGACGCTTTGGAAAACACCATAGGGATTTGAGCATCATCGAGATATTTATGGGCCGAATTCACTATGTAACACCCGATCTATCGAATGGCTATACAAGAGCATTTGCTTTATGTCGAATAGGTAAAAGGATCTCCTTTATCTTGGTAGATTCATTATGTGAAATAAAGGGTTCTAAACTTCTAAGATCCCAAAAGTTTCCATCTCTATTAATTTGGTGACGCACCTTCTTCCATAGGCCTTAGTTTCGATCTGTTCTTCTTAGCTTGAATTTCGGCAAGTTAGAAACCTATCTGTCCTTCCATACACTAACTGATTCTCCATTTCCAATTTGCCACATAGCAACTTCAAAAAGGACATCCCCACCTTCGATGATACTTGACCAAGCTTAAGATGCCCCAACCTTTTCTAGCTATTTTTGTTATTACCAACTTGGTCAAACCATTTGGCAAATGATTTTTGTTTGGGTTAATGTTAATGATGGTATCAAAACTTTCACATTAAGTTTAATCAAGTACCTGAAGCTTAGTTATAAATAATTTCACCCCTTAAATAAGTTTTCACATATATTTTTTCTATCTGATTGAATTTATTTTATAGATAAAAACTTGCTTCAATGAAATTGTTCAAAACCAAACTTTAGATAAGAAAAACTTACATAAAAACTTGCTTTAGATACTAAATTATTCAAAACCAAACTTTATGTATCTGATTGAACTTTTTGTAAAATTCCAAATACAAATTTTGACATTATCTGATTCTGTTTCTATGAAATCATTTTCACTCATAAAATAGAAGCCTGGGCAACGTACAAGTGTATACAAATCAACATTTAATAGACTTGAGTTCATGAACCTATCGAGAGAGCAGAATATTTAACGAGCACCACGTGGCAACTGGAGTTCTGAGTCTCTCCTACGATCTGTGAAACTATTGAAAGAGCAAATTTTTCACTCCAGTTACAAACTCGTGTTGCATGTTAAATGCAACGGTTGCTTAAGAGAACATTTTTGTCCTAGATTTAATCGTGAATATTCATAAATATATAAATAAATAAATATATATATATATCTCATTGTTGAGTTAAGGATTTACATACAAAGCAACTAAAGCTACTCAATAAACTAAGATGTTGGTTCCCCTCGAATTTGTTCTTTACAACTTCATTGAAGAAGTGGTAAAACGAATATTTTTTAAAATGAAGGGTCCAGGTATTAACCCTCGGATAAAGTGAATCCTACACATATTGTCACAAAGGTCTCGACACAGAGACAAAAGGATATCAAGACCATCCTTTTTTTTTTTTTCTTTTCTTCTTCTTCTTCTTCTTTCTGCACTAGAGTGCATCTGTCTACATCTCAAAATTGATTGTACTCATAACCCACTAAATATGTACTGTCTTCATAAAAAAAGAAGCAACTAAAGCAAATTTCTGTTGTCTCTATTCGGTACAAAAGTAGCCTTTGATGCAGCATTATTGCTAGTTGCTAAATCTACGATACTTAGATCATTGTTTTGGTGTCGTTTTAACATCGTTTTCAAACCGAACAGATAATAAAATGATACAAATATGATACTAATGAAAAACCAAGAGTTTTACTCATAAACTGACCAAACCAAACCGATACTGATATTGAACCGTTATCGAATCGATACTAATCTGATATAGATAAAAATCCGACACAAATAAAAATCCGACAATCCAAACAGGTTTCATCTCATCGAGATAGAGATAGGCAAAAAAGAGACTTTTGTTATTTGTGGATAACTCGGATAAATGCAATAATTCACAACAGGTAACTTATAGTTAAAAGAGTATATTTATAGACAATTTGTACAAGAAACAGTTGCTTCTTAATCATAAGATACTTGCACAAATAGCTATATTAAATAGGAGTTGTCCTTATATGATTTCAACATCATTCAATGGTAACAGCAAGATATGGGACTGTACTAGAATGAAAATATCGAAAGATACATAACAACTATTCGCATTAGTATTCAACTCAAAAACCAGAAAAGAAATTGAAAATCAATCTAAACTAATTTTTATTCAATGAAACCCATGCATAAAAATGATATAATAGGAAGGAGAAGACCAAATAAATCTCTACACATGTTTTACATAAAAAGGGCTCCAGCCTAGCCCCCAATAGTTCACTATAGCTGCAGTATATGAAAATATCACATCTAATGCCTACCAATTCAACGTTTTGAGAACATCCCTTCCGTTAATGATGAAAAATCATAATCTTTTCCCTTCTGTGTTGAAGCAGATGTTGGGGTAACTGATGATGCAGCTTGAGGATTAGTCGCCGAAGAATTGGTAAAACTGTTGGTAAAAGGGTCTTGTCCCATGCTACTCATGCTGATCAGGCAAAATGTCCAAAATTAATATACATCCAAAGGGCAAACACATAATCTTAAGTATTTTCTTCTGAGGAAAGTTATCTAATAAATAATTCACAAATTTACAAACAATTGCTACAACAAAATAACAGAGACTAAAAATTAAAAACTTAAATTTATCAACTCCTAAAAGAGTTAATCAATGATTCTATTATACATAGACTTTAAAGCATTATGTAAAACCTAAGGTGAATAGATATATGACTAGAATTCCTCAAAGTGAGGTATAATTAAGTTTGTTCTTAGTGAACCTATTTCCCAAGAGATCGTCCATTTTATGAGTGCTCCATTGAGTACGCTTGATTGTAGATTTCTAGTGAACTCTACATCATTCTATCAGAAGGTACCCCAATGAATAAAAATACCACCACTTCATTCCGGGTATTACGATATATCAATTATCATGCAGCTATAACCTCCATTTGATAAGGGATTTTCTAGGTTTGCAAATCCTCTCCACCCTTACTGATAATTAACACTAAGCAATTGTTATAGATGGGAGATAGCACAGGTCTTTATATTAGTTCAGGGTCACCGGCAATGGTGAAACCTCTTAACAATCATCATTTGTCTCCATCGAGTCATCTGTACTGTCTCTTTCAAAGTACAAACTCGGGTATCTGGTATGACGTTCAAGGATAAAATACAGAAGAGAATTTGTGCTGAGCGAGTAGAAGATAAAGTTCAGTGATTATTTTAGAGCACTCTTTATTCATGGCACCAGACATGGCAAGACATAATCCGCTTTCATAGTAAAGAGACCTTCAAAATATTAAGCAATAGTTAATGCAGGATTGCCACTACACAGAAGATCCCATGAGCTAGCTATTAGAAAATCAATATTCACACATAAAAGCTTGTTAACCAGAATAACAAAAGAAAAGGAAATTTTCTTCTCTGGGTTCCAATAAAAAGAGGAAAATTCTGGATGGAAAACCAAATATGATACATTACCTAGGGTTTCTAAACCCATGCTTAATGTCTATAGGAGGAGAATGAAGAGTCAGTGTTAGTATATGTGAGTTGTTTACGTGTTTTGTAGCGTATGTGCTGTATAGGTTGTTTACGTGTAGTATGTGTAGTGTTTGTCCTGTATGTGTGTGTGTGTGTTGTGGTATAGGCTGATGTGGCGTGAGGTTGTTAGTAGTTAGTTACAAGAGTGATAGTAGTATAAATAGACATAGGGATCGGTAGCAAAAGGTAGGAAGTTACTTACTAAAAAGGATTGCTAAAGGGGATTGCTAGAGCTTGGAGAGCCATCATTGGTAAGCTCTACTTTCTTGGCCATTTCTTATCATCGTTGGTTTATTGTTTCTTTCTGGTTGGATTGCATCAAATGGGCACCGTTTGTGGGAAATTTCTCTAGGGCCATACGATGACTAGAATAGAGACTAGGGCGGATTCTTTGAGTGAGAGCATTCGAGAGATAGGGGAAGAGGTGAGAGGTAGTGTTTCGGAACTTCAGCAATAAATTGGAGACACAAATGAGAAAGTGAAGATTATAGAAAGCTCACTAGCTAGTATTCAATCTATGCTACAAGATTTATGGCAGGAAACTCGCCAAAAAGAATTGATGAAGGGAACGATGGAGTCTTCCTCCACTGGAAATAATGTCGAACAGTTGGAGAGCAGTAATAAGAAGTCGGATCCAAATGTCAATTTGTTTGATGATGATGATTATTGAAGAAATGCTGCAAATATTATCATTCTGGAATTTAAAGGATTAGATCCGCTCCATTGGATAACCTTAGCTGAGCAATATTTTGAGATTCATCAAACTAAGAGTGAAAGGAAAGTCCCACTAGCTACTGTGTTCACGAGAGGACGCACGGTTTATTGGTTTAAAATGTTGAAACGAAGATTACCCCATCTGGATTGGAATTTGTTAAAACACGAATTATTGTTGAGGTATGGAGGTCATTCGGCTAGTAATCCCTATGAGAATTTGTCAACTCTACAACAAACTACAATGATTGCTTCCTATATTGAAGAGTTCGAAGCTATCACAACTCAAGCCCCGGAGATGACAAAATTGCAGCTGTTAGGGTATTATCTAGGTGGATTACGTGAGACATCATGTTGCGAGTAAGAACTTTGAAACCTATTTCACTTGCGGAAGCCATGGAATTATCATTGAATGTTGAGAAAGAATATGAGCATGAAATTTTTTTACCACATGCTCATCAATCTGTGAAGTTAGGGAAAACTTTTAGACAGGAAATGGGACCTTCTTAAGCAATTTCAGCTGCGTCTAGATATGGATTAACACCACCTATTCATTCTGCCACATCCTTACCTTTTGGATTTCGATCACAATCACTACATGGAAGACTTATGGTACTGATAATGGACGTAATTCATGGAATGATAATAAAACGAGTGGGATAAAATCAACATATTCCACTACGGGATCTAGAGCTTCAAATACAACATCACGTAGGGGAAAATGTCTAAACGGCTTTCCTATTTAGAGTACTTAGACAAAAAGAAACGTGGAATATGTTTTCATTGTGATCAAACTTATTCTCCCAATCATAAGTGCACTAATAAGACACTTCGTGTGGTGATTATGGAAGATGAGGTTGAGGAGGGGTCAGAAGAATGGATTGAAGTAGAGAGGGAGAGAGTTAAGGGACAGCATATTGGATTGACTCCTAATGTTGACTCAAACTTGGAATTATCCTTGTTGGCTTTACACAAGTTCGATGGACCTAAAACAATGAAGTTTAGAGGCAACATGGATTCTCATCATGTTACTGTTTTGGTAGATGGTGCAAGTCACAATTTTATTTCCACCAAATTGGTAAATCAATTGCAGCTCCAAGTATGTCATACCTTACCTTTTTCTATTAAGCTTGGTGATGGACAAACCATTCATTATAAAGATTTGTGTCCTGATTCACATTTGCAACTTGCTAGTATATCTATTACCGTTACTTGTTATGTGCTGGAATTGGGAGGCATTGATGGTATCTTGGGATTAGCTTGGTTACGAACCTTGAGAGAAATAATTATTGATTGGAGAGCTATGACAATGAAAATTCCTTATGAAGGACAGGAAGATTTGTTATGCGGGGATCCAACTTTACAAAAGTCTCGTAACACTTTGATGTCTATTCAAAGGCTGGGAGTTGAAGGCGATTGTCATTTATTATGGAGGATGGATATGGAGTTTCAAGCAGCCGAATTGACACCTTTAGATTCTTGGATTGAAGCCTTGTTAGAAGAATATGGAGAAGTTTTTGAGACCCAAAGTGTATGACCTCCCACTAGGGAAACGGATCATAGAATTCCTTTGAAACAAGGAGTTGATGCTATCAATGTGAGACCTTATAGGTATGCTCAAATCCAAAAAGATGAGATTGAAAAACTCGTGAAAGAAATGTTGAATGCTGGAATTATAAGGCCTAGTGCATCTCCTTTTTCTAGCCCGATTATTTTGGTTAAAAAAAAAGAGGGGTCGTGGAGGTATTGTGTCGATTATCGGGCATTGAATAAGGCTACTATTCCTAACAAATGTCCAATTCCAGTGATTGAAGAGCTATTGGATAAATTGTTTGGTGCAATTATTTTTTCTAAAATTGACTTAAAAGCGGGATATCATCAAATTCGAGTTTTTCTCGAGAACATTCACAAAACTGCCTTTAGGACTCATCAAGGGAACTATGAATTTCTAGTGATGCCTTTTGGCCTTACAAATGCTCCTGCCACGTTTCAATCTACTATGAATGATTTGTTCCAACTTTATTTGAGGAAATTTGTATTGGTTTTCTCTAATAAATGTTGGATCTGTTGAAATCCCATCACTTTGCTGCTAATAAGAAGTGTGTTTTTGGTCAATCTTCTTTAGAATACCTAGGCCACATTATTTCTTCGGAAGGCATGGCAATGGATCCGGTTAAAGTCAAGAGTGTGTTGGATTAGCCAATACCACAGTCTCTTAAGGGATTGTGCTGATTTCTTGGGTTGTCCTGTTATTACTGCAAGTTCATTCGTGACTATGGGAAATTAGCTCATCCCTTAACAAATCTATTGAAGAAAAACACTTTTGAATGAACCGAAGTGGCATTAGAATCTTTTCGTGCCTTGCAACAAGCTTTGGTTAGTGCTCCAGTTTTGGCTATGCCTAACTTTCACCAATCTTTTGTAGTAGAATGTGATGCGTCAGGAAGGAATTGGCGTTGTTCTGATCCAAAATCATAGGCCAATAGCTTATTTTAGTAAAGATTTGTCAGATAGGAATTTGATGAAGTCCACATATGAGAAGGAGCTTATGGCATTAGTGTTAGCCATCAATCATTGGCATCCCTATTTGCTTGGACGGAAATTCATTGTGCGGACTGATCAGAAGAGTTTACAGCATTTGCTAAATCAATTAATTACTACTCCAAATCAGCAACATTGGTTGGCTAAATCGTTGGGATATGAGTTTGAGATTCAATATAATGCAGGTTGGGAAAATAGGCAGCCGATGCTCTCTCTCGTCAGTTTGAGGAAGGAGAATTGAATGGCATTTTGGGTCCCATTTGGACTGATTTGGAGTTTATTAGATCTGATGTTTTGAAAGATCCTTTCTTGGCCAAAAAAGTTCAGTTGTTGAAGGATGGCAAGGAAGGTGGTGGTGGATATCATCTAGTGAGCGACACTATTTTATTGTGATAGGTTGGTGATTCCTTCAAAATCTCATTGGGTTCCTTTGTTCTTACATGAGTTTCATTCTTCGTTTGTTGGAGGTCATACGGGTTTTGCTAAGACTTACTGGTGGTAAATAGCTCATTTGTTTTGGATTGGGATGAAATCTGATGTAGCACAGTTTGTAGCAAATTGTGCAGTATGCCAGCGTAGTAAAGTTCAAAATTTGTGTCCAGCTGGTTTGTTGCAACCCTTGCCAATCCCCAATGCGATTTGGGAAGATATATATCTATAGATTTTATATCGAGTCAGCTCAAATTTAAGGGTTTTGATGTTATCCTTGTGGTCGTGGATCGTTTTTCTAAGTATGCCCATTTTATGCTGTTGAACATCCCTATACAGCCAAGGTAGTTGCATCAAAATGACACTAATATTTATTGGAAACCTATGCATAGTCAGTTATTGCATTGATAATAGAATCGCAAAACAGAACTACCACATCGGATCTTCAGATAAGCTTTCAGATTCACTGAATGTCCTCATTCACTAGGGAAAATATCCTGTTTCACTTTGAAATAACTTACCTAGATGATGAATGTGGCACATTCCCCAATGGTTGTGTGGTGTCATGCCACTCGCCTAGGGAAAAAACACCACATTATAAGTGAGATCACTCAAGAATCAAATGGCATTACGAATTCAAAAGTGGTTCAATCTCTACCTGCATAAGTTTTAGCAGTTCAGCCTGCCCACCACCTGCCAGCATTGCTCCGGGAAATGGGTACCCAAGGTTTGGCCAATTCATAGCGGGTAAGTTGGCGCCATTGGGACCAGGTTGTTGCATATTGCCAAGTGCTTTTATATCTCCACCAGCAGACTTAGCAGCAGCTGCCATTAGAAGGGATTGCTGCTGTGCCAGCATGACAAGTTGCTGCTGATGCATGGAAAATGGTGACACCATGTTCGACTGCAGATATATATATGAGGTCAAGGCACTGCATGACACTATTAACTATTTGATTTACAATAAATAACAATAACTCTTATATAGAATTCAAGAATAAAAGTGTCCATCGACCATCCTTAGGAGCAAAACAGATGAGAAAAATCAGATAAGAATATTGGGATAGAACAAATATGAAGGTTAAAATCAACTCATTCACCTTCTCAAATAGGCTCATTATGTCATTCTTAGCATCTTTTTGAGGCTTTTCTGAGACTGGAGTTATTGGAGACATATCCTTAAATAAATCCTCAACACTAGATGCAGCCTGCGAACTACCCTCTTTGGGCTTTGCAGGAGGAGATTGTTCTTTCTCAACTGGTTTTGCTGATTCAGCAGCTGCGTGTTGAGCATGGTAATAAATGTCAATAAACATCTCATCTTAAGACGCTCAACCCCAATGCAGATGTGTGAAAAAACCGTCATCCCACAACCCCACAATCAGGGTAAAAATTAAACAAAATCAAAGCTAAAAGACCTGGACGTACTTTGAAAACCTGCCCAATCATCTGTTGGAGTTGCCTCTGAGCTGATTTCATTTGCATCATCCATGGATAGCATGTTGAAAAGATCGGTTGTATAATCAACTTTTGGAGGGACAGGTGAGTCAGCCTCAGCAACACCTTTTTTCACCTCTGATTGTGTCAGAGAAGGTTCTGCTTTTGGAACAGCATGCTGCAGCTTCGGTGCAGAAGTAGCCTGCTGATCAGCAAGTGTCATAACTCATGTATTTCAAGTGAAGGAACTTCTCCCAGGCAAACTTGCCAAGGGAACAACTGCAGTACCAAGTTGTCAAATACATAACGAAATAGCAACCACCAAATGCAGAAAGATGCCGATAAAAATGCTGCGAACAAGCATTAACAGCAGCTTCAATAAGAACACAATTTTCAGACCAACTAAGTGTTCAGTTGTTGTCCAAAAAACAGCTCTAACTTGGATTTGTGCTTGATAAGTTCCAAGCTTTTGTTATGTACATGATTCAAAAAACATCATGTGATCTACCAACAGCTATTTTACCGTCTGGGGAACAAGACTGGAATCCTTGATGTCAATGCACTTTGTAGTAAGACTTTCTAAATAAAGAAATAAAAAGTCAAATCAAGGAATGAAATGGAAAAATGCTGTTATATATATATAATTTATAAATAACATAACAAATATTTACAATCTATGATTTATATACATATATATAAATATTTAAAAAATATAAGCACATAATCTAGAGATTATGAATATTGTACAAATGGAAAATAATAAAGTATTGATAAAATATATAAGTTATAAGTTATACACATAGGTTATATTTTACAAGTTAGATTATATTTTATTTATAAATATTTATAAGTTATAGTTATAACTTATAACATGTATATATAAGTTATAAGTTATAAGTTATATATGTTTTATGTTATATAAATTACAAGTTATATACATAAGCTATACTTCATAAGCATAAGTTAAAAGTAATAGTTTATATATATGAGTTATAACTTACAAATAACAGGTTATATATGTAAGTTACATGATATATCGGTCATATATATAAGTTATAAATATATATAAAAAGTAAAAATATATAATCTAGAGATTTTAAATATAAATCTATGTATTATATATGTAATATATATAACAAGTAAATAAAATATTGACAAAATAAATAAGTTGCTTATATAAGTTATAAGTTATATTTTATAGGTTATGTTTTATGTATATAAATTATATATGTATCATGTTTTATAAATTATAAGTTATACATATAAGCTATAATCCATATATAAAAGTTACATAATATATCACATTTATTTATAAGTTATTATTTATATACATATATATAAATGTCAAAAAATATGTAAGTTAATAATCTAGATATTATAAATATTGTATAAATGGCAAATAAATAGCATCGATAAAATATATAAGTTGTATGTCTCAGTTATATATACATATATATTACATTTTATAAGTTACATGTTATATATATCTGCAAGTATAACATATGGATTGACACATAATCTATATATATTTGTATATGTGTATGTATTATATATTTCATATATAAATTATATGTTTATATTTTATATATAATATTTTTGTTATGAATAGCATATGCGTGTGAGTATGGGGATGGGTATATGAGTATATTTATATAGCTTATTACTTTTTTATCTAAATAAGGATATAATGGTAATTTTAATTTTAATTTTATCCTCAGATTAATACTACAATCAATAAATTAAAGTTAACGCTGGAATATATATTTTTGGCATTAAAACTCTAGATGAAGTAAACAAGGTAATACATGATTCTTAGTCTAAAACTGGTAATACCATTCTCAAGATATAACTTTTTCATTTCCCTCTAATCCATTCCTAGAAGTAAACGGGCCGTAGGTGTTTTTTTTTTCCTTTTTTTTTTTCTTTGGGTTAACTCTAACTCTAGGTTTTTGATTGTGTGACTTTGTAATTAAAAAATAAATAAAAAGTGAAATCAAGGGTTAAAATGACTGTAGTGGGATTTTTTACCTACTAAGCAGTTCAGGATAATAAAAAATTGATACTAAGCATCCCTAGCATTCTTGTTAATAGGCTTGGTAAACAAATCTGGGTCTTCTCAAGCACTTTCTTTTTCTAAAGTGTAATTACTCTTTAAAAGCACCTGTGATTGCAATCCTAGGTAATTGTGTATCCATTCCACATCCAATGTATGAAACAATACAATCGGCCCAAATTTCCAGAGAGAGCTATAATAAGAAAGTAATCAAATACCTGCTCAGGTCCTCTAGGTGCAGAAGGAAAACTAATTTTTGTTGCAGGAAGACTTTCTTTTCTAGTAGCAGCCTCTGCATTCCTCCTCTCGTCATGTGAACTCTCCAAGTTATTCACATAACCATGCCCATTCCGCTCACTGGATCTATGTGAATGCACCTCTTCATGAGTCACGGAAGATGGCCTTGGTTTTCCATCCTTGGGAACCCATCTCTTTTCTTCATACCTTCAAGAACATGTAGGTCATGCTTACAATGAGTGACTCTTCACACATTGTCAATCAAGGAAATTAATTCTGGAAAGAACTAGCTGGCAATATTAGCAGCAGCTCACATACTTTGCTCGAATGAAATTCTCAATCCCAACTCTGTCATAATTTGGAGGTAGCTCTGCTTCCCAATAGCTATTGGCCTTCTCATTGCCCATAGCTGTAAACCAGGAAAAACTATCTTGATAAATGTAAGACAAAACAATCTCAATTTGAACCAGACTAAAATATACCAAAGAATTCCTAGAATCTAATCTTACTTTGAATAAAAGCAACCTGCTCTGGGAGCCATGTGTCCAGGGTAGCAGATCGTACCTGCATTAGATGCAAGTAAATAATATCGCTCAATTTGTTACTCTCTTTGGATGATAATATCCAAGTTCACAATCAGTTATAAAGGATAAAAAAATAATAGAAAACAAAAAAGAAAGGGTGAATCTTCTTGGAAGCATTTTGGCATGTTCCAACTGCCATGTGATTCATGCAAGACATTGCAAGTATCCAATAATTAGAGCTGGACCATAGATCTGTGAATCATAGATTTTACATGGATAACAATACAAGAGTACAAATGATTTCAATTTTCAAAGAACTTAAAGATCACAGCCAACACTTGGCTCATAAGCTTATGCAATAGAGAGACTCAAAATATGATACTGGATTTGGAAGATGACTGAAGCACAACACTCAATTACTTGAAGGGATGCTTCTTCTCTTGCTTATTTCAAGATTACAACTTGCAAAGGAAAAGAATTGATTTCAAGAAAGGGGGCAAAAAAAAAATTGTGAAATGAAACCTGGAGCATCTCCTGCATACGTCTGTCAGAGAAGACATAGGCTTGCTCTCTCTATTTCTAAAATAAATTACTCATTATTCCTATCAAAGTGATGAATTAGAATAGAGTAATTAATCAATCAACAAAGGAAACCTCTATTAAAAGAAGTGATAATGTCACAAATAGTACCTAAACTTTGGTAAAATATGCAATTAAATATCTGAACTTTGAAATTGATCAATTTAGTATCTAAAAAACTTTAAAATTGATTTATTTAGTATCCGAAAAGACTTAACAAAGGTATTGTTGGCGTACACAAAAGTTTTTTTAGGTACTAAATCGATCAACTTTAAAGTTCATATACCTAATTGCGTATTTTATCAAAGTTAAATACCATTCATGACATTAATCCTTAAATAAAAATTCTCATGCTTGACTAACCTATAACTACTTTAAGTATTCCAAATACAATTTGTTGTTCAAGAAAGAAATTATTGCAATAATTGGTACAAAGATGAAGCATAGATTCACATCATAGCTAAAATGCATATTAAATAAGAAATTAACATAAATTGACAGACCTCTCTGAATATAACGACACAAATAACACTCATGAAAATGAACTCAGCATGAAAAAAGCTAGAAAATAGCAAATTTTCTAAGAATTCCGACCACAAAGCAGCCAGAAATCACTGCATTACCTTTGATATATGTACCCCAAGGCTTCTGTGAATTCCTGAACACTGCATGCATACAAATATGCCTAAATTTACGCTAGCCCACCTAGGACCTCTGCCAAAATCATCAAGATATCATTAGTTGTACAGTAACAAGGAACAGCAACTAACAAGGACTATAACTGTTCATTCAAGCATAAAGAGCTCTGAATAGTTCCTGCATTGTTATTTTTTTCCCTTGTAAGTTTTTATGTAATACATGTGAATAATAAAAGCTCCGGTCATTCAGCTGCTTACTTGGTTTTACAGTCAGCACATTCCCTATTCTCTGGCAATTTGAGAAGACCTTCCAGAATCTGCAGATAATTAAGGCAAGGAAATTACAATTGGACAGACAAAATGACTCAAGAAGCATGAGAAATGGAAGAATAAATGGCACAAGAAACCAATCATCACATAATAGCAGATACTCCTGCAGTAAAGTAGAAAATAACTGTTTGAACACAGAGAGTTCATACTGTAATGTCTCATGACCAATAATCACGTTCCAGACGGAAGGTAAGTCAAAGTTTGAAACAATTCAGCATTTCAAAACCTGAAGATAGGTTTTCTCCAATGAGGGAAAGATAAGCCAGTACACTGAAATGTGGAATCATCTACGAATAAGATATCCAAAGACATTTGCAAGATTCATAAATATGGATAAGAAAAAAGCTCTTAACCTATATCATATGTAATAACATAATCTAATGTCAAACAGTAACAACTCAAAAGAGCTTCCACAACTGGAAATTCAGGTGAGTACGTTTGCTTCAATACAAGACAGGCCGCTCTCTCGTAAATTCTTTCTTTTCATTTTTCTTTCATTGGCCCCTCTTAATTCTTCCTTACCAACTGCTTCCTTCTACTGATGTTATGCTCTATATTCTAACACAATCAGGCTTAGTCTCCAAATTGAAACATAAGCAACATGATTTTACTGTTAAGATGAAAACTTGGGGAGATCAAACTATTGCAAAAACTTAGGTAGTTGAACCAATAAACCTTATATAATTATCCAAAAGAAGTCATACATCAGCCTCTCATAGCAGTGTTCAACCTCCTTTTCGGCACATGGCATACTTCTTAAAGTATCCAACCTTTTCAATCCAACACTCAGTCTTATCCATGAAACTACAAATTCAATCTAACTACTAACTATCCAACAAACTGGGAAGGTTAAATTGATGAGACAAACACAAAAGTCAACAGATCTTATGATCCTACTAAATTAAAGCTTTCCCTTTCAGAATTCCGTTTTTCCACCACTCAAACACTTCTAATTTCGTAAAATTAACAGATTAACTACAACAACTACAGAAGCAGTACAAAAAGTACAAAACAATTCAATTCCGATGTAAACCGAACACGATCTACCAAAAAATCCTGACCCCAAGTCTTGAGACAATTTTAACACGTAAACGATAACAAACCGTTGACATCACATTTTCCACATGATTATACATCAATCAATGAACAAATCATAGAAATCAATCAAAACTCGTATAATCCAAATGAAATTCAATTATTAAAAAAATAAAAAAAAAGTGATCTTCTCAACTCGAACTGACAATTCAATCTATTCAAATCAAATCGGCCAGAAACGAGATCGGACAACATAGCGATCTATCAGACACATCAAATATCGCATTAACATGAAGAAATCAAATCGAAAATATTCCAAAGCAGTCCAAAAAAGGAAAAAGAACAAAAACCTTTCTGTGCTTCGCATTGAGCTCTTTCGAAACGTTCGCCTTCTCGTTCATGGCTTATAAACGATTACAATAATCGGATTGAATTATCAATCTCTCTCTCTATCGAAACGACGGCGCTTCGATATTTCTCTTTTTAACTCTCCCTCTCTCTCTATAGAGAGAGTTTGTACCTATCGGTCTCCGATTCTCTGCGGGAACAGCAAAAGCCAAGCAAATGAAGAGAGAGACAGAGAGATCGAAATCGGCCTTGGTCTGGGCTTTTCTTCCCTTGTTTTATCTGCTTGGTTTTTTTTTTTTTTTTTGTTCTGTCCGTGTTCTTGAGATTTTTTTGGGTTCTTGAATTTATAATTTATTTGTTTGTTAAAGATATTAATTTTTATTTTCGTACAATTTGATGTCTGCATTTACCTATATTTCTAAATTTTACAAAAGAAACTTTTTTTTTGGCCGGTTATAAAAGTTCACTGCAAATGAGTAATTTTGATAAGTCCACACCGGACATTCCATCTTTGTTTCTTTTCCTAAATTAAAAATAAAAAATAAAATAAACATAATTATAAATATAAATAAGAATATAAAGAGTAATTAAATATAAAAAAATTTGAAATGCTACAAAAATAATATCAAAAAAAGAAAACATAAGAGAAGTATAAAAATAGAGAAAACTACAAAAATTATAATATTAGTATGTATGCTTTATCTATTTTTATAATTAATTTTATAAAGTTTAAAAATATCAAATTGGTTTTTAAATTTTGCTCTTTTCCAATAATTAACTACCTATTTTTGCTAATTTATGTAATTAATTGCTTGAAATTTATTCATTTATGTGACTAATTACCTCACCTATATACTATAACTAAAGTCAAAGAGTTTATAGTATGTTAATAGTATTGAACTTTTAATGGTTGATTGCACATATAATAAAAGTTTTAAGTATCATATAAGATTTTGCCCTAATATTAATATAATATTTAGACTTCAGGTTAGTTCTTAGATGATTTTTAGTTCAAATACACTTGCGAGTGATGCAACTACACTATGTGTGAAAAAATTAAAAGATATGATTTTTACAACAAATAAAATAAATAAATACAAACCCTAAAACGAGAAGCAGTTACGATGTTGAAAAGAGGAGAGAGAGAGAGAGTAGAGTAAAGGAGAAGAAAAGAGAGAGAGTGAAGTAATTGTTGTAAATATAAAAAAGAGACTAAGTAAGTAACTGTCATGCTATAGTTTTCATTTTCTTAATAATAATAATAAATATGTTTGGATAATATATTTTTTATCTGTATATATATCTGTATCAAAATGATATATATAAATATATCTTATTTATATTTATATTTTATTTATATTTGATTTTTTCATGAAAACTACCAACTTTTTTATTTATATCTATTTCTTGATAAAAAATTATTTGAAAAAAGTGCATGTAACTACTTGGAAAAAGTCAACCAAACAAACCCAAACTGTTTAAAAGAATGTGAGTTCTTTAAAAAGAAAAAACATAACCATTTTTATCATTATTGTTCCTGCTTGTCTACCTAGCTCATTCTCAAAACATAAAATAAGATTAGTGAATATGACTCTAAAACGGTTGGATTCAAATTAATGGTTTAGATAAAAATCAAGTTTACTGCAAATTGGAGCAAAAACAAATCGGAGCTTGAGAGACCCATCAATTACCTTGGCATAAAATCAATTTTGAAAAAACAAGGAGGCTGAGCATTTAATTGATCTAAAATTCGGCTTCAGTTTCATCAGACGAATCAAAATTTGAGACTTCAAAAAATATTGCATGCATGAAATATTGAAGCCAAGCTAGCCAACCTAATCGAATAGTCCTCGACTCTCGATCAATGTTTTTTAAATCTTATATTCTTTTGCTGCTAGGAACAAGGATATTTGCACTCGCCATTCTGTAAGATTGTGTAAGAAAGATGCACTTGGGTTGCATGTGTTTTATTCCTCAAACATAAATCCTAGATTGATCACCATTAATGAAGCTTTAAGCTCCGATCTATGTTACTCTATCCTTTTGAAGTCTTTACAAATTTGAACAGCCTAAACATCAAATCTTCAATTTCTACGAGGATTTTCTTGAACAAATGAATCTAAGTTTAAACAAGTAGAGGGTTATTAATGTTTTTTCAAGGTTTTAAGTTTAATATTAACTAGGTTTGGCTTTTTAACTTAAGTGACAACTATGAATTTACATTGATTAAAGGAGATTGACATTATAGACTTTAGTCCTGAGTCATTAGATTATCTTATCTACTATAAACCTTTTTTAAGGAAACTTGTGCATTTAGAATTGCTTTAACACTTCAAAACCTATGATGAAATAACAGTCCCCCACACATCATATTTAAATAAAAATACATTACGGTTTACTTAACTAGTTTTATTGTCCCTAGCCAATTTTAAATATTTTGAAATCATTCATTAATATTAAAATAAAAAAATTCAGGTTGTCTATCAGTTATTCCTTAACCAATTTTAGTATTGAAAATCACTCCTAAGTTTAAAGTTAATGAAAACTATATACTAAAATTTTATCATATCATTTCATACAAATAAAAAGACTAAGAACCCATTAAAAAGAAAAAAAAATTTCTAAAAGTTAGTAGGCTAAGTGCAATCTCAAAATATACCCATCAATAGAGAAACGTCCATAAAATTAAGTTAAGGTGAAGTTCTTTTAAATGGGGTAACAACAAAAGTCTTTACTTGTTATCAATGCACCAAGTATCATCAATCTCATCCAAACAAGCAATTTGTAGCTAAAATATGTCTAGAAACACAGTAGGTAGCAACCACACAAACACACACTATGTCACATTGCATGCATACATAATTGTAATGCAACAATCAAGGTGTATTAAAGATAATTATATAGTGAAAATAAACAACATAATTTTAGCATCATGAAATTTGGAGTAGTGAAAATAACCATGAAATTTAAAGTAACCCATGACTTTTATAATTAAGAAGAAAAGGTCCAATCTCATCTCAAAAGGCCATTCAAAAGTTGATGAGGATTGGTGGATCACCATGCCCAAAATTGAACACAAAAGTAGTCTTACTTGGACTTATCTTTGCTTTGGAAGCTGGAGCAATTAACTAACGCATTCATGGTGGCTCAACACACAATCATTAATTAAGCTAATAGTGATTATGCCCTCAAGGAGTCAGTGCTTGTGCCTTATAAAGCCACGATGCAGGCTTTGGTTAAAAGCTTTGATGTCGTAAGATATGAATATACCAACGATTGACGAACTACTATGCGGACATGCTAGCAACAGAGGCCTCTAAGGTTCCTACTCAAGTTTCATATGATGATTTAAATAGTAAAGTTATTAAGAACGTCATTCTTTGTACAACTTTGCAAATACTGAAAGAAGATGAGGAAATGTGAGATGACTAACGCATTACTATAAAAACACAATTAACATAACCTAAATCGGCTTCCCTTGCAACTTTAAAGAATTTTATTTGTATTAATGGCGTCTTGTACTTCAAAGGCCCCAAAAGATGTTCTCTCGCAATGCATTGTGTGAAATAAGCTTGTCTCGGGTTAGATAAATATCACATAATTTGGTGTGGAGAAGAAAGGCCATCCTTGTATCACTACATTTAACGTACAAGGTGTTATTGGCACTTAATGGCTATAGATGCATCTTAAGTGCAAACGCATTGTCTTAAATGTTTTGAGTTACCAAATGCAAAAGAATGCGTTTTTGTGACAAGTGTTGAAGATTGGTAGAGCATGTACATTGATTACTTAAAGAACAATGAGTTACTAGCTAATAGGTATGAAAGGAAGGATTGTGAAAAGAATACCAAGAGAGTATTTGATGCACGAAAATCAGTTATACAAGGTCTTATTCATGGGAAAGCCTCTTAGATGCATTGCACCTCCTAAAACGGAAAAGATTGTATGAGGAAACCTATGCTTTCAACTCTGTTAAGAGGTGTGTTTCTTACTAGCAACATGGTGATACAATTCGTGATCCTACAATTGCACTCCATAGTTTGACAACTCTGTTAAATATATATACTTTGGCATTTAATCTAATTGGTCTTGTTTACCTAACATCCACATGACGTATTTAGATTTTAGCAAAGACCAATATTTTTTCTAAGCGAATAGAGGCTATTCCTCTAAAGAAGACTATAGAATCAATAGTTGTAAGTTTCATTAAAGAGAATGTTACATGTAGATTCTGCTAGTAATGTGCCCTAGGCCATATGGATTCTTTATCATTTGTATGTTTGTTATCAAGTCATTTTAATTATCAAAGTTATTTTGGCCTATTTACTTTGGTAATGTTATTCCTTGAATATTTAGTTATACCTTATGTCGTTAAAGTATGTGACTTTAATAGTAGAACCATAAGTTGAATTATAACTTTATTCTAAATTATCCCTAGTCACTCATTATGTGGAATGATAATGAATTAAGACTAGTATGATTGCTGTATGATGATCAAGTTTTACTGATCATGGATATGGGATATCAATTCAGCACATAGATACAAACAGGAGTGTATTGTATTGGATTGACCAACTATAAGAATACTGTATGGATCAATGCAATAAGTATTCTTATTTACAATGTTGCTTTAGTCCTTTGACCTAATGGCAACATGGATTCCTATATAGCAGTTTCCATGTTTTGATTCATCTCTTCATCATCTTTAATCGGATGATTGTAAGAATAAACTTGGACATGCAATATGTTATATAGAGGAATGTGAGTGTTAGTGAAGGGATTTGTTCATCTCATTAATTTGAGAGAGATATCTATCCGGCCCCTTGATGAGTAAGACTGAGAAATGCATGGCCATGCTCGAATGAATTGATAAAGAGTTATCAATATCATTTGTTTAAGTCAGTCAAACTCTAGATTCAAGAAATAAGTAATTAGACAATATAAGAGTGTTTTGATCCACACCTTATGTTTGATTATAAGATATCGTGTGACAAAAGGACTGAATGACTAACTGTTAGTAGGTAAAGTCGGATCATCGATATTCACTAAAATTGGGTAGACATAATGTCTTGCTAGAGACCAATTATGTCTTGTAGTCCTAAAAAATGTTTAAGAGCTACTACCAATTTTAAGTGAACCTACAGGGTCACACACAAAGAATGAATAAGATGGATCTTCGATAATCGTATTGGGAATTGATTAATTATTTATTTGTCAATTTTAATTAGATTAAAATTAACAAATAAATAAATTCGGATAATAAGGATATATATGTCTTTCTACATAATTTAAAGAGACATAACCCTTATATATATATCAGGGTAATTTGAAAAGACATAACCCTTATATATATCAGGGTAATTTGAAAAGACATAACCCTTATATATACCGGGGTAATTTAAAAAGACATAACCCTTATATATATCACTATATATATTCTCTACTAGGTTAAAATTTTTGATCATCTGACGCTGGCCGTCATTTAGAAAAGAAAATTCGTAACCTAGAAAGAGAGTGTGAGGGATTCCTAAAGGTCGAAATTTTTCGACGTGCTAGCACACACGAAGATCCAATTCATTCGCGTGGATACCGGTAGAGGGAGTTGGTGTAATTTGCATCTCCTTGATCCCATCATCAAAATAAAAAGGTATACGATTCCCTTTTTCTTTCTGATTTAATTGGAACGCTTGGATCCGATTGGGAATTTAAAAAACAAAAAGGACGATTTTCCGCTGCACGATTCAGATTTGGATCGTAAATTTCCAACAGTGGTATCAGAGCCACTTGCGATTTCAATTAAATCGGTTCTCTAGACTGTATGTATGCGTGATACATGTACAAGTTTTGAAATTGTGTTAAAAATATGCATGTGATAATTTTATGCTTATTGAAATTGTTTCATTGGGATTTGATTTCGGATCTGTTCATGCTTGTAATGACATATAATTCGAAATTTTGAATTTCAATTTTATGCATGCTTATTACGAAACCCTTTTCGCTATTATTTTGTGTAATCGGATTACATCAAATCTGACAAATATATGTTGATAATATTTGAATGTTAGATCGTCTTATTCTGTACAATTGTTGAAAAGGTTTGGATGTAATATGATCGCATTAATTTTGAATATAATGTGATTACATCAGAATCTAGAGTTTGACATGAGTAGCGAATGTCTTCGTTTTTGTTTGTTACAGAACAGATCCAATGTAATGTGATTACATTAGAATTTAGGGTTCTCAGCGTTGGACGAAATTGAATTTTGTTTTGTTTTGTAATCGGATTACAAAAGTAAATAGATAATGTTCTTACCGTGCAGATCATATTTAATAGTTTTAAATCGGTTTTCAAATGTTTGAACTCCTGCAATTAGACGAACAGTGATCTGCAATTTTAAAGGACATTATGATTTGATTTATTTATCAAATTTGTTTATTACTCTCAATGAGAATATGATAGCAGAATGGTTTCTTATATTTTATTTCTGCTATACATGAATAAACGCCTTAACAGTTTTGAACATAAATTTATGGATTCTCATTGACGAAAATTTTTTTCTTACAACTCGATTTTGTAAAGAAAATTGTTACTCTCTTTTTCAATTTAGTCTAGGTTTCAGGGGCAACGCTGTCCCCTTGACCCCTGCCCGCTAACCGATTAGCGGCACCATCGCAAGGGGACGCAGTCCCCTTGACCCCTGCAATTTTTCGACTATTATGATAGTCAACATATGTGAGTGGTTTTGAATTGTTTTAAGCCATATGTATAATTTTCATATATGTTGTGTTGAATGTATGGTGCATAGTATGGCCCTAAGACCTATGTGATTGGCAGGTTGCTTTCTTTTACATCTTGGGTTGTAATTTTATAAATACGGCCTGCGTGTCGTTTTGTTTTTGTTGTAATTTATATTCTACTAGTAGTAGTAGATTTTGTTGTATCTTCTTTATCTTGTAATGAAGACATGAAGATGTAATAAACTTTTCAAACCCATGATGATGGAGAAGTCAAAGCACCATAATGAAGATATGAGTTCTATCCTTTTAAATCCATACTTATGGATTCTCACCTTAGGTTTGGACCGTTGATCTTCATATTGGCTTATGAAGATTAACATAGATTAAGGGCCATACTATGACACTTTCTCTTTTTCTTTATAAGCAAGTTATACCATATGATGATATATGTGAATGTATGTGATACCACGTTTGCACATTTACATGCTTAGTATCCATCAAATATGATAAGGTTTTAACATATTATTTTTAGTAAAATAAACCTTTACAAAATACTAAGTCATAAAATGCCTTCCATGTTTCGACACCTGTCAAGACTCAGATTGTCCAATTGTAGGTTCTGCCAAAGCAGGGTGCAAAAGACCATCCTAGTTAGACAGGAGTGAATAATAGTGTTATTTGCATGTCGTAATGGTTAGACTTAAATAGGCCATCAAAACGGTTTTGGGCCTATGGCATTGAATGGGATTAATAGGCCAGTACTTATAATGTCAATCCCGTAAACAAGAATTACATATGATGTAATCGGAATGAGTTTCCTACCTAATTAACTGAATATTGAGTGTCATGCCATAGCTGACTCAATATTTAGTCAAATATGGATCTTCACCCACTATATGTTTTTAAAAGTAACTTCAAATTAATTTTGGAGGGTTTTAATTTGATAATATAGTGGAACTATGTAAGATGACTTGAATAAAGATTGTTAACTCTGCATTCTTCTATATGTAGATCATGACAACAAACAATGCAGGGTCTAAAGCAAAGTAGAAAGTTGTATAAAGGCGAAGTGGACTTACGCGTAGCAAATGGAGCAAAGGTTGCTGCACTAGCCATAGGAACTTTTGAATTGACTTTGCCTTCTGGACTTATTTTAATTTTAAATAATTGTTATTATGTGCCAGCTATGAGCTGCAACATTATTTCAGTTTCTTATTTAGATAAGGATGGTTTTAAATTTATTATTGAGAATAATACAATTTTTATCCATCATAGAGACATCTTTTATGGTCTTGCTCATTTTATGAATGGTCTCTATGTTCTGAACTTTGATGATTCTGATAATAAGTCCATCCATAACATTAACACCAAAAGATTCAAATCTAATAATTTGAATCCAACCTACTTCTGGCATTGTCGCTTGGGACACATTAATGAGAAACGCATATCTAAGCTTCATCAAGATGGACTTCTGAATTCATTTGACTTTGAATCATATGAATCATGTGAATCTTGTTTAATGGGTAAGATGACAAAACCTCCTTTCACTGGACAAGGTGAGAGAGCCATTGACTTATTGGCCCTAATACATACAGATGTATGCGGACCATTAAGTTCACCTGCTAGAGGAGGTTATTTGTACTTCATTACTTTCACTGATGACTTCAGTAGGTATGGATATCTATATCTCATGAAGCATAAATCTGAATCTTTTGAAAAGTTCAAGATGTTCAAAAATGAAGTGTAAAATCAACTTGGTAAAAATATTAAGGCCATTCGATCAGATTGAGGTGGTGAATATTTAAACCAAGAATTTTCTGACTATCTTAAGGATTGTGGGATAGTCTCACAATTGACTCCTCCAGGAACACCACAATGGAATGGCGTTTCTGAAAGGAGGAATCGTACCTTATTAGATATGGTTAGATCGATGATGAGTCAGACAGATCTTCCAATATCCTTTTGGGGATATGCCCTTGAAACTGTTGCGTTCATATTAAATAGAGTTCCATCAAAATCAGTTGAAAAGACACCATATGAATTATGGACTGGAAAACGTCCTAGCTTGTCTTTTCTAAAGATATGGGGCTGTGATGCTTATGTCAAACGTCAATTGTCTGACAAATTGGCACCCAAATCTGATAAATGTTTGTTTGTGGGATACCCAAAAGAAACAAAAGGATACTTCTTCTACAACCGATCTGAGAACAAAGTGATTGTTGCTCGTAATGGTCACTTCCTAGAAAGAGAATTTGTCTCTAAAGGAACTAGTGGGAGTAAAGTACAACTCGAAGAAGTTCGAGAACCACAAACAGACATAACACCTTTGATGGATATTCAATCAGACTCACAAAATGTTGTTGAGCCTGCACCACTAGCTGAAGGCCCGCGCAGATCTGGTAGGATTCGTCATGAGCCTTTGAGATATGGATTTCTAGTCACTGACGATCGTGATGTGATACTCATAGATCAAAGTGAGCCCATGTCGTACCAGGAAGCGATAAAGGGCCCTGACTCTGAGAAATGGTTAGCAGCCATGAAAACGGAAATGCAATCCATGTATGATAATCAAGTTTGGACTTTGATTGATCCACCTGATGGTGTCAAAACCATTGGGTGTAAATGGGTTTTCAAAAAGAAAACTGACATGGATGGTAAAGTACACACATATAAAGCTCGACTAGTCGCAAAAGGTTTTAAACAAACTCATGGTATAGACAATGATGAAACCTTTTCACCTGTAGTCATGCTTAAATCTATTAGAATTCTCCTTGCTATAGCTGCGTATTATGACTACGAAATATGGCAAATGGATGTCAAAACAGCTTTTTTGAATGGAAGCCTTCTCGAGGATGTGTACATGACACAACCTGAAGGTTTTGACATTCTAGGAAATTCACATAAAGTTTGCAAGCTTCAAAGGTCCATTTATGGATTGAAGCAAGCATCTCGGAGTTGGAATCTTCGTTTTGATGAAGCAATCAAACAGTTTGATTTCGTCAAGAATGAAGATGAACCTTGTGTTTACAAGAAAGTTAGTGGGAGCGCAATAGTTTTCTTGGTGCTTTATGTAGACGACATATTACTCATTGGAAACAATATTCCTACATTACAGACCGTAAAACATGGTTAGGAAATTGTTTCTCAATGAAGGACTTAGGTGAAGCTGCCTATATTCTAGGCATCAAGATCTATAGAGATAGATCTAGAAAGATCATTAACCTGAGTCAAAGTGCGTACATTGACAAAGTACTTAAAAGGTTTAGTATGGAAAACTCCAAAAGAGGATTCCTACCAATGTCACATGGAATCAAATTGAGTAAGACTCAATGTCCTGCTTCAAAGGAAGAGCGAGAGCGCATGAGTAGGATTCCATATGCCTCGGCTATTGGTTCCATCATGTATGCCATGTTATGCACTCGACCAGATGTCGCTTATGCGTTAAGCATCACTAGTAGATATCAATCAGATCCAGGTGAGAGTCACTAGATAGCAGTAAAAAACATTCTAAAGTACTTACGAAGAACTAAGGATGTAGTTTTGACATATGGAGGACAAGAAGGCGATCTAGTTGTTAATGGTTACACGGATGCCAGTTTTCAGTCCGATTTAGATGATTACAGATCGCAATCTGGTTATGTGTTTTGTTTGAATGGAGGTGCTGTAAGCTGGAAAAGTTCTAAACAGGACACAGTCGTAGATTCTACAACAGAAGCTGAATATATAGCAGCATCAGATGCAGCTAAGGAAGCAGTTTGGATCAAGAAGTTCATTACTTCTTTGGGAGTTGTTCCTAGTATTGCAGATCCTGTAGCCCTCTATTGTGACAACAATGGAGCCATTGCACAGGCTAAGGAACCAAGATCACATCAGCGATCCAAACACATACTCAGACGATACCATCTCATTCGAGAGATCGTCGATAGAGGAGATGTCAAGATATGCAGAGTACACACAGATGACAATATTGCTGATCCATTGACTAAGCCTCTTTCCCAGTCTAAGCATGATGGTCATACTTGTGCGTTAGGCATCAAATCTGTTGATAGCCAGGCCTAGTGCAAGTGGGAGATTGCTAGTGATGTGCCCTAGGCCATATGGATTCTTTATCATTTGTATGTTTGTTATCAAGTCATTTTAATTATCAAAGTTATTTTTGGCCTATTTACTTTGGTAATGTTATTCCTTGAATATTTAGTTATACCTTATGTCGTTAAAGTATGTGACTTTAATAGTAGAACCATAAGCTGAATTATAACTTTATTCTAAATTATCCCTAGTCACTCATTATGTGGAATGATAATGAATTAAGACTAGTATGATTGCTGTATGATGATCAAGTTTTACTGATCATGGATATGGGATATCAATTCAGCACATAGATACAAACAGGAGTGTATTGTATTGGATTGACCAACTATAAGAATACTGTATGGATCAATGCAATAAGTATTCTTTTTACAATGTTGTTTTAGTCCTTTGACCTAATGGCACCATGGATTCCTATATAGCAGTTTTCATGTTTTGATTCATCTCTTCATCATCTTTAATCGGATGATTGTAAAATAAACTTGGGCATGCAATATGTTATATAGAGGAATGTGAGTGTTAGTGAAGGGATTTGTTCATCTCATTAATTTGAGAGAGATATCTATCAGGCCCTTGATGAGTAAGACTGAGAAATGCATGGCCATGCTCGAATGAATTGATAAAGAGTTATCAATATCATTTGTTTAAGTCAGTCAAACTCTAGATTCAAGAAATAAGTAATTAGACAATATAAGAGTGTTTTGATCCACACCTTATGTTTGATTATAAGATATCGTGTAACAAAAGGACTGAATGACTAACTGTTAGTAGGTAAAGTCGGATCATCGATCTTCACTAAAATTGGGTAGACATAATGTCTTGCTAGAGACCAATTATGTCTTGTAGTCCTAAAAATGTTTAAGAGCTACTACCAATTTTAAGTGAACCTACAGGGTCACACACAAAGAATGAATAAGATGGATCTTCGATAATCGTATTGGGAATTGATTAATTATTTATTTGTCGATTTTAATTAGATTAAAATTAACAAATAAATAAATTCGATAATAAGGATATATATGTCTTTCTACATAAAAAGAGACATAACCTTATATATATCAGGGTAATTTGAAAAGACATAACCCTTATATATCAGGGTAATTTGAAAAGACATAACCCTTATATATATCAGGGTAATTTGAAGACATAACCCTTATATATATATTCTCTACTAGGTTAATTTTTATCATCTGACGCTGGCCGTCATTTAGAAAGAAAATTCGTAACCTAGAAAGAGAGTGTGAGGATTCCCAAAGGTCGAAATTTTTCGACGTGCTAGCACACACGAAGATCCAATTCATTCGCGTGGATACCGGTAGAGGGAGTTGGTGTAATCTGCATCTCCTTGATCCCATCATCAAAATAAAAAGGTATACAATTCCCTTTTTCTTTCTGATTTAATTGGAACGCTTGGATCCAATTGGGAATTTAAAAAACAAAAAGGACGATTTTCCGCTGCACGATTCAGATTTGGATCGTAAATTCCCAACAGATTCGACATTCCAAAGTGCATCCCTTTAGATAATGATACTCCTTTAGTCAATTCGCATGCTCATAAATTGTTAGAATCCTATAGCATTAATACGTGAAGTCCACACCCTATTAGCCTATGGGTAACAACTAAGCCAAAGCCACCAATATGACCCTCTTAGTCATATGGTGCATGACAACTATAAAGAAGCCACCATTACGTTGTCCTTTATTCATATACCATTTCATATGTCCTCTTCAAGGAGTAGTAAATAAAATCCATCTTGACCAATGATTGGTTCTGGTAAATTATCTTCCGTCATGGCACTCACATGTTTGGAAAAATCATTTAAACACAACCTTATGCTCTAAAAATTACCCTAATGTTGCTTTCTATTATAAACTTCGTCAATTAGTACTTAATGGGAAAGACCTTAATCAAACCCAAACTAGTAAGCAACTCGATAAAGTGAGTACAACATAACCTTTTGCTCTAGAAAGTACCAAAAACTCATTTCCAATCACGAAGCGCCGGGAGACCTTTGAGGATTCACCAAAGAATGAAGCCTCTTAAATCTTACTAAGATTCTTGTTCGATTCTAGCAAATTGACTATCTTCTTTTACTTTAAAGAATAAACTTTAGGAACCATATATACCTGAGTATCTTGCTCAAATAAGTGCAAAAATTGAACTCGTGTTCAATGTTTATAAGTTCAAGCAATGAAAAAGCATATTTTCTTTTACCCCATGCCTATGTTGTAGGTTTTGGATGCTTAGGACAATGGGTAGAAAGATTGGGATATTTCTTGTAGTGCTCACAAAATGATAGTTACAGGCATCATATATTTGCATGCAATACCACTATATAATGTCCCTTTAAGCATATGGAATCTTCAAGAAAAAAATTTGGATATTGATAGTATAGATCTACATAAAAGGGTCCACGAGCAAAGCATTTGCCATATGCAATACGATTGCCATGTGAAAACATTTAGAGCTAACTTCCTCTTTGGCACCTCTGAGAAATATATATAGTGACCACCAACACAAAATTAAAGCCTCTAGCTCAAACCTGCATTGCGAATGTATATTTTAAGTTTTCATCATACAAATATATTGTATTATGTTCATACAATATTTGATTTGAAGAGCAAAGCATGTGTGTGCATGTAATTGATTACGATTACTCAAATCTTGATAAGGAAAACTATTGCACATTTAAAACTAAGATTCATGGGTATATGTTGCTTAAAAAAAGAGCTCATAGTTCTAAGTCAATAAATTATATGGAATCATTACAATGAAATTGGCATACTTAAATCCATTTGTTGAAGCAAATGATTAAATCAAAATAATCGAGTATAATAATAGATTTGTTGCCTATTTAAGAAAATAGCCTAACATGGTATCTTAAAAACAATACAACTTCAATTGACTTAAGTCAATCAAAATCACCCATGTCAAACATTTAATACATTTATCGTAAACGGGATAATATTATATATATATATATATAATTGCAACAAGCCTAACGCAACAAGTGCAATTAAATGTGTTGCAAGCTTATGTACTAAGAGCCTAACTATCCCTCAACGTTGCTTTAGATTCTTACAAACAAATTACCCAAGAAAATGATATACGTAGGCATGTAAGTGCGTCTAACAACAATACATCTATTTTGGTGCATATATGCTAAGCAAAATTTTGGCTATTCTTAAGACTAGAGCTAGGCAAACGGGCCTGGTGAGTCGGCCCACATTGGCTCCGCCCGCTTTTAAAAGGGCCAAAAATTCTTGTCCTGTAGGCCAAATAAAATTTTTTATTTTTTTTATTTTTCTTATGTTAGTTTATATAAAAATTAGAATATTTATATATTTTAAGATTATATATATTAAAAATTAATTTTGTTACCATTTTCATTACTTATAAATGAAAACAAGTTTTTTAAATAATTTATTAGAATTATATTATGTTTAAATTAATAAATATATACTTAAAAAAATATTATAATGCTTATGATACATGTATTAATCTATTTTATTCCATAATATATCATAAATAATCACAAATAGTTATTGTACTATTTTTATTCTTACATTTTTCCTCTCTTTTTTTCTTTTTTTTTTTTAACTCTTGGCGAGTCGGGCCAGCCCGCTTTGGCCCTCAGGCTAATTTAGCCTGCATTTAAATTGGAAAAAAAAAAAAAGCTGCGGCGCGCTTTTTTAAGTGGGTAAAAAGGCTAGCCCATGGGCTGCGGCTCTTATGCCCAGCTCTACTTAAGACATATTTAATGCCTAAACCCTTTTGACACTATCCGAAAACTTTAATTATGGGGAAAATATAAAGGATTAAATCTTATATTAGGTTTTACATCTAGTAATTACTTTGATTTAACTTTTCTGATTAAGATGACATAACCAAGAAAGTCAAGTCTAGAATATTTAGGATGATCAACCGAATAAATGACATGGTAGGCTTAAAGTGGGATTAGTTGGACATTTAGAATTGGCTTGCTCAATTCCAACCAATCTCAACAAGGCTTATGTACTATAAAGAAAGCTTTTAATGGGTCTGGGTCTGGGTCCTGAAGGAAGCCTACTTTGATATTCACTATGAAATGAACTAATTACAGTCATTGATCATCTACACAGTTTGACGGACAACATTAATAACCAGACTTTATAGATATCTCTAGTCCTATTTTGTTTAAATAAGTAAATTTATGAGGGTATGTCATCGTGCTATGAGATTTCAAACTTAATTTTGCTTTATTAATTTTAAGCTTTATAGCTCCATAACTTATCACAAGTGCATTTTAGTCTATTGATATTGCCTACCTTTTCTTCCTACACACTTCTTTCTTAATTAGTTATGCGGCATGTTTGTAATTGTTGTCATTGAATCCTTATACCTACAAACAAATAACAAATACAACATTATGATTACTATAAGAACTTTAAGAACATCAAGCTATTCATCAACATCATATTCAAATTTTTGAAAAAACTATATCAATCAATAAATCATTAAACTTATATATTTATTGAACAAGATCGGACATATTCATATGAAAAACTTAATTAATAACACCCAAACTTATTGATTTCAAAGTTTTTCACATTCAAAATTTTAAAATTTTCCAAAAAAGTTTTTGAAG
Source organism: Combretum micranthum (assembly GCA_024138025.1). Classification (NCBI taxonomy): domain Eukaryota; kingdom Viridiplantae; phylum Streptophyta; class Magnoliopsida; order Myrtales; family Combretaceae; genus Combretum; species Combretum micranthum. Next base: position 203,036 of record JAMXBD010001075.1, read on the forward strand.
AAACAAACTACACATTTAACATCATTATCCTAAACTTCTTGATTCTTATCTTATCTACTTTCAACTTCATCAACAAGTTTATATCTCAACTTATTCTACTAAATTTACATTCCAAAAACCTAAAATCAACATGAACATATTACTAACATTCTCGAAGAATGAATATAGGATAGGTTGAATAGTATTTAATAAACTGCCACCTTTCTATGTTCTTTGTAATAAGTAACATCACAAATAAACTCTAGATAATATAATTCATGGTTTCTTAATCTCCGAATAATTTCTACAAGCATGTATAAGTTAATCTCAAATATAAATAAGTCTATCTTAAAAGTGTTCACTACCACTAGATCTTCCTTTCGTCCCTTCAATTCCTTAAAATTCTTGAAAATCAAAAGCCACAAATTACAATACTTATCAATTAACTACAAATTCAACTTAATTAAAACTTTTAATATTGATTTACTTATAAAGTAGTTAGAGATATTGACCAAGATAAGAGGGGAACGAATGGAATAGATAGGTAGGAGTGAGTTTTACATTATCCTTAATCCGAGAAAATATACTTCTATATTATATTTGGTACGTAAGAATAAACTTGAAATAGAATTACGATTTCGGATCTCATTCCCATTCTTAACTTATATGTAATTTCAAAAGCTAAAATCATGATTCTCAAGAATTTAATTCCACCTCTAAAAAAGTAAAATTGTAATTGCATTCTATCCTTATTAATCATGACTAGTACAATTATATTTTTCATTATCTTACACATTTATTATGGAGAATATTTCTTACAAATAGCATGTCAATCTCATTTTATTCCATAGTGTAACCAAACAAAAAAGTAGATTTATTATTCCTCTACTAGTTCCAATTTCATTCTTGTACCGATGTGACATTACATTATTCTTCAATCCAAGATAATATAATAAAATATCTAACTAGCTCTTTCTCCTAAATTTTATATATTAATTTACTGAACTAACCCTAACTAAATGAAAATCAAATATGGGACGTGATCAGGATGTTAACTTAAAGCTTAACTACTTTATTTATTAGTTGTTCTTGCTTATTTAGAATATACTGAAATTATTTTAATAATTTAATCATTATATATATAAAACCATAACTATTGAGTTGAAAGCGACGGACCACGGTCGTCGTCAACTCAACTATTTGCACTTTTTTGGTTACACGTCAGCTACAGGAATGCAACTTGTTGGACGGGGCCAAAGCAGACTGTTTTTATTGTGGAATTATACCCACAAGTCATATTTTATGTGAGTGGTCTATTATTTTATTCAGCATTAGCATCATGGCATGGCGAGGATTATAGTTATACGAATACATTTTTTTGTCGGTTGTAGTGGGTAACCTAGAAACTGAGAAATGTTATAACATATATATAAAAAAAAAACAAAATGATATTAAAAAATTAAAGTCCATAATTTACCACAGTTGACAATTATAGATGGATTTAGATATAATTAATAAACAAAATCAAACTTATAACAACCCATTTATTGTAAACACATTTTGGTTTGAGTTCCAGACATATATCTTATAAACCTGTTAAATGATTAGATCTCATAAAAATTGTCCAAGTTTGACCCATGAGTCCATTTAAGGTTGGTGGTCAATAATACAATATATTCATAAAAGGAACCATTAGTAATAAATATATATTATTTAAAAAGTAATCGAAGTAAAATATATTAATGGCTAAATGAAATCCGCCATTCCCACTTTCATAAAAGACTGTTAAAGACATATGGAAAATGAATGAAATTCGAGATTCCATCGTTTCAATCTATTGACACTTATCGTATTATGATCTTTATTGCGTTTATAAAATGAATTAAATTTTATTTATAGAACTACATCTTTTGTTAAACTCTAATAATATCTAATCAAACTTTTTTATGAATATTTTTACTTTTTTTGTAGCATCATTTATTCTATTTCCTAATATTCATTATTGAATTTTTACTACCTCTCTAATGCATTTTAGTATTGATAAGCCATCTCTTTCTACATTATTAAACATAGTAAACCATATTAGGTGACATTTGAGATAGTAAAAATTAGAGGTGTGCAAGCTTGACCCACTTTGGCATGTGGGTTAAACGGATAAGAAAAGTTTAGCCCACTTAACACATAGGCCAACATTTCTTGACCATAACACAGCTTACTTTGACCTTCTAGTTAAATGGACCAACCCATTTATCTGGCTCATTTAACATATTTGCATATTTTGTGAGTTAAACGAGCTAAATTTGACCTATTTATGTTAACCAAATGAGATGGCCGACAGTACTGTGTCCTAGTAGCATCTCTTTGATCTTTTAAGTGAGAGATATCATATTAAAATCCTCCATCAGCCAAAAGAAAAAAATGAACGAAATGTATATAATAAAAAGCATTAAGGTTTATAGCATGGTTGTCAAAATCAACGTGGATCGGCCGGTTCAACCCAGTCCGACCGAAACTGGCACTAATGCCGGGTCGGATCTTGCCTAAGGCCCGTTTTTTCATCGAACCAGCGAGACCTAGATTGACCCGATCAACTCGGGCGGTTGAACCGGTTCGAACCAATCAACCCGGACCAGTTGACCCAGGCCGAAAAAAATAAAAATAAATAAAAAATAAAAATACAAATCTTTATTCATACCTTGTTACAAATTTATAAAATATAATCATTATATCATGTTTACTTAATAATTAATTGATGAATTTGATCCAAATATAAATTTAATTGAGTGATGTTATATATATTAGTATTTCATAATTGAATTATCTCTTATATTTTTACTTTTTTATGATCCCCGGTTCAACCCTTGACCCCTAAACCCCTAGTTTGTCCGGGTCAAATCCTGATCCGGTTCTGACAACATTGGTTTATAGAGTTTTATATAAATAAATGATTAATTTTACTACTATTTTAATTACTTATATTAAGAATAAGTTTTTTTAAATAATTTATTGAATATTATAATTTGTTTAAAATAATAAACATATACTTAGAAAAATATTATGATGTATAAGTATCATTTTATCATTTTCTATTACCACAAACACATAGATTTAAACTTAAACATAAAAGTCTTAAAAACAATGCTATAATAATCGCTATTATCTATATAATTTTTTTTATCATACAGGTGAATTAGTGGACTAATCAACTTAATGCACGAGTCAGCCCATTTTGGCTTCGAGAGTTAATTGAGTTGGGTAAAAATAGCCTCCTTTTAAAAGAACTGAAAAAAAATTGGCCTGACTCATTTTCAAAATAGATTAAATTGATGGGCTTGCAGTCTAAATCTCATTTGCATAACTCTAATAAAAATAATAATGAAAAGTTAAGTGGATATTAAATTGATAAATTTAAAGTTTAGATATTAAATTGAATTTTACATGTAAATTTTAGATAACAAATTTAACATTTTCCTTAATTTTATTGTTTATTTTATGTCATTTATTTTTTGATAGTTTGCTATTATGCTGAGTTTTATAAGTCTATAAGCATAAGCTACACTGGTTTCCTCTAAATTCCATAAAAATTTTATTTGTCTTGCGTAATATCTATAGGTAATGCAACCGATATTTTTCTAAACAGGATATAATAGAGATGGCTATTTATAATTATTTTAAATGAAATATTCTCATCAAAATAATCTCTTAGCATATAAACAGTTTATATTGACTAAAAAAAATTAACAAATAACTATAAGTGAAGTTTAATACAAATAGCATTGATAACTTTAAAAGTTTATTTAGATACCAAAATTATTAATTTTAGGATATATAAAATGAGTCAAAGTTCATGTACTGTATACAATATTACTCCTCCATATAAAAAGCAGATCCGAAAGTTATCTGGATCACAGGATGAGCTGCAAATTTCAAAGACCTCAAAAATCAATTATGAGTTTGTCACAACAATCCAATATGGAAAGGACCATTTTTGGTATTTGTGTTGTGTCTTACTTTTTATAAACTTTGTTTTATTTTAATTCAATAGCCATTTAAATAGATGATTATTGCAAAATGTATAATATTAAAACAAACATGGATACTTTCATTTAGAAAAAAGTTATTTTAAATATAAAGTGATTTTTAGTGATAATTACATAGTATGAATTATTTTGAAAGGTTATTGATCATTTATATTTAAAAATGATAATTATATCTTTTAAATACTCACAGTGCCATCTGTGATATTATATATATAATATATTTATTTACAAGTTAAGTTATATGGAAGCATTAAGTTTTTTAGATAATTTCAAATAAGTAGGAATTTTTTTAAAAAAAAATCAATACTATGAAGTGGTGCAATGTAAATAACAAACTAAACAAACTATTAACTTTTTAAGTAATTAAAAAAAAAATATATCAATGTTATTCAGAATGGCTAGTACAAATGTTTACTATACTTGAAAAAAATAACAAAAATAAAAGTTCTAGAAAAAAAATTTACCAAACTGCCTTCTCTATACTGATGTTGAAGAAAATATATAAAAGTTTGTGTACGTATCGTATGTTAGAGAAGATATATAGCAAGCGTATGAAGTCAAACCTATAAAAATAGTTATATCGCATGTTGAAGAGGAGATATAGGTTTAAAAGTGTATCGCATACTAATCATGCGATACATTCTAAATAATCATTGTAGACATTCCATTTTTACCTCTATCTACTTTTTTCACTTTTTCGCTAGGATTGTCAGAAAAATATAAGAGAGGAATAATAATAAGAAGGAGAAGAAAACTGAGTAAATAAAAGAAAAAAAAAAGAGAAAAGAAAAATTTGGATTCTTTATATAAACGATTAGTTTTGAGATCCATTATGTGGAGAATGGGCCCAAGTTTTTTTTTTTTTTTGTTAGAGATTTAGTTTACGGGCTGTGAGGTTAGAGATTTGAATCCTATTGTTAGCTCTTTTTACTAGCAAGGGTAACATATAGGGTACATGTTCGTCTTCCTCTACGCTGTGACATGAGTAGGAAATGTAAGGAAAAGATGGAGATCAAAGAAAATTTGGATAAGCTTAAATCTGGTCACATTTCAACAAATCTTATCATATTTTCGGGATAAATCAGGGAAGATTATTGAAAAGATTTATAAAATTTTTTATGAAAAATGTATAAAGTCAAATCTTTTCTGAGGATCAGGTAGTTCCAGGAGGATGATCATTTATCCTCATCTTAAACCTCAGCCTTTTCCTTTCTAATTTCTGTATAAAAAGCCATGACCTGTATCCCAAAAGAAGCAGACGGCTACCTCAAGTATACTTTTATCTCTAAACTAAAACAAGTCATCTTTATCATCCTACCTATCTCAATCGGAGCCTAACTAGCACTATCACCTGAACCAATGATCTCTCTCTCTAACCTTTCTTTTTCTCTTTATGAACAACATGAGCTCCTAAACCAACTATGGATAGCGCGATTGAATTACTCGCGAACCACCATAGCTAGTTCTACTCACACAAAACCCATTCCTGACAACTTCCACAAGCTTGGAAATCCATAGCGACGGGTTTATTCCTGCTGAACCAAGGAGAGAGCAAAGCCTAGACTTGTGACCTGATTCGTTTTGGATTCCAATATGGTATTTAAAGACTAGTTAACCTATAATAGATTTAGATTTACAAATTCATAGTCTGTATTCTCTATTGGTATATTCTTCTTTGTGTTGTCTTTCAATTTTTTGAACATACGTTTCTTTTAGTTAATTTTATATAATATGTGTGTGTGTGTGTGTGTATGTGTATGTGTGTGTATAAACTCTAACAAAACAAAAAGAAAAAAAAAAAAGAAAAATAGTTCCATGTATATGGTTTTTGGCTAGTAGATACTGATTCGTTATTTATTTTATAGGAAAAGATGCCTTTTCATTATTTCACGATGAGCCAACTCTTAGTGCTTCTGTATATATATATATATATATATATTCTATAAATTAATGTGATTAGTAATATATTTTTTTCATCAAGCATATGTTTTGGTAGATTGAGTAAATTTTCTTACATTTAGTATTTATTGCACTGAACAAGTCAGTACATCACCGACTGATTTGACTTGCACATTACATCTCTTGAGACTAATAATTATAACTTTGTGAATAATAATGTACTGGCAGACAACACACCCACATTGTGGGTGTAAAAATTAAACAAGAAAATGAACTTCTACAATGAACAACATAATTAAAGTTAATTGCATGCAAGATCGGTAGACGAAAGAAGAAACTAAAAACATTGCATAAATTGCATAAAAATACATGAAAAAGAAATCAAAAGATTAATCAAATAACACTCTAATACATTGTAACTACTTATTACAAAGTTTATAACACGTAAATCGTAATCACAATTATTTTGCTTCATCGAAGACGTAGCCATATACCTACAAAACAAACGAGACATTAAAAAGGGAATTTATTTAATCAAATTATACTTCTATAAGTGATTTGGTAATTAATTTGTTAAACTTCTTGTATAACAACTCATTTGTAAAAGTTTTGGTCTTGAAGAACCTCATATTAAATGAAATATAGTGGAGTAAATGAAATAAAGAGTTTATACTTATTAGATTAAAATAAAAATTATAGTAAGACGGAATTTTAAACCTTAATAAGACAAAATTTGACATATGTAATAATTTTTCGCTCTGCAAAATGAAAAAAGCAACATATTTAAATTAAATAAAAGCTAACATATAAAAGGGATGATGTTTGATAATATCATACCATAACAACAATCTTATATGATAATCATAATTAGATTTATCTTACCTATCATATTCCACATATTATTCGTGTTGTACTTGATGATTAGGCCTATCTTCATATCTACAAGTAATTGACAATATAATGAAAAAGGAAATCATACTTTTGCATATAATTAACAATGCAATATCTAAAAATTATACAATAGAAGTTATGACATTTGTTTATATAATGGTATATTACCTATATTGTTGAAGCTTTCTAGTTTCTTGTTTTATCATCTTAATAAATGCTCTTTTGTCAGTTTTAGTAGAGAGTGTCCAACCAAAACTATAAATCCTCAAATAATTTCTCTTCATAAGGAAAAAACTTATGTAATCAGTAAAATTCCATACCTTCCTGGAATTGTAAAATCTTAATGCAAAAAGAAAAACATATAGTAAAAAGAAAATATACATAATAGATAGAGATGTCATATAAGGAGATTGTTAAGAACATATTATGAAAATTTCTAAATTAGTCAACCAAGCATCAAGAGGATTTACATAATTTAATGTGAATTAAAGTAAACGTGGGATAAAACATAGGATAAATTATACTTTATTATTCCTTTATATGGGTGTAAAGACGAATGAGAAAGTTCTCACTTAAATTACGAAGATGATCAAATAATAATAATAGAGAGATTGATAAATTACCATATAAAACTATATGATAAAAATGTGTGACGAATGAAAGGGTCTTGGCTTAAATTATATAGATGATAAAAATGTGCAACGAATGAAAAGGTTCTAGTTTAAATTATATAGATAGATAGATAGATATAGAAGAATAGAAAGAACAGATTTAAATAGTAATGACGATTCTTTTCTTTAGTTAATATTCTTAAATGTACTGATAAGTTTATTTTCTTAAATAAATTGATCAAATAATAATATTAGAGAGATTAATAAATTACCATATAAAACTATATGATAAAAATGTACGACAAATGAAAGGGTTCTAGCTTAAATTATATAGAATATATATATAGATAGATATAGATTAAATAGCAATGGTGATTCTTTTCTTTAGTCAATATTCTTAAATACAACGATAAGTTTGTTTCCTTAAATAAAATGATCAAATAATAAGATCAAAGAGATTGATAAATTACCATATAAAACTATATGATAAAAATGTGCGATGAATGAAAGAGTTTAGCTTAAATTATATAGATAATATAGATAGATTTAGATTAAATAACAATGATGATTCTTTTGTTTAGTTAATATTCTTAAATGCAATGATAAGTTTATTTCCTTAAATAAAATGATCAAATAATAATATTAGAGAGATAAATAAATTACCATATAGAGCTATGCGATAAAAATGTGCGATGAATGAAATGGTTCTAACTTAAATTATATAAATAGATAAATATAGATTAAATAGCAATTAAATTATATAGATAAATAGATATAGATTAAACAACAATGATGATTCTTTTCTTTAGTCAATATTCTTAAATGCAATGATAAGTTTATTTCCTTAAATAAAATGATCATATAATAATACTAGAGAGCTTGATAAATTACCAAATAAAACTATATGATAAAAATGTACGACGAATAAAAGGGTTCTAGCTTAAATTATATAGATAAATAGATATAGATTAAACAACAATGATGACTCTTTTCTTTAGTCAATATTCTTAAATGCAATGCTAAGTTTATTTTCTTAAATAAAATGATCATATAATAATACTAGAGAGCTTGATAAATTACCATATAAAACTATATGATAAAAATGTGCGATGAATAAAAGGATTCTAGCTTAAATTATATAGATTAACTATTCATTTTCATCAGATAGCGGAATTCACATTTCATGGATATTGCATTAGAGGCATATTGAAGACTTATGTTTGCATAAAAACTCATTTTAATCATGTGGACAGTTTCCTTAAAATAAAAATTATTAAATTGATATTTTTAGAGATTAGTACCCGCATTCAATATTTTCAAAATTGAGCATATGAGGTTTAGGCATTTTAAGAACTTTCAAGAATAAAGATCAACTTGATAAAAATTGTGAACCTGTTGAATTTTTAAATTAAGTGAACTGAAATTTTATAAAATTAAAAGTACCTCTATGTAATAATCCAGAGCTTTGGTATATTGTGATGCTCGCCTTGAAGTACACATGCCATTAATGATATGAATGTCGTTTTTTTTTTATAAAGTATTCAGGTAGTCAAATATTGATACGAACATGTGAAATTTGCTATAGCATGAGTGTGTTAATGTATCTTGTCCTATTAAATTAACATGTTTAATGTAAAATTTTCTTATTAGAATTGATCTTGAAGTAATGCAATGTATTGATGTTGTTTATATCATGTTCTATTGTTTGATTCAAAAAAATTTCTCACTTAGAAATATTGGTTTTCATGAAATAATAAAACTTAAATTGATAAACCTTAAGACCTATAAAAAACCTAATTTTGTTAAAACAATTAAAACTTAATGAATTGAAAGCGAAAAGAATTCAAGATTCTAAAATCAACCAACAAATTAAATCTCTTTTTTGAAAAAGAACTATGTATTGTCTGATCTCGAATAACGGGTACGTAGGCACCCAATAGGAGACTTAAAAATGTAAAAAAATTATTTTTGTGAAATTAACATAATTTTGTAAATAGATATCTTTGTATAGTTTAGTTAATGTTTGTATATAATAATTAGTTCTCTTTTTTGTGAAATTTGATAAAATTGACTAGTCTATAAATCTTAATAAAATTAATAATTTTTTTTTGTAAGTATCATATAATAACATGATTTAGGACATTTAAGGAAGAATTCATAACTAAAAGGTTAAATGTGGTAACTATTTAGGTTTTAATAATATAGTCCCCAGACTCATGAATTTCTGGTAATTGTTTTTAAAAAGATGATTTTTCCTCATAGATTAGTAGCAAAATTAGGATCAGCCTACTTATTTGTCATAATTTTATTTTTTCTTGATCTTAATTGGGTGGCGATCCAAAATATTTTTAAAAATTGGAAATTTCATTTAATTCTTAGTCGATGATCTTTGTTAAACGAGTTAAGGTTTGATGTAGATCGAGTTAAAGGAAATCGAACCAGAAATCAAAATTCAGGCTTGACAGCTTGGCGACTCCACTGTAGATGATTTTAAGAGGGCTACCCACCTTATACTTTTTAATTATAAATTGTTCCCTTAATATTTATTTTTTAAAATTAATTATATAGTTTGTTTGATATTTATTTGTAAATAGTTGTACTAGCTTTTGTTTCAAAGTGATGCAGATTTGAAAAATATATGTATAGGAGATTCTGGGGGATTTTATTTTAAGTATGATATGATGTGTGTTAGATATAGTCAGACTCAGTCCACCTTAGGAACCTAGGACGGGGGGCCCTAGTAGACATCGGGTGCTGTGGTAATCTACCGCTCGAGGCATGAATTAGCCCCCACTTCATTTAATGTGGCTCATGGCCCATTAAGTCGGGGAATCTTTAGAACCCACCCAATTTTGCATTCACTACATGAGGGGTAATGATCAAGCATTGTGACACATGAAAATGTTTTTGAAAAATTTTAGAGAAAATAAAGCCGAATTTGTTCCAAGAGTTTGGAATTTCCCTTGTAAATGTCTCTTGCAAAAAAAAAAAAATGTTATATATACCCCCTTGTACATACATATAAAGATAAAGTAGATACATGTATAGTTTCCTTACAAATTTAGTAATGTAGATTTCCTTGCAACACTCTTGTTTTGTAATAAATAGATTAGGAAATGGCAAGCAATTCATGCAGTATCAATTTGTGGGCCAGACTTATTCCTATGATCCATGTCATGGAACCAACCAATCCGATGCTTGTGTTGAACCAATGGTTGGAAACTTTCAAGCTGAACCAAAAGGAGTTTATCAAGAGTCTTTTGGGCCTAATACTTTCATTGCTTAAGGTCCAAATCAACCTCAATCTCTTTAGGGCCTTGGTATATCATTGGAACCTCAATGAGACCACCTTTTGTCTAGGCGAACATACTATAAGCCCCACAATTGAGGAATATACCAAGCTTCTGTTGGCTCCCCTAACCTATGCAGGCTCATACTATCTCGAACTCAACAAAGGCCCAATTTGTATTCAATCAAACTTTCAGATTTGATCACTAGGTTTGGGCCCCAAAGAATTACGTAGAGAAAATAGACCTTTTTTATGGAGACATGGAAACATGGGAACAAAACCTCATCACTGCCTCCTTAGTTGCGGTATTTGGTACCATCCTCTTTCGTAATGGGAACCTGCTCATCCATTGTCGGGTTGTAGAAGTAGTGGCCCAGTTCATGAAAGGAAAATCTTACATCTCGGCCCTACTTGTAGAACATATCTAATCTTTGAAACACTTGAAGGCCCAAGGTTATGGGAGATTTAAAGCTAGCATGACCCTCTTGATAGTTTGGTTTGCTAGCCACATTACTGATTCTGGAAACCATCTAAACCCGGCTCACTATGCCAGCAACAACTATGACTTGATAGAATGCTTCATTGAAAGGGTCAACATTCCGGATTCGACATCAGCAAACCAATGGGTTCACATCCTTGAAGACATTCCAACTAACGAGATCCTTTAGATAGCTAAATGGTTCTGCTATGAAGCTGTAATTATAGGATGTCAAGCACATGCTGCAGTTCCCTTGATTGGCATTACTGGTTGCATGGGATATTATCCGGTTCGTGTGCTAAAGCAATTGGGACCACTACAAGATATAACTAGCAAGCCCCCCATTGGATGAAGTTACTTTAAATTACAATGATCCAAACATGTCATATCCTGAAAAAAGAAGGAAAGCTAAAGTCTATTTTGTCCAAATGGAGGAATCGAGAGATAAGAAGGATTTATGAAGTGGAGCCAAATAACCCCCATACTAAGAGATATCGAGCCACTAGAGAATACATTATTGACCAATTAAGGAAGCAAGGGGAGATCTAGTTTCAAGCTCCAGATGTGCTGAGCTTAACACCAGCAAATCCTAACCCGAAGATGAAGGCTTACATGGAGCTGACATAGGTCCGGGTGGAAGTCCAGTTCCAAGACATGAAGAAGAAGGAACAATAGATGAGGGAGAAAATGGAATCTTCCTAATATAAAGTCTAAGCCCTAGAAGCAGAATTGAAGATGTCAAGAAAAATGACTGAAGAATTAAAGGGCCAACTCACATGTCCCAACAAGATTAGAAGGCTAGTTTAGGATGTTAGAAATTTGATGTTTTATTTTAAGAAGTATTGAAGCATAGTTTATGTTACGAACTTCTAGGAATAAATTCAGCTTTAATGGAATAAATTAGTTTTTTCACATAACGTTTCTTCATTGCCTTGATTTGCATGTGTATGCGCCTTCCTTTTTATTGTACATATGATCCTTTTTTATACATATTCTTCCTATATATATATATATGATTTTGTGATCACTAACCCCATTTGTTAATAATAAATAAAAGGAATTTTTTGCAAAAAGGAAAAGAAAAATTATTACTAAACTATTGAGCTTCTAATTTTTCAAACAGATTCTAGAAAAAACAGCTCCTAAATGATTCGACCTTGTTAGAAGTCCAATCATCACTAGGTCAAAGTCCAAGATGGCTAACAACAATGACAACAACATCGGTGATCCTAATGTGGCTACTAAACAAAGGGTCCTTACATTGGAGCAAATAGTGCTCAAGATGGCTGAACAAATGCAACTTCTCACTCAAAAATTTGGGCGTCTCAAAACCCCTCAACCACCAACCGAAGGACATTCGGGAACTAAGAAAGTGATTGATGGCCAACTGATTGAGGAACAAGAGGTCCACCTTATGCCTCAACCCACTAAGCTAAAAAAAGAACTCGAGGCCCAAAGTAAGGAGATAGAGAAAAGGCTTTTTACCTAATTCAATGAGAAGCTGAAAGCCTTTGAAAAAGTGGATGGATTTGATCAAGCTAGAATTACAAGCCTACCCACAATTGAAGTTGGGATCTTCCTTGAGAAGTTTAAGATCCCCGACTTCGAAAAGTATTATGGCAGTAGTTGCCCTAAGCTCCATACCAGACTTTACTTAAGAAAAATGAGCCAGTACACTCAATATGAGCAATTCATGGTCTAAACTTTCCAAGACAGCTTTACCGGCCCGGCCTTAACCTGGTACACTCAGCTGGACCTTGATGAAATAAATACTTAGGATAAGCTGGCTAGGGCTTTCTATAATTAATACAAGTTCAATAACGAAGTGGCTCATCTATGTGGGATTTGAGTAACTTAAGGTAAAAGAAGGATGAATCCTTCAAAGAATATGCTCAGTGATAGAGGGTCATGACAGCTATGATAGCTACCCCTATTCTGAAAAAAGACTTAGCCTTCACCTTCATAAACACTTTAGAAGAGCCCTTCTTCACCCATCTCATCGAGTATACTACCGCCAATTTCTCTGAAATAGTGATGGCTGGATGCAAGATCAAGAATGTCATCACTACTAGAAAACTTCAAGTAGACAAAAAGCCCACAACTACCAAATTCAACAACAAAGGGAAGGATACCATTGTTAATGTGGTTAACTCATCTTCCTATACCAAGTTCGTTTAAACTTTCACTATTCAACCAACCCCCAACACCAACCAACCATTTGCCTAGCAACAATAGCAGCAACAACCTCAATCAACCAATCAGTTCACCAAAAGACAATTCACCAGAATTCAGTGCCTCTAAGCCAAGTGCTAGCTCGGTTTAGGGCTAATAACTTGATCAACTTTGAGACTCTTAAGGAAGACTACAAGCCAAGGAACTGCAACCCTGAGCTCAAGTGTGACAATCATTTGAGGCAAGTAGGCCACACTACTAGATCATTGTTGGAGGCTCAAGAGCAAAATTCAAGACCTCATTGATGTAAAATTAATCCAACTAGACTTTGTCAAAGCACCAACTCCTAATGTCAACATAAATCCTCTTCCAAGTCATGGGCCTACAATCAACATGATTACAGTCGAAGAGTCCAAACTTGCTGTCAACTTATTCGAATTACCTATCCCTATTGAACAGGTTGCATGGCTCCTTTGCTAAAAGGGGTACTTAGCCCATGAGAACCTAAGAGATCGCACCAAACAAGACCTGCCATATATAACTGCTCAAAATCGGGTGAATTAGTAAGGAAGATACCGAAGAAATGCTGATCCAAAGCCCCAAAAACTTAGCATTGAATCAGAATTATGGGTTAAGCATCGAGCAGGAGATCCTATTGTTGGTTCATTGAATCTCCAGGAAGATATCGATACTTAGTGAATTTATGGGTCGAGCCTAAGGCTTACAACAACACTTTAGCCCTGCATGGGCCTGGAATTCAAGAAGAAGGCAAAGTTCAATGATAGCAGACGTCCGACCACCTCATAGGAATTATTAGGTCTGATTCGAAGAGGATAGTTATGCAATACTAAAGGGGATCGAATAAGGTATCGCTTGAGATGAAGTAAAAAAATTACACGTTCCATGTGCTATCGCACCATCTGAATACAAGGTTACCCCATTTAACTATCGGGCCATCAATCAAGCTACTGGGCCCATGATAGGAAAACTAAGGGAAATCTAAGAACAAGAAAAGAAGAAGACTTTAGCTGATGATTTTTTCCTGCAAAAGAAAGAAAATAGAAGAGCCTGATGAAAAATCCGTACTCACTAAAGTCATGAAAGCAAGCGGGTACAAGGTTATTGATCAACTTGCTAAAGTTTCGGCTCAGATCTCTCTATTGGGCCTCTTGCTAACGTCTAAAATCCATCGAGAGGCCCTCTTCAAAATACTTCAACAAATCAAAGTTCCTGAAAGGTATCGCTACTAATACCCTAGGGCATGTTGTCAACTCGGTGTTCACTTTGGATCAGGATCTCGTTCTCGCCTAAAGAATTAGAGAAGAAGGCACTCAACATACGAAGCCCTATTTATAGTGGTCAAATGCAATGGACTGATCGTGGCCAGAGTCCTCATTGATAATGGGTTTTCCTTGAATGTTTTCCCATTAGACACTTTAAGCCTACTTAGCATTGACACATCCAACATTAAGCGCAGTTGCATAGTTTCTAGAGCCTTTGATGGATCCAAAAGAAGCATAGCGGGAGAGATAGACCTAAACATTACCATTGGTCCACAAGACTTCACTATTCCATTCCGGGTCCTAGACATACCTAGATCCTTCAATATGTTACTGGGAGGCCTTGGATCCACTCAACTGGGGCAATACCATCTAGCCTACACCATATGGTCAAGTTCATCGCTAACGAGCAGATCATCACTATATTGGGTGAACAAGATCATGTTATCTTCAAAGATACATCTATACCTTACATAGGAGATGAGGGGTCTGAAGGTCTTGGTCTGCAAATGTTTGAAGAGATCAACATGATGAATGAAGAACATAACGAAGGACAATTAGGACATTCAGGTTAGGGTATTCCTTAGCATGGTTAAAAAGCAAGAAATGAAGAAAAAAGCCAGGAAGAAGAGAAGGGAAGAATGGTATGGTACCCCCATCAAATCTCCAGACATTAGGGTGACATTTATGAAGCCAAGTCATGTCCAAATGCCAGATGCTGCAATAGTAATCGAAGATAGAGGACCATTGGAGCCATCTTATGGCTCCCAGTTAGCTCAGCAACTTAATAATTGGTTTTCAATTCCCCTTAGTAACTCAAGGGTTACCTTTGAGTAAGGGCTGGATTAATAGAGTATTTTTATGTCTTATTTCCTTTATTAGTTTACTCAATCAGGAATAAAGTATACTCAATGAGTCACATTAATTAAGAAATTTAGCTTTCTCTCTTTTTGTCATTTCTTTGCATCATCTATTACTCTTTCCTTTACATTTTTTTTTTCTTTATCTTTATCTTACCTTATTCAGATCCAATGATAACGATGAAAGCAATGGACATCTTATGTCAAATGATAACAAAAATACTTGTATCACTTTCAACCTAGTGAAAGTGATGTTAGTGATCATGCAAGGATAGAGGAAATTTGGTAAAGATACGAACAGGGTATGATTAAAATCGATGAACCTACTAAGATAGTTAATTTTGGGACTGAAGATAGTTCAAAGAATTTAAAAATAGGAACCATTTTATCTGACGAGCAAAGGAAGAAATTGATAAGTTTAGATGTTTTTACATGATCTTACGAAGACATACCCAAGTTAGATACCTTTATAGTGGTTCATAAGCTACCTACTAAAGCGGATATTAAACAAAAGTTGAGGCAATTTAGACTAGATATCCTGCTTGAAAATCAAAGAGGAAGTAAAGAAATCATTGGATGTCGGTTTTATTGAGGTATCGATTATCTTGAGTGAGTAGCCAATATAGTTCCTGTACTTAAGAAAAATGGCAAGGTCAGGGTATGTGTGGATTTTCGTGATTTGAATCAAGCCACACCCAAAGATAATTTCCCTTTACCCCACACAGATGTATTGGTAGATAACTCGATTGGAATCATCTCTTCTCATTCATGGATGGTTTTTCGGGGTACAACCAAATTAAAATGATGGAAAAAGACAAGACCAAGACAACTTTTATCACTGCCTGAGGTACCTTTTGCTATAGGTCATGCCGTTTGGCCTCAAAAATGCTGGGATAACATATCAAAGGGCCATGATCACATCACTACACGACATGATGCACCGCAAAGTTGAGGTATATGTTGACGATATGATTGCCAAGTCAAAAGAAGAGGATAATCATGTGGCGATTGTGAAGAAACTATTTGATAGGTTACAAAAGTTCAAACTCAAGTTAAATCCCGAAAAATGCACGTTTGGAGTAACTTCAGGAAAATTACTAAGATTTTTGGTTAGTCAACGAGGTGTAGAAGTTGATCCAAATAAAGTCAAGGCCATACTTGAGTTACCTCCCCCTAAGACATTTAAGGAAGTTACGTGCATTTTAGTGCATCAAAACTACATCGCTCGATTTATATCCCAACTGACCGACAAGTGTCGTCCCCTATTCAAATTATTGAAGAAAAATGCCTTTGTCCAATGGACGATGAATGTCGACAAGCCTTCGATAAGATCAAACAGTATTTGATGAATCCACTAATACTAGTGGCTCCGACACTTGGTTACCCTTTGTTTTTGTACCTAACCATACTCTCAAATCAATGGGATATATGCTAGGATAAAAAGATGAAAGTGGGAGAGAAAGAGCCATCTACTATCTTAGTAAGAAGTTTACTAAAGGTGAACATAAATATCCTGAGGTCGAAAGAACTTGTT
This sequence comes from Combretum micranthum, assembly GCA_024138025.1. Classification (NCBI taxonomy): domain Eukaryota; kingdom Viridiplantae; phylum Streptophyta; class Magnoliopsida; order Myrtales; family Combretaceae; genus Combretum; species Combretum micranthum. Next base: position 220,069 of record JAMXBD010001075.1, read on the forward strand.
GTGCTTTGGTAGGTCACGCATCGACTTAACGGTATACTTTATACTACTCCATCGAGCTTTACACAAGGCATGACCCTTTGAAGTATTTGGCTAGCAAACTAGCATTATTGGGAAGGATCTTTAAATGGCAAATGCTGTTGTCAAATTTGATATCACATATGTGAATCAAAGCTCGATCAAAGGTTAGGCACTTGCATATCAACTCGCAGAAAACCTAGCTGATGACAATATGCCTGAAGAGTAAGCTCAATTTTGGATGAGAACATACTTCTAGTAGATTCAAATGGAGAATTAGAACCATCCAACCTCAAGTGGAATTTGTACTTCGATGGGGCAGCTAATATATGTGGATGTAGATTGGGGCAGTCTCAATATTCCCTGATGGCAACTGTACCCCACTTCAGCAAGGTTAGCATTCCCATATACTAACAATATGGCAAAGTATGAGGCTTGCATCATGGGTCTCAAAATGGCCCTTGACATGAAAATAGAAGATTTGGAGGTGTACGAAAACTCCTCCCTCATTATCTTTCAAACCTAAGGAGAATACAAAACCTAAGATGCAAAACTAATGCTTACCATCAGCACTTGACTAAATTAGCTCGCAAGTTCAAAGAAATCTCATTCACATATCTACCAAGAACTCAAAAGCAGTTTGCTGATGCATTAGCCACATTGGCATCCATGATCCAAATCACTGACGAGGTAGAGATCCAACCTTTAAGAGTTCGGGTCGAAGATGAGCTAGCATTTTGTCTAAATACTGAAGAAGTCCTGAAAGGAGAAACATGGTATAAGAAAATCAAGGAGTTACTCCAAGAAGGCAAATACCCTGAAAACACCTTAATAGAGGAGCAAAGGACACTAAGACCATTAGCAGCCCACTTCGTCTTTAGTGGCAACACATTATACAAAAAGTCATTTAACACTACTCTCTTAAGATGTGTAGATGAAACAGAAGCCAATATGTTAATGAAGGAAGTTCATGAGGGAATATGTGGACATGAATGGCCACATGCTCGCCAAAAAATATGAGGTTGGGTTACTTCTAGATAATAATGGAATCATACTACATCAAACACATAAGGTATTTCCACTTATGCCAAATATATTCTAATAAGATGAATGCACCACCTAAAGAATTATAACTATTGTCCTCATCTTAGCTTTTCTCGATGTGGGGTATGGACATGATAGGCTGATATCTTCAAAGCATCAAATGATCATGATTCACACTAGTAGCAATTGACTACGTTACTAAGTGGGTTGAAGCTAGGAATGCAACTGGGATGGGTATACTAAAATCCGAACCCGAACCCGATACCCAATAGGATTCCCAAAATCCATCTCAAACCCTATAGGGTTTTTGTCCATTAACTAAAACCAGTTAGACAAACCCTATAGGGTACCCAAACTTGAACCTGATATAAAATTACAATCATTACACAGTAGAATATTTAAAACATCATTATAAATGTTTTTTTTTTCATCTTTTTCTATTTTCGCATCGTTCCCACTTTACAGGCCAAGAAAAAAACTCTTATCATTACTCATGCAATCCTCTTTATAAAATCCTAACCATTTTCGTGGGAAGAAAATCATTGAATGAAATAGTACGATAATGAGAGTGAGAGGCTTGAATTTGAGGAGAATGAGCCAAGACCAAGACTAAAAGTGAAGACCATAGAGTACTAGTTACTGTCCTAAGGTTTTTTACTTTTTCTAAATGATTTAATAAAAAGAACAAAATAGCTTTGCAATTAATCGGGCATAGTTGATTAATTTTAAAGACTGAAGCTAAATATAATATATATTTATATATTTTAACGGGTTTGGGTTTTCCAACAGGTTTTATGCTCGTCCCAAAATCCATCCCAAACTCCATAGGGTATTTATCGGGTTAAGCGGATTGGGTACCCTATAAAAACCCATCCGCTTACATCCCTAGTCGAAGCATTCTCATACACCAATGTCACCAAAGGAGTAGTCGTTAAACTCATCAAGAGAGATATCATAGCTAGATATAGGGTTTCTGATACAATCATTACAGATAATGGTACAAATCTAAACAACAATCTATAGTCTGAGTTGTGCCAACATTTAGGATCAAACACCAAAACTCTACTCCATATTGACCTCGGATGAATGGGGCAGTTGAAGCAACCAACAAAATATCAGAAAAATAATTGAGAAAATGGTTGTCACTTACAAAGACTGGCACAAGATGTTACCCTTTGCATTAATGGTGTACCGAACATCCATCAGAGTCTTGATAGGGGTAACCCCCTACTCTTTGGTTTACGCTACGAAAGTGGTTTTCCTAGTTGAGGTGGAGATCCTATCCTTTAGAATACTTGTAGATATAGAGTTAGATGAAGCAAATTGGATAAGAAAAAGGATTGACTAGTTAAATCTCATTGATGAAAAGAGAATGACTGCCTTGTATCATGGTTAGCTATATTAGCAAAGGGTTACTCAGGCGTTCAACAAGAAGGTTCATCCAAGGAATTTCAAGGAAAGAGACCTGGTATCGAGAAAAGCGTTGCCAAATGCACGTGATCTAAGAGGAAAGTTTACCACTAACTAGGAGGGTCCATATATAATAAAGAAGGTGTTATCTGGTGGAGCATTGATTTTAACACGTATGGATGGTCTAGATGTAAAGGACCCTATAAACTCTGATGCAATCAAGTTGTATTATGTTTGAGAAATTAATGAAAATTCTATCAAGTTCAGAAATTTGCTATTTACTTTGCTTATGCGTGATCTAATTTTGGTAATGTATCAACAAAAAGATATCCCTAGCCATCATCAATCATTGGAGCGATCATCAACCAATCACCCTGATCAATAAGTTCTCTTTCATTCTCATCTCTCCCATACACTTTAAACACAGGCATGTGTTAAGAAAGATAGAATTAAGCAATTGATAAAGTTATAAACATATTATTACTCTGTAATTTAGTCTTTTCTTGAAGAAGTACGCATTTAAGGGGAATAATTAAAGGGCTCAATGAAGCTAAGGCATGGACTAATGGAGATTTTGAAAACATTTTGAAACGTCACCTTATGATCAAGACATTCATGAGACAAGATTACCATCTTAGAACGAAGATGAGTTACCATTTTAAAGATAACCGAACCAAACGAAATGTACCTAGTGATGAACGGACTTCAACAGATAGTCTAACAATTTAGGGACTTCTATAAAAACTTGGCAAGACATTTGATAAACATACTCTTAGAAGAAATCATTTTTTTCAAGTAAACAATAAAAAGGTAGCTCAAGAAGCGCCCCGAGTTGTTAGCTCAAGAAGCACCCGAGTTATTAGCTCAAGAAGCACCCCGAATCATTAGCTCAATAAGCACCCAAGTTTATTAGCTCAAGAAGCACCTCAGTAATCAGCTCAAGAAGCACCTCGAATAACATTAGCTCAAGAAGCACCTCGAGTCATCAGCTTAAGAAGTACCCAAATTGTTAGCTGAAGAAGCACCCAAAATCATTAGCTCTAGAAGCACCCAAGTTATTAGCTCAAGCAACACCTAAAGTGTTAGCTTAAGAAGCACCCTGAATCATTAGCTCATAAAGCAATGGAATTACTTAGAAGCACTCGAATCAAGAAATCGTTAGCTCAATAAGCACTTAAAAGAAGCATTGACTCAATTTATAAGTTAGCTCAGACTCAATGATAGCCCACGTGCTACAATCGAGTTCTACACCAGCCAGCTGAAGAAGCGCCTACCAAAAAGGACAGTAGACTCTAGTAGATCAAGACCTTCAGATAAGTTGATCTGATTGAAGCAAAATGGGGTCTACTTACTCTTTGTAGTAAAGTTTTGTTCAAACTTCACTATAAAAAGGGGCAACTGTAGACACCCCATTTTTGCCTCTATTTACTTTTTCACTTTTTTCGTTAAGATTGTTAGAAAAAATATAAAAGAGTAATAATAATAAGAAGGAGAAGAAAACTGAGTAAATAAAAGGAAAAAAAAAAGAGAAAAAAAAAACTTTTTTTGACTCTTTGTATGAACGATTAATTTTGAGTCCCATTACGTGGAGAATGGGCCTAGGTTTTTTTTTGGTTAAAGGTTAAGTCTACGGGCCGTGGGGTTAGAGATTTGAATCCTATTGTTAGCTCTTTTTACTAGTAAGGGTCACATGCAAGGCACATGTTCGTCTTCCTCCATGCTGTGACATGAGTAGGAAATGTGATGAAAAAATAGAGATCAAAGAAAATTTGGATAAGCTTAAATCTGGTGACATCTCAACGAATCTCATCATATTTTTGGGATAAAATCAAGGAAGATTATGGAAAAGATTTATAGAGAAATTTATGAAAAATGTATAAGGTTAAATCTTTTATGAGGATTAGGTAGTTCCAGGAGGATGATCCTTTATACTCATCTTAAACCTCAACCTTTTCCTTTCTAGTTTCCCTATGAAAAGCCACGACTTGTATCCCGAAAGAGGCAGACGACTACCTCGAGTACACTTTTATCTCTAAACTAAAACAAGTCATCGTTATCATCCTGTCTATCCTAACTGGAGCCTAACTAGCGGCATCACTTGAACCAAGGATCTCTCTCTTTAACCTTTCTTCTTCTCTTTCTAAACAACATGAGCTCCTAAACCAGTCGCGGATAGCGTGATCAAATATCGCGAATCACCATAGCTAATTCTACTCACACAAAACCCATTTTTGATGACTTCCGTAAGGTTGGAAATCTACGGCGACGGGTTTATTCATGCTGAACAAAAGAGAAAGCTAAGCCCAAGCTTATGACTTGATTCGTATTGGATTCCAATATGGTATTTAAAGACTAGCTGACCTATATGCCTCTTAATAATTTGGATTTGCAAATTCATAGCCTGTATCCTCCGTTGGTATATTATTCTCCGTGTTTTCTTTCAATTTTTTGAACATAAGTTTTTTTTAGTTAATTTAATACATAATATGCATGTGTGTATGTGTATAGACTCTAGCAAAAGGAAAGAAAAAAGAAAAATAGTTCCATATATATGGTTTCTTGTTGGTATATACTAATTCGTTATTTATTTTATAGGGAAAGATGCCTTTTCATTATTTGATGATAAGCCAACTCTTAGTGTTTCTGTATATAATATATGTATTTTTTTTTCTGTGAATTAATGTGAATAGTAATATATTTTTGTCGTAAAGCAACGTTTTGGTAGATTGAATGATTTTCTCACATTTGGTATTTATACCCTGAACAAGTCAGTACATCACCGACTGATTTGACTTGCACATTACATCTCCTGAGACTAATAATCATAACTTTGTGAATAATAATGTATTAACGATTCATTTTCATATAGCGGAATTCACATGTCATGGATATTGCATTAGAGGCATATTGAAGATTTATGTTTGCATAAAAACTCATTTTAGTCATGCGGACAGTTTTCTTAAAATAAAAATTATTAAATTGATATTTTTGGAGAATAGTACCTGCATTCAATATTTTCAAAATTGAGCATATGAGGTTTATGTTTTTTTAAGAACTTTTAGAATAAAGATCACCTTGATAAAAAATGTGAACCTGTTAAACTTTTAAATTAAGCGAACTGAAATTTTATAAAATTAAAAGTACCCTTATGTAATAATCCAGAGCTTTTGTATATTGTGATGCCCACCTTGACGTACACTTGTCATTAACGATATGAATGTCGTTTTTTTTTTTTTAATAAAGTGTTTAGATAGTCAAATGTTGATATGAACATGTGAAATTTGCTATAACATGAATGTGTTAATGTATCTTGTCTTATTAAATTAACATGTTTAATGTAAAATTTTCTTATTATAATTGATCTTGAAGTAATGCAATGTATCAATGTTGGTTATATCATGTTATATTGTTTGATTCAAAAAAGTTTTCTCACTGAGAAATATTGGTTTTCATGAAATAATAAAACTTAAATTGATAAACCTTAGGACCTATAAAAAACTTAATTTTGTTAAAACAATTAAAACTTAATGGACTTAAAGTGAAAAGAATTCAAGATTCTAAAATCATCCAACAAATTAAATCTCTTTAAAAAAAAATACGCATCGTCTGATCTCGAATAACGGTATGTAGGCACCCAATGGGCGACTTAGAAAATGTAAAAAAATTATTTTTGTGAAATTAACATAATTTTGTAAATAGATATCCTTGTATAGTTTAGTTAATGTTTGTATATAACAATTAGTTTTCTTTTTTGTGAAATTTGATAAAATTTACTAGTCTATAAATCTTGATAAAATTAATAATTTTTTTTGCAAGTATCATATAATTACATGATTTAGGACATTTAGGGAACAATTCATAACTAAAAGCTTAAAGTGCTACCCATTTAGGTTTTTAATAAGATAGCCCCGGACTCATGAATTTATGATAATTGTTTTAAAAAAGCAATTTTTCTCACAGATTAGTAGCAAAATTAAGATCAGCCTCCCTATTGGTCCTAATTTTTTTAATCGGGTGGCGACTTCAAAATATTTTAAAACATTAGAAATTTTCTTTAATTCTTAGTAAATGATCTATGTCAAATGGGTTAGGGTTTTAAGTAAATCAAGTTAAAGGAAATTGAACCAGAAATCAAAATCTAGCTCGATAATCATACGTGGTTGCATGTTGAACAAGTGATACACAATAAAACCTTATATCGCATGTTCAATATACAATACAACGATGATAATCATGTAATTATTTTTATCTGAGTTGTATATATGTAATTTTTTTAAAAATGATTGTTAAACATGGAATAATTTCTATCTAGAATAGTATAAAATAAAAAATATATTTTGGGTTAATTACAAAAACATGATTCGTGTTTTGATCAATTTGCAAATACATTACCAGTATTTTTTTTTGACAACTAAGTAATCTGAGTTCCATACAAATATATGATTATAATTAATTACTATTATAGAGATATATGTTAGAGTCTTACTGATCTAAAAAAATTAATTTAATACAAAATATTACTAAATAAAATTAAATAAATAAAATATTAAAAATTATTTAAAAAGATTAAAAAAGATAAAATTAATAGCTATGACCAATGAAATATTAATATTTATCATTATAAAATTATTAAATAATATTATCAATTTGATATAAAACTTAGGGTAACTATTTCTCAATAAAATAAATTATAAATTATATATTTAAAAATTAATAAAAACATAAATCATATTTTTATAATTAACACATATTTTCTTTTATATTCACTTATCAGTTATAATCGATTCAATACACGGATTTGTCAGATTTCTTCAAGGTTGTTGTCTGAAGCATTTTGTTTGGGCATTAGACATGTGGCATAAAGATTTTTACTCTAATTCAAATTATTAACCACAGGAGGGTTGTCTAGTAAATATTAGCACGGCGACGTCAAAATTGAAATTAAGATATCATTTCTCTCTTATATTCAATCACCCTCGGGAACTGCGTATTTGTCAAGCGGAGCGGTGGTACACTCAAATTAGGGTTTCGCAAGATCACAAAACCAGTGAATTCTCATGGACAGCTTTATGTCAAGTTCCTCAGGAGGTACTCCTTTCAATTCTATTGCTCTTTTTTGCTCTTATTAATCTCTCTTTTGATCGTACAGTTAGAACATCGACTGTTAATACATCGTATTGATCGAAAGCTCGAAACTTTACATGAGGAATTCTTCAACGATGATTTTGGTGATTGTAATGTGTTTGTAGTAGCGAAAGTTTATGTTGATTGAGTTTCGATTTCGTCGCTTGATTACAAGTAATTGAATAATTAAAGAAAAAAAAAAAGGATCCTATTATTGGATAGAATGTCTCAGTTTTGCGTGAAGTGTCCATCTGTGTCCCCCTAAGTTATATACTGGCCTTTGATAATATTTAATGTGGTTGTACTTTTGCATTTGTCCAAGATGGTATTTTTGTGATTGATGGGTGTATTAACATGTCACGGGGACTTTGTCTATGATTACAAACTTGGAAGGAAGGACACGAATAGTTTGATTGACTCAAACAAGTGCCGGTGGAAAACCTTGTTTCTGCCAAATCCCATTTTTTTCATTATGGCTAATTAAGCTGAGTAACTTAAGTAATACAAGTATAAATAGTAGTAAGCTGAGCGGTAATTGCAAACATCTCAATGCATTAGCATAAAAAGTGAATAAAGTTCAAAGTGTAATGTGGAATCATAAAGCTAAGTCTTTTAAATACTCTGGTTGCACAAAAGCAACTTTTTTATAGGTCAAGGGACCTCATGTAGGACCCAATTGATTTATAAAAATATTTTCTTTTTATCCTTTTTATTGGATTTCTGTGTATTTGGTTTGATGTCATGCATTCTTGTGCTCATAAACAGAAAGTGATCTATATATGATTACATTTTAGGTGGAATGGCGATTGATCAGGCCATGGAGAATAGAGCTTATCAAGCTGAAAATAGATGGAAGCCAATGGGATACGATGAGAAAAAAGTGGCAGTTCAACAAGAAATGAAACGAATGAATCAGCTGCCTGCTAACAGCACATATGCAACCCATCGCATACGGGTTCTTAACAAAATTATGCAGCTTATGAACATTCAGGTGCTATATTTTAGGATATACAATCACTCAAAATGTGTTGAAATTATCTACATGCTTTTATGGTGCATATGCTCCAAGAGGTTATAGGGCTTCTACTTGATGACCTAGTCTTTCCTCCCTTTGTATATGTAGCTCTTGTTGGTCTCCTGATGGGGACTTGATTGAGCAGCTTCTTGCATGAAATACCTCTTATGATACCAAGATTGTGTGATGTTTTGCAATCATCCAGTGTGGCTGTTCTCACTTATAATATAAAGCAAAGAAAGTTGTTAGATGTTAGGTCAAGTACTTAGTCATTAGAGATTTGACATACATGCGAACTTGTTGGACAATAGGATGAGTCCTTAGTCCAAATTTGATATATGTGCCAACCCCTTTTCAAGTTGTTCTTGGTAGCTTATTGAAATGCATTTCTGTAGTGTTATCCAAGTTCCTGGACTAGGTTGTTCATGATGGTGTGATGTCTTACCAATAATTTTCTTTTGGTTAATATTATATATGGAATTCTAAAGTTGGTAGTTATTTGCTTCAAGCCTACTTTTAATTTTGTGGAGAACTGATGGTGATTGTCGGACCATATATGAATTCAGATCAGCATTCCTACTCTTTTAAGAATGTGGAGTTTTATTTTCTTCTTTAGATAAGAATAGATGAGAACTTCTCACAATTATCATGCTTTTGGTACATTTAGATGGTTGCTGGCTGGTATTCTCTCATATTGTTTGGATGTTTAGAAATGTTATGACTTGAAATGTGCTGGAGACTACTTGAAAAAGAATAATTTCACATGCTGATCAATGTCATCATTTTTTGGTTTCAGAGAACAATGTCCCAGGAACAGGAACTGGAGCTTCTTTTTGCCAGCCTGTCTCTTTGAGCTAGTTTATGGGAGTGGTTAGTTTTGAATCTTATGCTATATGATTTTCTGCTTTTCTAATTCAGTCATGTTCTATTATCTGAATAGTTCTATCAAATATTACTCTGAAGTTTTTTAACTGGATTAATTATTCTATGTTGCCATGGAATTTTTACCAAATATCCTTGTTAGAAATTTTAGACAGCCTGATTCATTTTAAAGAATTTGCATTTATCTGCATGGCTTGTTTCATTAAACTTAAGCACAATTGCGATGTGCTGCTCATGACGTGATGTATGGCAGCCTATGGAGTGTATTTGCAGTTACAAAATTGTTGTTACACCTATTAGAGTTCTGATTTGTTTTTCGCTGCATTTTTGTCAGTACTTAGGAGTTCAGGATTGATAAGCATTATACACTTGTTAATTTTAATCAAGTCTACAAGTGATGCTTGTCACCTGGCAAGAATATGATTTGTGAATTAATATGATTTTGACCCTCTACAGGATCTACTTTCAATCCGCTGGCATCTATTCTATTTTATCCATGATGCCACAGCCATTTAAATTCATTATACCTGCAGGATTGTATTGTATTGGGTTTCACACATAGAAATGCTCACTGCTCTTATTGATCTATCATCATAAGCTTGCATCATATCTTGATTTATTCCACCAACAGAAACGAGTTCTGTCGTCCATTCAATTAGTTGCTTGTCATAATGTAGATTGTTGAACGTGTGTTTATTATGTTATGGCAATGTTACCAAGAAATCCAGTGTCTGTTCCATCTGGTGAGATTTGAAATTCTTATGATTATGCTACTTGTATGTTAGATACCATACAGACACAGTGTGGTAGCAGCTTCTGTTTAATAGCTGTGGAATCCTGATAACTTTTAATGGTAGTAGCTGAGCATGTCATTCAGGATCTATTTATGAAAAATTATCTTACTTCTTTTGGCCTTTTAGCAAAGATTTTGGTGTAGTGTCTCCACATTGGTTCCCCCATGGAATGAGGCGGGGGAAGGGGGCCACTACGGAAACTTTGCTCATATTGCTTATGAGTTTACAATGGAGTTGGACTCTTCTAAGATCTGATCTGATCATTGTTCCTGGTAGCACAATGTGGACAAATGCTTCTGCCTTTAATTGAATTTGTAATCCTGTATATGAGACAAGTACCTGCAGTCTGTTTTATACATGTAGCAAATAGTCATCTTGTCAAAAAATTACATACGCTTTCATTAACATTGCATTCTTTTATTTTCCTGCAGATTCTTAGCGGAAGTTGATGCTCGAGATTACAAACCCTGTGAATATATGTAAATATTGACGGAATCGGTGTCTTTTATCGCAAATTTTTGTAAGGTAGTGTTTAAAACTTGGGTAAACAGAACGTGCTGCTTGGATAATGGGAGAAAGTTGTTCAAGCTTTCTACTCCATCCACCTTCCTGGCAATGTCAACAGAATTACTGTGTTCATGGTCTCGACTTGTTTGTGGATTAGCTAGGATAACATTTGTTAATATGATTTGACTGTTTCATAAGTTCATGCAGTGCAACAAGGCGATTTAAAGCTTGAAATTCTAGGAGGCATGGGCTCTTCAATATTGGACTTTTTTTTTTTTGGAAAACGTCCTTGGAGTATATTTAGTATATGTATTATAAATAAAGCTTTTTTTTTTTTTTTTTTAACTATACTTTCTAATTATTAAATATTATAGTATTAGTCATAAAAGCTTGAATGCTCTTGCCTTGCGTGGTGATTAGGGATATTTAGTTTACATTTGGTGTGATTATTTGATTGGTTGCCTATGCACATAAAATTAAAAATACACTCGTAAACTAACAATAGATCATGCGGAGGCAATTCGTATATTTGCTTCGGTCATATTGCCATCGACAAAGAAATTATATAAACGGTTGGCTTTTTTAACTTATATTGAACTAAGTGATAGGAGAGGGGGTTGTGATATAGGTTAAAAGCTATCAAACTTTTAAGGATTCAAATAGAGTGGAGTTGATTTTTCTAATTTCATGATCGATTGGACAACATTGTGCAAAGTGGCATTTGATTGACTGCATTTCTCTGTGATTAAACATACTTGCTTTTTAACTTGCTTTTTAATTTTAAGGTTTGTAACCACTTATTGAGTACATGGGTTCACTCAAATCCCTCTAGACTTTCCCTTTAGCAATTATCCAACAGAACCTTAGAGTAGCCATGCATAGTATAGTGTAAATAGTATAGTATGGTATATAGGGGATAGAGTTAACTGAGGAAGCTTGAAGTGAAGAATTAAGCAACATATTTTATCTTAAGAAATATAAATTATAAATTTTTGCTACAATGTAATAATATGATGTACATAAATACAATGATATTATTCTTCATGTGATTGCATTTTGTCTTTAGTCACGTAGATAGATTGTCATACTAGTAATTTAATGTGATAATTATTGTATTTATTTTTTGTTGAATGGTAGCTATCTGGTGAAAGCTATCATTAACAAATAGTACGTACGATAGTACTATTACGAAAAAATTAGTGGGGTGTGATATTAGCATATTGTATCACGTGTTGTTGGCCTTTTGATCCCTTAAAGCTTTAAAAGCTCATCTCTTTCCTACAAATCAATATCTACAACCAATGACAATTATGTAAGAGGGAATGATTGTTGGTACTCTTCCATACATTATCTCAAATGGAGGAAGTCTCGTTATTTATTTATTTATGATAAGAAGTATTTTTACCATGGTAAGAATTTTACCCATCTTTTAAGAGTTAAGTGAATATTGTTATATAGTTCAGTAAGCACCTTCATTTGGCCATCACCCTGGGATGATAAACACTACTTGTGTGCAACTTTATTCTACTCAAAGCAAACACTCCTTCCAAATGCAACAAACACTAAGCCTCGATTAGAAATAATAGTGCGTGAGTATCATGCAGCTTCACCACAATCTCCACAAATGAAGTAGCCACTTGTGATGCTATGAAGTGAGTATTAAGGGCATTAAAAAGACATATTTAGATAACTTGTCTATTACTAATAAGATCATAGTGTATCCATGACTCTTAGATAGACATATCACAAAACCCATATAATATCCTTCCACACACTCTCTAGAATAAGAAGAGAAGAGAATAGACTCGTAGGTGATTGAGCTAATATTTTACTTGCTAGAAAAATGATAGAAATAAGTAGCGACGTGTTTATAGCTTTTAAGAAACAAAAAATACCTTATGGCAGGAAAAACATGCTATTTTATTGAGAGAATGTAATCAGACTAGATTGAGGCACCAAAAATAGTTGTTCAGGGCTCTATATCACTTGAGTCAAAATTCATTAAACCATTCATGGTTAGCTCGAATCATCAACTTAAAGCCAACAAATACTATCTCCATTTCCTTATGGCTTCCAATAACCTATATAATTTCCTTACACAAATAGAAGCTTTTTGTAAATGAGTGGGTGGTTTCTTGCTAACGTAGGTCTTGGGATGATTCTCTAGCAAAAGAATTACTTTAACTCTTACCAGAGGCATTCATTTCCACTACAGATGCTTTACCAAGATTTGTTAACAATAAGATGGGTGCAGCGATAAGAGCCTCTTTGAGTCTTTCAAAGGATTAGTGAGCTTCCTCATACCATTAAAAATACTATCCCTCTTTAACAATTGAAATACTTAAGTAAGATAAGTCACATGATATTCTATTAAGGCACTATGTCATTTTTTTGGATGAACAAACAAGCATATCATTGAAAAACACTATGATAAACATCATGAGAGAAGACTTAATATGTCTTCATAGGAGCTTGAAATGTAGCAGGTGACGATTATGAAAGAAAGATGAGGAATATAAAATTGTTTGTGTTTGATGCCCAAAACTATGAGCTCTCCCTTTTTTTTTTTTTATAAAGAATAATGTACATGATATCCTATCCCTTAATTACAGCTACAACAATTAATATCCCTCAATTACAATAAGAAATTTTAAGCCAAATATAGTATGTATATTACAGCTATTATTACAATATATTTGACTGCTACCATTGGTACCCCCTTCCCCCCCTTCAAATTGATGATGGAGAATTAAGCAACATCAATTTGTTAAGAAAAAACTGATGTCGAGCACGAGTGAGGGGCTTGGTCAAAATGTAAGCAATTTGACGATCCATAGAGATATGGGAAAGAGTAATAAAACCATGGTCAAAAGCTTTACGAATAGAGTGATAGTACACCTCTATGTGCTTGGTATGCTCATGAAATACAGGATTTGCCACAATCTGAACAACACCTGTATTATCAACATGCAGAGGAGTAAGACCAAGTGGTGTATGGCCTAATTCAGAGAGTAAATCACGTAACCAAATGATTTCAATATAGACTGAAGACATAGCACGATATTCAACTTCGATAGGGGATTTAGAAACTTTTTCTTATTTTTTACACTTCCAAGAAATTAATGCATCACCTAAGTACATACACCAACTTGTAGTAGAACAACAGGTATCTGGGCAACTAGCCTAATCAGCATCACTATAGGCAATAAGATGAAGAGGAAAACTGGATGGAAAAAAAGAGCCCATGATTAGGAGTGCCAAGCAGATAGTGAAGAATTCGTTTTACAACTACCATATGTAAATGCCATGGTGTAACCATAAATTGACTCACCAGATTGACTGCAAAGGATATATTGGGATGGGTAATGGTCAAGTAAACTAGGCTCCCTACTAGTCGCCGATACGATGTTGGATTTGAAATGGGACCACCATCATCTTGTTGATATTTGACATTGACTGCCATAGGGGTATCAATAGGAGTAGAATCTTGTAAGTTGGCTAAATGAAGGAGATCACTAAGATACTTTTGCTGGTTTACAAAGATACCTTTGCTGCTTTTGTGAATCTCAAGCCCCAAGAAGTACGCAAGAGACCCAAGATCTTTCATATGAAAAGAGGCATCAAGAGAGGCTTTAAGTTGTCGAATCTCAGTTAAGGTAGTGCCTGTAATAATAATATCGTCCACATAGACAAGTAAAAGAACAATGTCAAGGGAAGTCTATTGTAAAAATAAAGAAGGATCGTATTGACTTTGCATAAACGAGAGATGAAGAAGTGTTTGTCGGAATTTTTCAAACCAAGCATGAGGAGCTTGTTTGAGCCTGTATAATGAGCATTTCAATCAACAAACATTATGTCCATTAGAAGTAATTAATCCTGGTGGATGATACACGTAAATTTCTTTTTGAGATCACCATGAAGGAATGTATTTTTTTTGTCCAATTGGTGAATGGACTAATCTTGAGAAGCTTCCATAGCCAAAATTATACTGACAATAGTAATTTTTGCAATCAGAGCAAATATTTCCTTGTAATCTATCCATATTCTTAATGATTACCAAGAGCACTAGCCGAGCCTTATACAGATTTAAGGACCCATCAGATTTACACTTGACAAAAACACCCATTTACAACTAATGTGAGTGATGGAGGGTGGCATGATACAATATCCGAAGTATTATTTTACTACAAGGTATTAAGTTCTTCCTGCATAGCTTGCTTCCAACAATCATGCTTTGTAGCTTGTGAGTAAGATATAGGTGTGGTGACAGAGGATAATGTTGTAACTAAAGATGTTTGAGCACCAAATCTCTCGGGAGAGTGGCCATATCTATTTGGAGGATATGATGTGCGTGTCGACCATCGAAGTCGTGGAGGTACTAGTGTTAGAGAAGGTTCTTGAGGTGGCTCATTAGCACCATCCTCTCCTCTACTATTGTCACTTCGAGAGTTTGTTTCATCTTCATAAGCAGAGAAGAAGAGTGATAGGAGGAAGGATAGGAGTGATAGCATGAGAAGGGAAAAAATATTGTTTTTCAAAAATATACGACATTACGAGAAATACGTACCTGTTGAGTGATAGGATCATAACACACATAACCTTTTTGTTGTGGTGCATAGCCTAGAAAGGCACATCTTGCAGATTGGGCTGAGAGTTTGGTTCGTTTGTGAGGGAAGAAGTACAAAAAAAAAAAAAAAACACATCTAAAAGGACGTAAATGAGTGTATTCAAGTTGTTGGTGACAGAGACGAAAATATGGTGATTGGTGGTTAAGGGTCGATGAAGGGAGTCAATTAATTAAGTGTACATCAATAGAAAAAGCCTCAACCTAAAAATGTGATGGACCAGAAGATTCAATAAGTAAAGAATGCACTGCATCAAGGAGATGATGATTTTTTCTCTCGGCCACTCCATTTTGTTGGGATGTTGATGTTTTTGAAAAATTGATTTTCAATTAGTGCTAAGAATTTTTGAAAAGCATAAAAAACCTTAGATTTGCGTTGCAAAAAATATATCCAGATAAAACGATTGTGATCATTAATGAAGGTCACAAAATACTTGTAATGGGCATGAGAAACAATTGGGGAAATGCCCCATATGTCACTACGCACTAAATCAAAACAATGAAAAAAATGTGCAAGATAGGATGGAAAAGGAAGAGTTTTGCTTTTACCTTTTTTACAACTAGAACAATCAAGAACAACATCTTTATGAGTAAAAGAAAATTTATTGCCTAGCAGCCTAGATTTCAACATATAAGAAAGAGTTCTATTATCTGGATGGCCTCTTAACATGCCATAACTTGTAATCATCCTTAACAGAATTACAAAATAAGGAAAGCGATGTTATAGACTGAGATGGTGCTTTAAGATGAAGAGGAAAAAGCATGCCCCATTTAGGTCCCTGCTACTGTCTTCCCTGACACTAGCTCTTGCACAATGCAACCACAAGGGGAAAAAACAACTTTGCAATTATTGTCAACCACTTGTCCAATAGAAAGTAGATTAATAGATAAGTTTGGAGAAATAAAAACATTTTCCATAGATGGAGAAGTAGAAATATCATCAATGGTAGTCCCCATTGATAATCTTAATTTTCAAACCACCCTCATATTTTTTGACATTAAACATATTATCATATGAGAAAGTAATGTGATTGGAAACACTCGAGTCAAAAAGCCAATTGTACATTCTTTTGTGTAATTGCCGGGACTGCTGACTAGGAAAAAGCAAAGGTAGTTACTGCTATTGGGCTATCAGTCACAACATTGACAATAGACATTTGAATGGCACGATGATTACAATTTTGGGGATGCTTTGGACATTCTGAAATAATATGTCCTTTAATTTTGCAGTAGTTGCAAAATTTTTTGAAGCATTGACTCGCAATATGACCATATGTCTTACAATTGTAACATTGAGTGTTGGTTAGATCACGACCTCGTTGTTTCCCTTGAGCAGCATAGGCAACATTGAGACCATTAGTGGAAATCCTTTGTTGTTCCAATGTAGCTTGAGTCGAAAGTCGTTGTTCTTCCTTAAGAAGCTCATTAAACCAGTCATCTAAGAATGGTGAAGGTGTACAAAGCAGTAAACTGAAACACATAGGTTTAAATTCAGGTTGGAGTTTCATCAAGAATTGATCCCTCGACTAGTTTGATGAAGAGTTTGAATATCTTCTAAAAAAGTATCAGGAATAGAAGCATATACCAGATCCGTATATTCTATCCATAGCATGACAAAGCCAGTGTAATACTCCTGCATGGATAGTTTTCCTGGTGTGTAATTTGAAATATCATACTCCAGTTGAAAACGCCTAGCTGCACTACTCTATCTATAGACTTTCTTTAGATAATCCCACATGGCTTTGGCTATCTTGTAAGTTCGCAGAGCGATAGCAGTTGTAGGTACCATAGTTTGCAGTAACCAACTCTTGATTCAAGCATCTTTGGCTTCCCATTCAGCAACTTTTGTTCGATCACTAGGCTTAGCAATAGTACCATCAATATGTCTTCATAATTCCTTCTCTTGAACATAAATCTGGAATTGGAATTCCTAAGAAAAATAATTTTACCTGAAAACTTAACACAAGCTACCTTTTTTTTCTCTATGAGATTCTAAAGAAAATATCCAAAAGAAATATACGCTACAAGTTCTGATCCAAGAAGTAATAAACTCTTTCCAAGAATTAACCAAAACCAAGAAGCACATTAAATTCACAAAAAGGTTTAGAGATGCTCTGATACCATGACAATTTTGAAAGAAAGATGAGAAATACAAAATTCACTACAAGAAAATTGACTTTTGAGATAGAAATTCTGCAGCGAAAAATGGATAAAACAAGTTATATTTCTATATAGAATCAGTGACGATGATTTTTACAATGGAAATTTACATTTAGTGACATAAATTGTCTCTAAAGTCCATTTTTCTTATAGTGATTGCTTATGTGTTTTGATGCCCAAAACTATGAGCTGTCCCTTCTTTATATAGAATAATGTACACAATATCCTATCCTTTAATTACAACTACAACAATTAATATCCCTCAATTATAGTAGGAAATTCTAAGCTAAATATAATATGTACATTACAACTATTATTACAATATATTTGCCCGCTTCCATTGTATGGTATGTATATTATAGCTATTATTACAATATCTTTGATCACTACCATTGATAATTGGAGCACTAGAAAGGCTAAAAGGAATTGCTGAAAATTCATAGAGGCTTCATGTGTGCGAAAAAAAAAAAAATCCTTTTAGTATCCCTTAGAAGAATCTTGATTTGATTATATCTAGCTCTATGATCTGATTTAGAGAATATCTTTGTCTTATTCAATTGAACGAAGCAATTCATCTATAGTAGGGATAGAGAATTCATCTTTAACAGTCGTCTGATATAAAACTTTGTAATCTATATATAATTTCCATGTGCCATCCTTTTTCTTTACTAATAGGACCAGTGGAAAAAACGGGCTAGCACTATTCGGAATAATGCCTTGGTCAAGCATTTCTTTTAACATCTATTTAATCTCCTCCTTCTAAAAATGTGGGTATTTATAATGACGAACATGAATAGAAGATGAGCAATGGGTGAAATGTAGATGATGCCAAATGTCTCTTAAGGGTTGAAAGAATGAGGGTGCCTTGAAAACATGAGTCAAGTTGCTCCATAATTGCTCTAAAGTATTATTATTGGTAGCTTACTTTGATGTGGACATCGACGTTGGGTTAACCTAGGATAGAACCACTGGTTCACTGGTCAGGGTTACATTAACCTAGAATTAACCCTACTTGACGAGGCCGTGTTGAGCCAGGTTAACTCAGCGGGTCACAGGCCATCGATTGATGAATTTTTTTTTTCATTTCCTTAAAATCTGGGTCAATGTTTTGTTTTTATTTTTTAAAGTTCTAACCTGAGTTGGCAGGTTGATGGGTTGATCGTTGAGTCATGACCTGTACAGCTAAGCTAGACTAATAGGTATGATTTGCCAGTAGTGGTTTAGGGCGAGTCATATATCAAATCCGACTCACACTTATGTCTACTTTGATGTGTCTGGAGTAACTTTTTGAGCCACTAATTGATCTAAACGAAAAAGTTGCATCTTTGAAAATCATTTTTTTAGTTGATGATGCAAATGTGACTCATTGCCGGTTGATGTTTTGCTTATAGTAACACAAAGGTACCCTAATACCAGAACTTCATATTTTTCATAATAATAATAAAGTAGTTACATATGTTGAAGCCAATGCACACCAACACCAACTCAGCTCCTTAAATAAGGGCAAAAAATTGTGTGTAAATCAAACCCCATGAACACACTAAGGCACTTTAGAACACTAGCCCTATTGTGCAAATTGCTAATCATCACTTCAAATTGTAACGTAAGAAGTACAGGTAATATTGGATGGGAAGTAACTGAGGATTGTACAAAACTGTGAGTACTGCCATTATCTACTAGTATTGTAAAAGTTTAGTCGTTAACAATGCCCATAGGTAGTAGAGAATATAACATCAACCATTTAATAAATGATAAGAGATAATTGCATCGTCTCACTATGCAAACCAAGATGGTTTGATCAATGTTTACTATAAAAGTTTAAATTGTAAAGTGTGTAAGGAGATCCTCTTTAAAAGTCCTATAAGGGATTTTTAGAATTATGATCTTGAATTTTATAACAACAATAAAGGATGTGAGTTTAAAAATAATGAAAATATTAAAAAAAAAAAGTAAGCAAGATTATAAAAAAAAATAACACATTTATAAAATATAAAGTTTTTAAAGATAAAAATATATAAATTTCATAATGGTAAGGATAATTGTAATATAGTTGCAAATAAGCATTTGCGACATATGTGGAATATAATGAAAAATATAATATTTTTGAAACTAGAAGATTAATATAAGGAAAAATTAAAGAAATTGTAAAATTTTCCTTCAACCATTTTAAACTTTTTTTTCCCTTTCAACATTCTATCATTTCTAGAATATATATGAAAAAAAAGACAAAAGATTTAAACCAATATACCTATTAAACAAATGATTTTCAATTGTGCAATTTTAAGTCAATATAATAGTTTGTACATAGCTTATATCTTAAGCTTTCCAATAATTGTATAATTGTTACCATATAATGTTCCATTTGCAAGTTACAAGATCACAAGTTAAAAAAAAAAAAAAATCAATATTTAGACATTATCAAAATATAACAAAATATTATAATATATAGTGTATTCAACAAGTTTAAGAATTCATGTTATAAGGTCTTATAATACCTAATTTACAAATCATAACTATTTTAAGATTTTATCAAGTTTGTGTAGTTTTGGAACACATAGTAGATCTTATTTTCGACTAGGTCTTAAGAACTTTTCAATAATATGAGTGTTTATTGTAATCGAATATACAAAAGTTATGTATGGTTGAAAGGAAAACTCTATAGTATTGTACCGCTAGAATACTTAACACATCACTTACTATGTTTATTTTAGTAGTTAAATGATTGATAAATAGTAAGGCTACAAAGGAGCTAAGTCAAGCTGAACCGAGTTTTTAAGGCTCAGGCTTGGCTTGTTTAAAATTTAGCGAGCTCGAGCTTTTTATCGAGCTTGAAATTGAGGGTCAAGCTCGGCTTGTTTAATTAAATAAGCTTAAATTTGAGCTCAAACTTGGCTCATTTATGAAATGAGCTTAAGTGAAGCTGAGCTTTTTATCGAGCCTAATGAGCTTTTATCAAGCCTAAAATTTAAGTTCAAGATTGACTCATTTAGATGGCCTGTTTTCGATTTTTTAAACCTAAAATATAATATATAAGTGTTGTTATAATATATATAATTATTAAATAGAAATTAGTTTTTATCATTTTTATTATGTAGTTATAGATAATGTATCATGTATAAAAAAAATTCACAAATCTACTAATGAGCCTAGTTGTGAGCCTATTTATGAACCTAAATGGGCTTGTTCACGAGTCGACTCGCGAGCTTAGATCAAAGTTCAAGCTTGACTCGTTAGATAAACGAGCTTTACTTTGGGCTCAGGCTCGACTGTTTACTAATCGAGCTAAAGCTGAGTCGAGCTTGAAGCAAACTTAGCTCAAGTAGCATATGAGTATCTTAGCTCGTTTGCAGCCTTACTGAGCGGTCACCGTTAGGGATGCAAACGGGTCGGTTCGGGTCGGGCATTCTGTCCCAAACCCGACCCAATTATAAAATGGGTGTTCCAGAACCGAACCCGACCCGTCATGATCTTGAATATTTTTCAGCATGAATGTCACTAGCCTTCCTTGCGCCGTGCATGATTGGCTGAAGAAGTAAACTGAAACCTTCCATGATTGGCTCAGCAAGCAAACTTAAAAACCAAAAAACGTGAATGTGAACACTAATATAAGTGAGGGGGAAGGTGGGGGAAGAATACACTGGATAGGTTTAGCATAAAATTCGTTTCACTAAACGCCTCATATCCAACCAATCACTGTCCTTCAATCTTATTAATTTAATATAGGGCCGGTAAAGATTGTCCCCTTTTTTCTTTTTCTTTAATGCTCCTTTTTTTGGCCAGTATTATATTATTATTTTTTAACGAAATATTTATTAATTTTATGATTGAATATTTAATTTTTTTAATTAAATCGGGTCGGGTTTTCCCAACGGGTTATGAGTATAACCCAAAACCCGACCCTAAACCCTATAGGGTTTTTAGCGGGACGGACGGGCGGATACCCTATAACGACCCACCCGGTTGTATCCCTAGTCACCGTGGACTGACTATACCTTTGGATGTTATTAACTCTACTTATGTTAACTTTGTGTATATCTCTATTTATTTGGCTTTCAATTAGTTATAATCTACCACATATGCAGGGCAATTATTTGCCAAAGACATTCTACTTACACTATTAGTTTTATTTATTTATTTATTTTTTTGTTATGGATTATTATATGCATTAACTTATCTTTGAAGTTATCATTTATACTAGCTATAAGTATGTTAAATGAAACATCTTTATTAACATAATTATTTGAACATATGATAGCCTATAAGTCCTCTAAAAAAAGCCAACTACACTGACGATTTTAAATAAAGTTAATGTGAGTAGTATGGTCGTCTTGAACTCAAAGATCTAATGGAGTATTGAAATTATTAATTTCAAAATTTAGGTTGTTAAATGAAGGATCGAGGTTCCAAATGTAATATTATCCTTACATGTGATTGAACATTAAACATATAGTACATACAACTTAAATATTTTTAAGGGTAAATGTCTTCGCTTTTGGTATCCAACCTTTACCCATTTTTAATTAATTATATAAAATTTAAAAACATCAATGTTAGCCGAACTTTATTTATTTTTATAATCAATTAACTAAAATTAAACTGATTATACTATGGTATAAACACCATGTTAAATTGTTACATAGCTAGAAATGTTGATGGATCTTGCAAAAATAAATTAAAAAAAAAAGCTTAGATAAGGAAATCAAATAGGTTTTTCATTTTATAGTAATGAAAATTTTTATTAAGTATTAAATTAACTAATTTAAAGTTTAGATATCTAATTAAATTTTTATATAAAAATAAGTATAAAATTTTGATAATTGCCCAAATAATGATTCATTCATTCATGTTAGAAAAGGGGTTGCCATAGAAAATGAACCGACAAGTCAAGAATGTAAAGTTCTGGGTGGATGAACGTCCAGGCAAAATGAAAACGTAATGCTGCTATGTGCTGGGACGGGACGTCCGACATTCAAACTAGACAAATATTATTTTACCGGCCACTACGGTCCCACTTTAAGCGCGTTTCACCAGACTGGGCTTTTTTCGTTTATAAATAGTGATTAGTAATGCCGGGGTGTTGCCAGAGCCAATTCAATCAAAGTCTTTGATCAAACCAACAAAGCAACCTCTCTCCCCTCAAACTTCCCCAACCTTTCTGCAATTTAGATCCTAGTCTAGTCTAGTCTCCCACAACCACCGAGCCACTTGAACGACAACTTTGCCCAGGTTGGTGTCTTTGATTCTCTTTATATACCAGCCTTCATTATCAGTTCGTAAAAGTCCGTTCAGTTATTTACTTGTGTGATTTTTTTTTTATTTTTTAATTATTTATCATTTATTTATAATTGATGATCATGGCTGCAACTTTAGGGGATTTTGACAAAATAGAGTAGGATAATATTGAAATCAAGCTGATCTATCTGAATTATAGATGAGATTTTTCGAGTCGTTCCTTAGTACAATCAATGAGGAAGAAGCACCTCTTGCTGGGTTCTTCAACCTTACGAAGCACCTCTTGCTGGGTTCTTCAACCTTACGGTACGATTCTTGGTAAAATTGGGCCCTCTTTGAGAAGGATCCCAGAAAACTAGTATTTTATTTTTTTAATATATTTTGTATATGGTTTTTATTATATGGTCCCTTAAAATAATATAAATAAATATTAAAAACTATTTTGTAAAGATTTTTAGGTAAAATTGAAACTTTTTTAAAATTGGAAGTACTTTAAGATGTTGATGAGATATTGATGTGACATTTAAGGGTTTTAAATGAGATCTTTAGAATTACAGATAGTCTTAGCATGAATTCAGTATAACTCATATGGTAAATATCAATGTCAATTTGATAGAAAAGGGTAGATATCACGTTTGGTATGTAAACTTTTGTTAATTTTAATAATTTGCTACTTTTTTTTATTCTCTTGCAACTATTTAAAAGTGTTAATTTATGACTAAATTTTATTAATTTTTATAATGAATTATCTAAACTTTATCAAATTTTATAATTAACTGCTTTGACCTTACCCATTTTACTCATTTTTACTATCAACAAACTGATCTAAGTTTTATAAGTAAATTTGAAAAGTTTATAAGTGGTAATTTTATTTTTTTTGATGATTAATTATATAAATTGGTAAAGTTCAAATATCAAATTTAACATTTGCCCCTATATAATTGAAGGTTTGACATGTTGACAAATATTTTATCTTATTTGATTTAATTTTTCACAATCGAATGAGTATTTCCCATTTTCTTAGATATAGAAACATGTCGAATGTTTTAATATTTATATAGCAGGCTGTCATGTTAATTCTTTGCATCATGGACTTTGCAGTAGTTTGACATTTTAATTTTAATTATTATATTATATTTTTCAATTTTTTTTTTTGGTTTGTTTTGTTTTTTCTTCTCTGGTCGATGGTCATGCTGTTATTGTGAAGTTACTTTTCCCTCTGTT
Source organism: Combretum micranthum (assembly GCA_024138025.1). Taxonomy (NCBI): domain Eukaryota; kingdom Viridiplantae; phylum Streptophyta; class Magnoliopsida; order Myrtales; family Combretaceae; genus Combretum; species Combretum micranthum. Next base: position 244,100 of record JAMXBD010001075.1, read on the forward strand.
TTGCATTAATTTTACATCACTAGGTGTCTCTGATGCACACAGATTTGTATATATGGACTGATGCGAATCAGACATACTTAACTAGAATAAGATTAAGATTTTATTCATCTTGCACAAGTCACTTCTTCTGAACATTTCCCTGTGAAAGGAGGCTTTGATGAGAAGGTTAAAATTGGTAGTTATGAGGATATGTGTTGTAAAAGTTAAAATCCAGTTGATAGACTCAATGGTACTAAAGTGGATTTATATTATCACTCTGCTTGAGGCTATATCATGAGTTTTCCAGCTTATTCTGCTTTAACCATTTCATAGCATGCCTAAATTAGGAAGGTTCATGAATAAAGAAAGAAATCTTTTATATATCCTTACCCTGTTGGTTGAAATTTTGTTCCTGTTATAGAGCCGGATCACCATGGCTGAACTGAGGAGTATACTCAAAGAACATGTCACCTTCGGTTATTGGAAGTGTAAATACTGTCCACATGCGAGCAATACATGCCCTAACGGAATTATCGAACATCTGACTGACAATAAAAAGCAAGGTATTGATATATGCCCAGGATTAACCCTGCAAAGATGGAGGAAATCGATAGGGAAGTGAAGACTGTAGAACAGCAACTGCAACAACAACGGGGAGAAAAAGAGGACACTAGGCAGAAAAAAGGGAACAAGAAGAGGAAGTTTGCATTGGGCAGTGGAACTAGTGGAAGTGATCCAAATGAACCCGAGATCACCATGGCCGAACTGAGGAGTATCCTCGAAAAACATGTCACCTTCGGTTGTTGGAAGTGTAAATACTGTCCACATACGAGCAATGCACGCCCTAACAGAACTACCGCACATCTGACTGGCAATAAAAAGCAAGGTATTAAGATATGCCCAGGATTAACCCCTGCAAAGATGGAGGAAATCGATAGGGAAGTGAAGACTGTAGAACAGCAACTGCAACTGCAACAACAACGGGGAGAAAAAGAGGACACTAGGCAGAAAAAGGGAACAAGAAGAGGAAGTTTAGTGGAAGTGATCCAAATGAACCCGAGCTGCCTCTGGCTCCATCAGGTGGCCTGAATTCTTCTGCATCAGGCAGTGGAACTAGTGGAAGTGATCCAAATGAACCCGGGATGCCTTTGGCTCCACCAGGTGGTTTGAATTCTTCTGCATCAGGCAGTGGAACTAGTGGAAGTGATCCAAATGAACCCGGGATGCCTCTGGCTCCACCAGGTGGCCTGAATTCTTCTGCAACAGGCAGTGGAACTAGTGAAAGTGATCCAAATGAACCCGGGATGCCTCTGGCTCCACCAGGTGGCCTGAATTCTTCTGCATCAGGCAGTGGAACTAGTGGAAGTGATCCAAATGAACCCGGGATGCCTTTGGCTCCACCAGGTGGCCTGAATTCTTCTGCATCAGGCAGTGGAACTAGTGGAAGTGATCCAAATGAAGCTGAGATGCATTTGGCTCCATCAGGTGGTTTGAATTCTTCTGGCGCTCTCTATGAGAGCAATTCTGTCTCTGAAGAGAACTCACGGAGACCGAAAAGATCTTTTGAAGAAGTAGAATCCGACGATTGTTATTCTTTTTTAGATGGTAATGTCATCGACAGTCCACCAGGACTTCTCCCCGAATTCGAGGGGTTAAATTCACCAGAGATTTGGACTCTGCTTACAGATGAAGGACCGAGTTATATTCCAATCACAAATAATCCTGAGTTTGACGAATCAAATGATCTGGCTGTGCTGGAAAATAACAATGATGGAGTTGAGAAAACAAATGATGTGGGCTCTGAGCCAAATAACACCTTGCATGGAGGGCAATCCTCTAGACTTGATTCTACTCAAGTCTCCAGCCCACATGGACGAGGGGGCATGGATGTGGGTTCGGGTGATCAAGTACCTCCTCCTGCTCAAGGTAACTCTGATCGTATGAATGATCAGCGCATGCATCTTTTGCAAGGTGGAGTTGAGGAAACAAATGATGGGGGTTCTGAACCAAATAACACTATGCATAGAGGTCAATCCTCTAGACTTGATTCTACTCAAGTCCTATGGACAAGGAGGCATGGATGTGGATTCGGGTGAGCGTTTGCATCCTTTGCAAAGTGGGGTTGGAGCTGAAGCACCAGCTTTTGGAAATGCATCTGGTGTAAGAATGGATGGGAAAGCTGGTTCCGCTAATTCGCCTCCTTGTCCACCGGGTGTTGATCGTGATTTATGGGACTTTTTCCTTAAAATTTTTGCTGCACCTCATGGGCGATACGATCAATGGTTGTATAGATTTTGGGCAGAACATACTGCCCCTGGCAATTACGGGCATCTTAGGAAGGCTTGTTGGTCATTTGTATGTTCTGAAGTTAGGGATTATGCTCATAATCATCCTGATGATAGTGATCTGGTAAATCTCCGGGGAAGATTTCTTCTGAGCTACCACGAAAAGATGACAGAGCAACTCAAGGATACGCTAGATCCTCTCAAGAAGATGAGTAAAATAATAAAAAAATCAGAACAGCAAGAACGAATGTGGGGGAAAGAGGCGGATATATGCCGTTGGCTATCATATGTTCGATGCCTCGAAAGTTTTGTGGGGGATTTAGATCTTGACGCTACGAAAGCCGATTCACTTTCAGAGATAGATATACTGGGTTTATTAAGGCACGTGGAGGGAATAACCACAGCAGCACAGAAACTTTACAAAATGGGTATTGCTTTGCTAAATCCGGTTCGAGAAGGTGTAGTGCGTTGGGACGCCAGCATTATGTCCTGTGGATACCCGTCGGAGAATCAAACGCCTTCAAGACAGTACCCTTGCGAAGTTTCACTTTGAAATTAGATTTCCGCACGAATCTTGTCTCTCGGTTTGCTTCATTTAATAGTGTACTTTGCCTATGTAGTATTTATGTACTCCTTGGCTTTTGATAAAAACTTTGATGTATTAAAGCAGCAGAGCTACTTTTGTGACTAGTTTTAATCCTTAACACTATACTAGTTTTTATTGGAGTTTTCAATTTTTCAACCTTTCTTTATTTAATTTCTCAATGTTTAATGAATCTTATAAAAATCGACTTTTTAACATCGTTAACTTTTGCATTAGTATTTAATACGTAGTGGCTTTGATTCGCCGACATAATTATTTTGAATAAGTAATACAAATAAATCTGGCTAAATAAGGAAAAAATATAGCACCACTAATTCGTCTTCAAATTCTGGATTCTCAAACTTCATTTTTGCCTCCGTGCCAACTTTAAGGAATAGGAATAGCAATGCAAAAATTAGACTTTGACGAAGAGGAATCATAGGAGGCTGCTTCGTCAAACAGTTATGGTGGTTCTTCGATGGATGGATCAGTGCAAGCGCTTGTCCAACCTTCATTTCCGCATATTATTGAAGGATTGAAACTTTTTGCGGTTAGTGTAATTGCCATTCTCTTTATTTTTTTAATATGCTTTTATCCATTTATAGTTTGGATTGTGGTAATTGAATCAAATTGATGTTTTAACACTCGTGAATGTTTTACATATTATGCAGCATCTCAATCTGCATGATTTGTGATTCAATCACAAACCAGCTTGGTATCACTATCCATACTCAATCGAATTAGTGATTTCGTTCATTTTCTTTTTACTTTTTTATTTTTTCAATTCATAAAAAAACCTAAAATCTACGAAAAAAAAAAATCACTTTATTTTATGAAATCTAAAATTGAAGACTCTATGAAAAGGATATTTTAACCATCTTAAATACACATTCACATTCACATGCCATTAGGTATAAAAGCAAGTTGTATCTTACGTCAAAAGTTTCCATTTGAATTGCATTTGTGTTTCATTTGTCTCAATATTGTATCTGCGTCTGATTTGTATATTATCTTAATTATATATAAGATCAATTAAGTCTCCATCTTTTTATTAATTTTCTTTTTTTGACAAATACCCAAATATAAACAAGGGTCCAAACAAATTAAAAAAAAAAAGAGAACCAAAGCATTAATTTAACATTGTAAATACAAATCCATATTAAGAGGTGTTTGGAATGAAAAACAATACAATGATACTAATATGTCATAAGTCCGAGTAAATAAAGAGTAAATATTAATGTATTTTTAACATATCGTAGAAATGATACATAGTGTTTATAAAATTATTTAAATGGAAAAATTTTACAAAAACTATGTGCCACTAGTCAACCCACATGCTATGTTAGTACTATTGAAGTCTTTCTCATTTGATACACTTGTTGAAAGTAAAAAAAAAAAGCACTTTTTAATGTGGATTACACACAGTATAAAAAAAATAAATAATAGTTTATAAAAGTAAAAAATTTCCTTATTTAGGTCTTTAATAAGTATTCTAAAACATTTACAAATATAAACGAGCATATTATGAAATTTTGAACTTAGACATATTGAAGATAGTAGATGCATAAGGAATGAACTTTTGGGCACATGGGTTGTTAGTTTTCCAACTTACGTGGACTAAGGTGTCGACAAAGGGCTTATATAGTGAGTGGTTTGAATATAGTTTGTATGGTTTAGAGATCCAAGTACACTGCTGAGAAATAATTTGAATTATTGGATTTTCATATGTAGGTTTATTTAATTTAGGAACTCAAGCTAATGTAGAAAACTAATGGGTTATGGCTTGAGTTCTTTTTGCTATTTTAACCTTCGACAATTGATGGCCAAAAAACCTTAGACAATTGAAGATGGTAAAACTAAATGGAAGTTGTATAGGATGGATAAAGTAAAGAGAGGTGTATATGATACCAAAAAACCTTAGACAATTGAAGATGGTAAAACTAAGTGGAAGTTGTATACAATGGATAAAGGAAAGAGAGGTGTATATCATACCAAAAAACCTTAGACAATTGAAGATGGTAAAACTAAGTGGAAGTAGTATAAGATGGAGAAAGTAAAGATAGGTGTATATGATACCTAGGCTTCAGAAGGGAAGACGTAAGACAAATTACCAACTTATATTTGGTTATTTACTAAAATCATTTTTTAGGGGAGGAGGATGGACTGTTCGTGTGGATGATTATGTGCCATGGTAAAGAAGAAGCACACTTGGAGAGCACAACAAAAGAGAGAGTTGTATTTTGCATTCAGGAAGGATGAATCACTCCCAAAAAAGAATCTATTGAGTCTCTCTTAATCGGTTGGCCATAGGTGCGTTGATTTACTTACTAGGCAAGGCCTCTAACACCATATACTTATTTTTTGTATACAAGTTTCAAATATTTGGAAATAAGGCCTATCCTATAACCATTTGAATTTGTTTCCTATAAATCATAAAATTTTTAAGATATCATGTGGAGCACATAAATTTTTTTATAATTAAGAGTTTTCTTAGCTATCAATATCCAAATAGGGAATTCAAATTATAAGATCATGTTTTTTAAAATAAACTATACCAAACATAAATATAATAAATTTCAATTAAGACATAAAATAGCAAGAAAATACAATAAATCTAAACCATGATGTTAATGTGTGAGGACCTATGCAATTATCAATTTCAGTAGACATTTTCTACGAGTCATAGGCCTCACAAAATGTAGAGGAGGTGGGAAGGCTACTAATTTGGATGGGATAGAGACCGGCCCAAATTGGAGATTTAAGATAAATATAACTGTTGATCAAGTGTTAACAAGGAAAAAAAAGAAATAAAAGTTATAAATTATAGTAACAGCATTGAATGTCCACTACATTTGTAAAATGAAATCATATATATTAGTAATAATTTATATGTTAGTTTATGGTATCTTGTGAATATCATAAATTACAAGGGAATATCGTACGAAGTATACACTCCATGAAGTTCAAAGTTGAATGAGATCACGTATCCTATATTTTATTACGAGACTACATGTTTCAAAACTTTTAAACTATAACACGCGAAACCTAATCGATTGTGCAACTTGATGTGGTTAGGAGAAGGGGTAAACACCAGCTTCGAGTTCAAGCTTGGCTTTTTCACAAATCAAACTAATAAAGTTGAGTCAAACTTTTTATTGATACTAAAATTTAAGATTGAGCTCAACTCATTTTGATAAACGACGTTTATTTTGAACTCGAGCTTAATTTATTTTCTATTTAAACTTTCCATAACTTGGTTTTTCACAAACCTAAAATATTAATATATAGATTAGAGCTGCAAAATATATATTTATCTATTAAAAAGAATTTTTTTATTTTAAAATATATTTATATATAATACATCATAACTTAAGTAATACAAGTATAAATAATGTGCGTCTCACGCTACACGTGGCCTTAAAGAAGTAACATGAGAGCACACGCAAAGAATTAAATGTTGGCACGGGACGGTTATGAAGCTCGAACCATAGGAGGTTGCTTCGTCAAACAGTTATGGTGGCTCTTCGATGGATGGATCAGTGCAAGCGCATGTCCGACTTCATTTCCGCATATTATTGAGGATTGACACTTTTGCGGCTAGTGTAATTGCCATTCTCTTTATTTTTTTAATATGCTTTTATCCATTTATAGTTTGGATTGTGGTAATTGAATCAAATTGATGTTTCAACGCTCGTGAATGTTTTACATATTATGCAGCATCTCAATCTGCATGATTTGTGATTCAATCACAAACCAGCTTGATATCACTATCCGTACCCAATCGAATCAGTGATTTCGTTCATTTTCTTCTTACTTTTTCCTTTTTTTTGTTTAATTCATAAAAAAACCTACAAACTACCAAAAAAAAAAAAAAAATCACTTTGTTTTATGGAATCTAAAATTGAAGACTCATGATAGAGGATATTTTAACCATCCTAAATACACATTCACATTCACATGCCATTAGCTATAAGAGCAAGTTGTATTGACGTCAAAAGTTTCCATTTGAATTGTATTTGTGTTTCATTTGTATCAATATTGTATTTGTATCTGATTTGTATATGATCTTAATTATATATAAGATCAATTAAGTCTCCGTCTTTTTATTAATTTGCTTTTTTTACAAAGACCCAAATATAAACAAGGGTCCAAACAAATTAAAAAAAAAAAAAGAACCAAAACATTAATTTAACAATATAAATACAAATCCATATTAAGAGGTGTTTGGAATGAAAAATGATACAATGATAACTAATATGTATAAGTCCGAGTAAATAAAGAGCAAATATTAATGTATTTTTACCAAATTGTAGAAATGATACATAGTGTTTATAAACCTATTTACATGGAAAAATTTATAAATATTATATGCCACTAGTCAATCCACGTGCTATGTTAGTATTATTGAAGTCTTTCTCATTTGATATACCTGTTGAAAGTTAAAAAAAAAAATTAGCACTTTTTAATGTGGATTACACATTGTATAAAAAAAAAATAATAGTTTATAAAAGTAAAAAATTTCTTTATTTAGGTTTTTAATAAGTATTCTAAACCATTTACAAACATAAACGAGCATATTATGAAATTTTGAACTTAAACATATTGAAGATATTAGATGCATAAGGAATGAACCTTTGGGCACATGGGTTGTTAGTTTTCCAACTTATGTGGACTAAGGTGTTGACAAAGAGCTTATATAGTGAGTGGTTTGAAAATAGTTTGTATGGTTTAGAGACCCAAGTACACTAAAGAGGAATAACTTGGATTATTGGATTTTCATATGTAGGTTTATTAAATTTATCAACTCAAGCTAATATAGAAAACTGATGGGTAATGGCTTGAGTTCTTTTTGCTATTTTAACCTTCAACAATGGATGGCCAAAAAACCTTAGAGAATTGAAGATGGTAAATTAAGTGGAAGTTGTATAGGATGGATAAAGTAAAGAGAGGTGTATATGATATCTAGGCTCCAGAAGGGAAGATATAAGAAAAATTACCAACTTACATGTGGTTACTTACTAAAATCCTTTTCTAGGGGGAGAGGATGGATTGTTAGTATCGATGATTGCTTGCCATTGTAAGAAGAAGCACACTTGGAGAGCGTAGCACATCTATTAATTTTCTCTTAATCGGTTGGGCCATAGGTGCATTGATTTACTTACTGAGCCTCTAGCACCTAATACATACTCTTTGTATACAAGTTTCAAATATTTGGAATAAGGCCTATTCTATAACCATTTGAATTTCTTTAGAATTTGTTTCCTATAAATCATACAATTTTTAGGTTATTATGTGAAACACATAATATATGAGTTTTCTTAGCCATCAATATCCAAATAGGTTATTCTTATCAAATCATATTTTTAAAAGTAAATAATACCAAACATAAATATAATAAATTTCAATTAAGACATAAAATAGCAACAAAACAATAAATCTAAACCGCGATGTCAATGTGTGAGGACCTATGCCAATGGTCCATTTCAGTAGACCTTTTCTATGAGTCATAGGCCTCCCAAAAGGTAGAGGAGGTGGGAAGGCTTCTAATTTGGATGGGACAAAGATTGGCTCAAATTGGAGATTTAAGATATATTCAACTATTTGATCAAGTATTAACGAGGAAAAAAAAAGAAAGAAAAGTTATAAGTTAGACTAACATCATTGAATGTCCACTACATTTGTAAAATGGAATCATATGTAATAGTAATAATTTATACGTTAGTTTGTGGTATCTTGTAAATACATCATAAATTACAAGGGGAATACCATTACAAAGTATATGCTGCAAGGAAGTTCAAAGTTGAATGAGATTACATATCTTATATTTAATTACGAGACCAGATGTTTCAAAACTTTTAAACTATAACATGCGAAACCTAATCAATTGTGCAATTTGATGTGGTTACCAGAAGGGATAAACACCAGCTTTTCTTTGTGTTCAAGCTTGACTTTTTCACAAATCAAGTTAAAGTCGAGTCAAGCTTGTTATTGATATTGAAATTTAATTTTAAGCTCAACTCATTTAGATAAACGATGTTTCTTTCGAACTTAAACTTAAATTATTTTCTATTTAAGTTTTCCACAACTTGATTTTTTGCAAACCTAAAATATTAATATATAGATCAGAGCTGCAAAATATATATTTATATATTAAATAGAATTTTTTTTTGTTTAATTTTAAATATATATGTATATATAATATATCATAACTTAAGTAATACAAGTATAAATAGCGTGTGTCTCGTGCTACACGTAGCCTCATATGATTAATATGGAAGCATTCGCAAGGAATGACTATGAGTAATAAGATAGGAAGGAGGAGCAGACAATCCCAACAAGCTAAAATGCACTAGTGACAGGTAGAGGAGTTATATAACATCAACCCCACTATTCTAGAAAAAATGTTATGTGTTCTTCATTTTAAGCTTTGTTTGATCCTTTGTGAGAATATTTTGGCAAGATTGTCAAATTATGGATCCTCAAAATGAGGAGGAACTCTGGGTATTTATAGAGATTAGCTTTTAACTAGTAGATGATGCACCCGCATTGCGGTGTAAAAATTAAATAAGAAGATGAACTTCTATCATAAACAACATAGTTAAAGTTAATTGCATGCAAGATCGGTACACGAAGGAAAAAACTAAAAGCATTGCATAAATTGCATAAAAATACATGAAAATGAAATCAAAAGTTTAATGAAATAACACTCTTATACACTGTAACTATTTATTACAAAGTTTGTAACACATGAATCGTAATCACAATTATTTTGCTTCATCGAAGACATAGCCATATACCTAGAAAACAAATGAGACATTAGAAAGGAAATTTATTTAATCAAATTATACTTTTATAAGTGACTTGGTAATTAATTTATTAAACTCCTTGTATAATAGCTCATTACAAAAATTTTGGTCTTGAAGAATCTCATATTAAATGAAACATAGCAGAGTAAATGAAATAAAGAGTTTATACTTATTAAATTTAAAAAAAAATTGTAGTAAAACGGAATTTTAAACCTTAGTAAGACAGAATTTGACATATGTAATAGCTTTCGCTCTGCAAAATGAAAGAAGCAATGCATTTAAATTAAATAAAAGCTAACATATAAAGGGGATGATGTTGGATAATATCATACCGTAACAACAATCTTATATGATAATCATAATTAGATTTATCTTACCTATCAGATTCCACAAATTGTTCGTGTTGTATTTGATGATTAGGCCCATCTTCATATCTATAAGTAAATTACAATATAATGAAAAGGAAATCATATTTTTGCACACAATTAGCAATGTAATATCTAAAAATTATCCAATAGAAGTTATGACCTTTGTTTATATAGTGGTAAATTACCTGTATTGCTGGAGTTTTCCAATTCCTTGTTTTATCATCTTAATGAATGTTCTTTTGTCAGTTTTAATAGAGAATGCCTAACCAAAACTATAAATCTTCAAATAATTTCTCTACGAGAGGAAAAAACTCATGTACTCAATAAAATTTTATATATTCTTGGAATTGTAAAGTCTTTTAGACTAGATTGAGGCACCCAAAATAATTGTTTAGGGCTCTATATTACTTGACTCAAAGCTTCATCAAGCCTTTTATAGTTAGTTCAAATCATGAGCTTAAAACCCCACAAATACTATGTGCATTTCCTTACAGCTTCCATTAACCCATACAATTCCCTCACACAAGTATAGGCCTTTTGTAAATGTGTGAGAAGTTTCTTGCTAAAGTAGGTCCCTTGATGATTCTCTTGCAAAAGCATTGCTTTAACTCAACTACCAAGGCATCCATTTCCACTATAGATGCTTTACTAAAATATGATAACAATAAGATGGGTGTAGACCGTAAAAATCTATTTCTCTTTAACACGTTAGTCATAGGACTCGCTATTGAAGCATCTCCTTTGATAAAATGTCTATAATAACCAAAGAGACCTAAAAAAATTCTCAATTGTTTATTTTTGGTTATAAAAGACTTTTTTTTTTTTGTCACAACATCTTTAGTAGGCTATGAAGCAACATTACCTTTGATTACAATATGGCCTATGCAGTCACCATATACTTGACTAACACAATACTTACTCTTCTTTAAATAAAACTTTTGGTCGATTAACAATTGAAATACTCGAGTAAGATGAGCTACATGATTTTCTGTTAAGACACTATAAACAAGTATGTCATTGGAAAAAAACTATGATAAACATTATAGATGAGGAATTTTTTATATGATACAAATTCATATGTCAAACTTGAATTAACTAAATTATGCTTTTCGAGTAATTAGACATAATTTGGAATCATTTAGAGAGTTTTATAATGGTGGGCTCGAAATAGGATCCATTAAAATTGTCTTGCACATTTTTAATCTTTCTTAATAGGCTTAGATGTCAATTTGGTTTCTATATATATTTGGGCTTTGCTCATTCTTGTTTAGCCCACTAGGGATATTAGGCCCTAATTAGTCTAGTCCATTAATGATTTATAAGATTTAATGGTGGCGATACCTAATGACCGACTATAAATACGTATGTACATTACTTATCAAAGGATTTTTTTTTTTAGATTGTCACTTTTTTCAGGGAACCACAGAGAACCAAATACTCTTTTTTGATAACCTTTTACTGGTATCTAACCTGCTAAGTTTGCCTATTCCACCCCTCTTATCCCTCTCTAAAACATTCCTTTTATTATTTGATAATTATCTTATGCAACACGAACCCTGCCCTTTAATATTCATGTCACATGAAGCATGTGGAGGTTTGTCGCACACATGCAGTACATATAAGGAATCCTTACAACTATATTTTGGCAACTCCATTGCAGAGTAATACCCAAATTTTAACTTAATTGGAATTGGTTTTGATTGATTAAGTATAATATGTTAATGAATTATTAATTATTTATTTGAATTCGAGTTTAATTTAGGATTTGAACATAGAAACTTAAATTAAACAACAAAGTATCATTAGGTAGATAAACATAAACAATTAATAAATGAATTTCTTGAATTTGAGATTTTCAAATGTTCTTTTCCATTTATCCAATTGATTCCATCGTCTCCTTTATAAAACAAATTCTTCAATTGAAATTTTATTCCTTTCTATTTGACTATATTCTTTAATTATCCTTGACAATGAACCAAAGTTCCTCATTATAAATTTCAATTTAAATCTTTCCTTTACAATTTCTAATTTAAAACCCAATTTTTAAAAGCTCTATTATCTAAAATTTGATAAAAGACTCTATTTAGTTATTTGAAAACAAAAACCCATTTTCTTAATACCTATAAATGTTAGAAATCGATTTCTTGTTTAAAAGTATTAGTTTTATAATCTAAATTTCCAAATCAAAATTAAATAACTAATTTGGTTTATATAACCTCACATTAATTAGGTAAATTATATAATATGACTAGATAATTTGATATAAATTAGTAAATAGATTTAAGTTGAAATTTAAAACTTTAAATGTTCTTATAAATCATACAATTGCTATCATAACGTTTTTTGATGAATTAAATCACTCAACCTTTTTTCAACCATTTATTTAGAATTCTTTTACCTCAATTTTATTTCTCTAAAAATCTACATATGTGATTCAAGTGTTTTGTAAAGTCTAAATCTTTGAGTTTTAGTCTAAATTTCATTTCCTAGAACCCCATGAATTTTTGAATTCATTTATACTTATTTAAAAATATTAGTTTTCATTCCAAACTCAAACTAAACATCATTTTTGCAAAGTTAAATTCCAAAACTAATTTTTATTGCTAGCTAATAATTTCCATGTTATAAATTGTAAAATCAAGTTCTAATTATTTTTTATGCTTGAGAGAATTATTTGACAAGTTTAAACACTAATCTTTTACCCATAATTATCTTTAATCCTTATCCAATATACATATAGATTTTTTCTCCTTATCCTTTTTGTTTGACCTCAGGGCTGCCTTCATTTTCTTTTTCTCTCTCTCTCTCTCTTTCTTTCTCCACTGGTGCTTTCTTCCTCTCTTCTTTCTCTTTTCGTTTTCTTTTCTTGTCAAGTTTTTCTCTTCAAAATCTCAAGTTTAAGAGCAGATTAAAGGAGAAATGGAAGATAGAAACAAGAAGAATTGTAGAACAAGCATGGAGAAGTGTTTTCCAAAAAGAAGTAGTAGTGATGAAGTTGTTATGCTTGGGTTTTTCTTAAAATCAAGTAAGTTTTCTCTTTCTTTGTTTGATTCTTGTTTATTCATGTATATAATGAATTAGAACTAGGATGAAGTTGGGTTTATGATGAACTGTGTGCTGGAGGAGGATTCGAGATGAAGGATGAAAACCTAAGTAGTTTTTTATATATATGAAGTTGGGTTTGATGAAGTAGTTGGTGAAGTTTTGTTGAAGTGGAGTGAGACTTAAAGTGTTAAAAGTTGTTTTTATGTGTTATATATTGTTTGTATGGTATAAATTTCATGTAGAATGTGTTAAAGACGTGAAAGGCGAAAAAAATTCATGGCAGGGGTGCTGCAAGGGTAGCATGGGTCGTGGTAGAGGCCGTAGTGGCCTCTAGCCATTTTTTGTTAGCATCAACACGGCTTGCTGCACGGTCATGCAGGAGGCGGGGTATCCTATAGTTAGCAAAAAAAAAAAAAAAAAAGAAAAGAAAAAAAAAACAAAAAGAAAAGAAAGAAGAAAGAAAAATATTAGATATATAAATGTAAGAGTTGTTTAAATAAAAATAATTTAATTTATTTGATAGGATTAATAACTTATTAGATTTAATATAAATTATAAGTTTAAAACAACTTAGTTAATAAGCCTAAGTTTAAGTTTAGTTAATGAAACTAAATAAATTAAAATGAAATAAGCTAATTAGGATTCTATAAGGCATAAAGGAATGATTTAATAAAATAATTCAATATGGCCTAGCAAATGAAGTAAAGGATTAACTTTAATCAATTTGGTTAAATTAATGTTAGAATAAACTTAACTAATAAATCTATGTTTAAATGGACTTAATGAACTTGAATGAACTAAAATGAATTAGATTGCTTAAGATTAACCAACTTGGCTAATATTAAGTTAATATAGACTTAAGTTAATATGAATCTTAGATATAAAATGAACTTAGTTAATCAATCTTAGTTCTATTTGACTAAATAGACTTTGATAAGTTAAAATGAGTTAGATTGACTAAGTTTAATAAAAATGACTTAGTAATTGAATTAAATGATTAATTCTAATCAATTTGGCTAGGATTAAGTTAAAATGAGATAATAGTTAATAATTGGCTTAAGTTAATGAATTAGGATAAATCAAGAATTATATAGGGAATATATTGTTTCAAGTAGTTGTTTGCTTAGGACATGAATGTCCTCGGTATATGAATTCTTTGTTGATACTTTTGTAATAAAATACTATAATCAAAGTAAAAAGAAATACTTTGATAGACAAAGGAGAATTGTTCATATTTTGGTAGGGCGATCTTCACAGCCATAGCGAGGTTCCTAATTAGTGTCTGATCAAATGGTTTTATTAAAAATTGGATATAAGTGTTTTAATAACCAATTATATTGAGTATATTTTAATGTATGAACCAAGTTAGTTAATAAATCCAAGTTTAATTAAACTAAATTGATCTTTAATTGTTTTGTAAAGGAATGGTTGACCCCCTCTCAAAAAGGAAATAAGCTCATTTGAGCTTTTGTCAAGTAATGGACACCATCTATGGGATTCACATGTGGTATAATTGGAAATGATATGAAAGGTATGTAGTAACTTGCGGATTGTATACTAGGATAGGGATCTAAAATAGATTAGAACTTAAATACATCTAGATTAATGAGTGTTACTTGTGCTTGTGCCGTTGAATTCGATCCGGGAAGTAGCAACTTTATTCAAACGGGCACAGTAGTTTAGGTGCTTAGGCTACCCTCTACCATGATAATGGTATGCCATGGTGAAATGGCAATTTGTCAGTGGTTGGGCGAATAACTGATGGGGTAAAATGGTGTCGATGCAACATTTGCTTAAGCTTAGAGTGATGTAATATGGTTTAGTTCACGTTTATAGAACCAGTTGAACTAGATGATGTTATGGACTAAGACTAAGTAAAGTGTCTATTACGGCTGTGTACTCTAGAGGACGCTACTATTCTTTTACAGTTATATCATTTAGAAGATATAGGTATTCGGGTTATCTATATCAACCCCCTAAGTATCATGTGGTTACTCAGGAACCCTAGATTTCCAGTAGCTTGTTCCGGAGTATGAGTGCTCCCGTGATGCTTAATTTACTTTAAATGAAAGATAATAACTTATTGGTTGTTGCATTACATTTAGTTAGGCTTGTTTTCCACTCCGTATGTGTCTATGTTACTATGTATTGAGATTCGGCTCATTATTGTTGTTGTTGTTCTTTTTCCAGGTCTTGATTTTATGATTGATGATTTTCATGATGATGAGGATGAATGTGATGTGATGGTGTTGATGTTGATGATGATCAATTGTTGATAATGATCGATGGTGATGATGCTTGGCTTAGGTTTTGTGTGATATTGGATGAATGAAGTGGGTTAGGATCGTGAATTTAATTTTTATTTTATTAAAAAATTGGATTTATATTTTAAGTTTGTAATATTCTTTTAAGGGCTTAGTTCAGAAGCCCATATATTTTGTAATATCTTTAAAAGCTTTTTTTTTAGAAAGTTGATCTACTTTTGAAAATAGATTATAAAATATTTTTGTAAAGTTTTGTTTCTTAGAAAATTGGTCTGCTCTAGTAGGAGTAGAGGGGGTTTTGTTTTGTAAATGATGTTTTAATTAAAGTTTTTTTTTGAAAGTTTAAATCTAGTTGTTTTGAGAACATAATTATATGATTTTATAGTTTAAAAGAGAGTAGCAAATGTTCACAATAAACCTATTATTCTAGGAAGCCTGAACGTACTTAAAGTATCATACGTGATAGTAATACCTTAAATCAAATTTTAGGGCATTACAGGGAGGGATAATTCTAGGAAGATGCTTCAAATAGAGATAAGTACTCTCATAGTCTCGCTTATTTTATGTATGCAGCATTTGAAAAATAATTATGTTTGTCTTCATAACTATATTTAAACTAATTTCTCTTTGGGATGAAAGCAATTTGCACATTGATTTATTAGATCTTTAATTTTTTAAAAGGAAAGGAGTCAACAAATCGTATTTTGTTGCAAAGATAAAGGGATCTTCGTCCATGAGGACTCTAAACTTTTGATGCTTTATGAAAAAAAAAAAAACGCTTACAGTTGTATGTGTAATTATCTAAAGATCAGACTAAAATATAAGATTGAAAATTTTCATATCCATTATTATGGCTGCAAAAAATTATTAATAATGCATCTACTAGTGCCTTGAAAACTATATGAGTAATTCGATGGTTTTTTATGAATTGAAGTCTAAGATCTATTGCTAAGGTTATGGCTTCTACGTACATTTTCTTTCGTTTGTTTTAAACTTATTTTCCAATAACATATAGAAAATCTATGCTTATTTTTTGTATTATAACAATGAAAATTGGATGTATTCATAAAATTTTCATCTAGGTGTTTTACGTATTATGAAAATGCAAATTATAAGAAGTATATGTTATGAGAAAGCTTTATCACGAAATTTATTAGTACTTGAAACACTGAACTCTTATATGTTGGTATTGTACCTATGGAAGAGAGTTTCCAGGGAGGATTTTGTGAATTTATTGCATCCAAAATAAGATGCATCAAGGTGCCTCCTAGACTTACCTTTTGGATTGTTCTTGCATAAAAAATTATACATTGTGGACAATGCATTTAATTTCATGTAAGGCTCAAAGATACCTAAAATGTTTGGTTGTCGTTTACATTATGACTAGTTGTTCTTTTTATGTAATGCAAATTTTATTAGCTTTAGCATAGGTTTTGGACCCCTCTCCTAATATATGGTTTTGTTAGGTTATAAATCAAATCCATATGGGTCTATAATAAAGGAAATCCTATGTGTATTATATATGCTTAGAAGAAGACTTTGAAAATAAGGAGATTTGTGCAAAATAAAGGAGATGAAGTATTATACACTAGCTATAGGGAACAAAGGCTGTCAGCCTTGATCAGCATATAGCTAGTCTTGAATTGTGGAATTTTTTACTGAGAGCATGGGTCAGGCAAGGCTACAGCGTACTGCCGACGTTCAACCAACGACGTTCTAACACTGCCTTTAAGCTACCAGCCTTTAATTTTGATGAGCTAGCCTATGTTTGTAGCGTGCTTTCCCTTTGTGTTTTATATAAATACTCCTTATTTGGTCTTAGGGTTTTGGGAGGCTATTCCTAAATCCTAGAGAGAGAGAGTCTAGAGAAAGAGAAAAGCCTGTTGTTGATTGTAATCCACCATTTATGGTGAAGTTTTGTGTGATCCACTAGTGTTATCTAATGAGAAAAACTGTGTATCTCATTATTGCTAATAGTGGATGCTTATTTGTGTAGCGGTCCTGTAGTTTTTTCCCAAATTGGGATTTTCTAGGTAAATCCTAGTGTGCTGGTTTAATTTTGTAATTTTATTTTACTTTTGTCGTGATCATTGCTACATGCAAGAGGAAAAATCGTTTAGATAGCTTCCAGGTTAAGTGAGGATTTTTTCTAACAAATGGTATCAGAGCATTAGGTTGAAAAAGAAATTTAGGGATTTTTGTTCGTTGTACTGCAGCCATGTAGAATCATCAGGTATGGTGATTAAATATTACTCTATGGAAGTTCTATGATGGAAGATCTGTTGTATTACAAATGCTTGTATTTGCCTTTGGGTGGTGATTCTATGAAGCCAACACATAAATCTGATGTAGATCGGATAATCATGCATAGAAAAACTATTGGATATATCCGATAATAGGTTGATCAAAGTGTATATCATCATGTTGCTTAGGAAACTAGAGCTGATCTTCTGTAGAGGAAATTAAAGTCCATGTATGGAAGGTAGGCTGTCTTGAATAAAACCTCATTGATTAGGAGAGTGGTGAATTTGAAGTATAAGGGTAGATCCAATATGACTGAGCACTTGAATGATTTTCAAGGACTTGTGAATCAATTGATTGCTATGAATCTTATGCTTGATGATGAGATTCAGACACTTTTATTGTTGAATTCATTACCTAAAAGATGGAAGACCCTCTTGTTATCTATCAGTAATTTTGCTCCAGATGGAAAGCTCACCATTGCAATGGTGAAAGACAACCTGATAAATGAAGAAGCTAGAAGGAAAGATATGGGAACAAGTTTTGGGACTCGAGCATTTGTTATTGACAAGCAAGAAAGGCATGGTAGAAGTAGGAATAGAGGCTCAAATGATGAATCTGATAGATTTGATAAATGCAGAGGAAGATCTAAATCAAGAAGGAAGAATATCAAATGCTTTTACTATGACAAGCTAGGTCATTTCAAGAGAGAATGTAGACTGTGGAAGAGAGAGAAGGGTAAAGGTAAAAGTTATGAAAAAGATGAACACACAGTTGTTACAGCAGCGAGTGGTGGGATTGTTGTTACTTGGGATGAAGATTGTGTTAGTCTTGTTGGTCATGATAGTGACTGTGTAAACCCCTAATTTTTCGATAATATTAGCAAACCCTAAGAACCGGAAGTTGAAACGAAACCCTAAAATTAACCTAGTTCTATGATTAGTCTAGTGAATCTAGATCCGGCAATCCCGTGTTCTTAAACCCTAGAAAACGAAATTGAAATATTGTGGAAAACGGTTCGTAATAACATAGGGAAGCCTAAAAATATCAGATTCGAATTTTTCTAGTGTCCTTCGGATCCGATCGGGATCAGTTTTCGAAAACCGTGCCCCGGAGCACCGGATAGCAAAAATATTCCGACAACACCAATAGATTCGTAAAAATATAAGGTTTTCAAAAATATCAGTTTTAGAATTTTTCGGTATCTAAAAATAACAGATATAGGCCTTTTACGCGTATTTTCTTTACTACCGGTATTTTAATTGTCTAGTCTACTATTCATAGTACTTTTCTACTATTCATTACTATTCACCTATCTCTACTTTTTCTTACACTCTATTCTTACACTCTACCATACCTATACTTACAATTTACCTTCCCCATACAACTTTAATCACATCACACTTTACACATTACTTCTTTTTATTACAAAACAACAAAATTAATCAATTTTTCTCTTCCCCTAAGCTCTTGCCGTCCACTCTCTCTCTCCTCTTCCTCTCAATTTGTTTTCTTTTCCAATTTATTTTATTACATCTAATTTCCACTCCAAAAATCTATAAATACCCCCTTCCTCTTCCATTCTTTCACACAACAAAAATTCATACTAAAACTCTCCAAAATCACTCCACAAAATTCCTCTCCCAACATCTCTCTCAAGTTCTCTCTTTTCTTTAGAAATCCATTCCCACATAATACTACAACCCATTCTTTTCTTCTTCAACCAACACATAAACTTTAGGTAAAAGTTTCTCATATTCTCTCATCATGTTCATATAACTTAACATGAGTTTAGTGTATGTTTCTTAGGCTCATTGAGTTAAAGAAGCAACAATTTATTCATGTTTTGTTTTTGTTCATGTTCTTATTTTCTTTATGTTACTATTATGTTGATATTGTTATTATTTGTATTATCCATATATATATATATATGTTTATTTAGAGCATATAAGCTCACTTGTTATTTATTTATTTTCAAGTCTTGCAATTTATTTAATTTCAAGTTGTTCTTAAGACTAGTCTCTAGTCTTAGACTTGTCCATATCAAGTCAAAACAATTTTATTTCCTTGCTTTTCTTTTCTTTTAAGGACTAGTCTATTCTTAGTCCCGGGATTCCTTGATGAAGCTAAGGTTCCCAATACTTGACTTTACTTTTGCTCTTATTTATTTTAATTATGTTGTTTTTATATTTTTCATGGTTACATATTCTCATTCATGCATGAATATGTTGTTATTGTCTCAATCATAATAGAAATGAGCTTTCTTAAAATAAGAATAAGAACTCTTTTTAAAAATAAATTTTGTCACATAAGAAGTTATTTTCCTTAAAGGTTTGAAATTTATTTTAAGCAAATATTCTTCTAAAGTTAGATAAGCTAGCTCAAGTTTTAGTAATAATATGTGGTTTTCACCAAGAAATACATAAAGTAAAGTTATTATAAAATCTCTTTTCAAAGAAATAAGAAAGTTTCTTTAGACCTAAACAAAGGATTTCTTAAATTCAATTGTCAAAGTTTTCCAACACTAAAGTCTAAGATAAGTTTTTCCAAAATTTACTTATATGATGATTTCTTTTAAAAGTGGATATAACTATGAAATAGTTAGAAAAACTATATGTTTCCAAACCACTAGAAATAAATTTATGAAAATCTTGAAAGATTAAAATTACTTTTGAAGATTAATAACTAAGAAATGGAGTTAAAAGGAAGAAATACTCCTTTATAATAATTTAGGAAATTTTCAAAGTAAAACTAACTCCTTTTCAAGTCTTAAGCTTATCTCACTTTCAAGACATGTGTCTTACAAAACCATTGTTGAGACAACACCAAATTCATGCATATAGTTTGAGTTTATACATATATATACATAAATTCAAGGGATTTTTCAACCATACAATATATCTATATTTTTGTACAAAAGCCCTTGAGTGAAGTAAAGTTTGAAAACTCTAGTTTTGAAGTTTGAAAATTCGTATCAAATCTGTACGCTTCTATTCCGAGACCCAAATAACTTCTTTTGATGAAAATAACCTTAGAAATAGATAGATCTTTTCGAGTAGGTAGAAATCGGTATATAATATGCGGAATTCCGAGTTAAAATGAGCAAGTTATGGCCATTTTAAGTTGGAATTTCCATTCCATACGATTTTTACAATTCTTTAAGATAGAAGTATAGAACTTGAATAGATCTTGGATGAAATACTCATGTTGGGTATTTCTTTTGTTTAGGTGTCGAGGATCACGATCTTGTCTTCCCCGAGGATTACTTCGACTCCTAGAGCGCTATGGACGAGTGAGTTTCCTTTACGCTTATGTATTCGCGCATGTGCTTGTAGAATAGAGCACTAGATGTAGGAAAAGATAAAATTGATATGCATGTGGGATATTATGGGAATTATGTATGTGATTCATTGTGTGCGATCAATGAACGATAAGTATATCGGAACCCGATTTGTGATTGATATAAATGTTTCCATGTATGTATTGTTATGTGTGCAAATATTGTTTGATCGCTTTAAATGATTTAATGCCATATTGAAATCCCATATAATAAATTGCTCATGCATATCACTTAGAATATCATTTCGAAGTTTTGCTACTACTCCTCAGCGTGGGACCGGAAAGGTAAGCTGCCTAGCTACATCTTGAGGGTTAGGACGTACGGGGAATACGGCCTCAAGGTGTAGCCGAGCCGGATCGATCGCTTTGGGCATGGAAGGCCCGGGGACTAGTAGTACGGTTCGTTGGAACCCCAAGACGCGCGCAAACTTGAGGAGGTTGTTCGGGACCCAGTTCAAAGCATTCCCTAACCACCGATGGAGGGGTAAATCCATCAAACATACGAAACCGGATAGTCGTATGTAATGTTTGATCATATGGTTGTTGCATTCATATGCTTGATTAATAAACTTGTTTGATTGTTATGAGTACTATTGCGTAAGGAATATCTCACTAAGCTAGTCATGCTTATACTCCTATAGACTTTTGATATTGCAGGATTATCTTTTGCACCCGAGACCTCCTTGATTTCCCGGGTAGAATCCTTATTTTGAGAAGCTTTTGGAGGCAATCTATTTTGAAGTTATAGAGTAGATTTCTTCTAAAATCTTCTAGCTTAGTTATGTATATTTAGAACCATGTTATTATGAATTATCGGGGGAATGCCCCTTAGAAGCTGTAAGACTTTTATTTCAATGAAATATATTGAGTGTTATTTTGCATGTTCCGCTGCCAATGACTTAAAATGCATTACTCCACCGGTCTCCCTTTGTTGTGAATGTACGCTTTGTACCGATATGGAAGCTTTCGAGTGACTGAGGTAGTCATTCTTAAGTTTTAATATTGCGTACGGCGGGCTGTCACGTTTAGGGTACCCGCTGGGGCGTGACAGACTGGGTTATAGATTATGATACCTCATTTCATGTGACGGCACATGGTGAATTTTTTCGCATCCTATATTGCTGGTGGTTATGGCAATGTTAGGATGGGAAACAATAAAACATCTAAAATTGTGGACATTGGAAATGTTATTTTAGAGACTAACATTGGTTGCAGGCTCATTCTTAAAGATGTCAGACATGTTCCAGATATCCGATTGAACCTTATATCTGAAGGGAAACTTGATGATGAAGGCTATCACAGTCACTTTGGTGAAGGTAAATGGAAGCTCATCAACGGTTCTCTCATTGTGGCAAAAGAGAAGAAGACTAATACTTTTTACTTAATGTCTACAAAATTAAGTAAAGGAGATGTGAATTTGACTAATGACACGTCTATGGAGTTGTGGCATAAGCGGCTTGATCACATGAGTGAGAAAGGGCTCCAAATGCTTGTCAAGAAACAACTTTTACCCAATGTAAAAAGTACTCCTCTAAAAACTTGCACTGCTTGTCTTGCTGGTAAACAATATAGGGTTGCATTTCAGAGAAATCCACTTGCTAGGGAATCTCATATATTGGATTTGGTACACACAGATATGTTATGTGAAAGATAGGACAATAGGTAGTGCTCTTTATTTTGTTACATTCGTTGATGATCACTCTAGAAAGTTGTGGACTTTTGCTTTGAAGTCCAAGGATCAGATTTTGGATATGTTTAAGCAATTCCACACTAGAGTGGAAAGAGAAAGAGGAAGATAATTGATATATGTAAGAGGAGATAATGGTGGTGAATGTAGAGGACCATTTGAAGAATACTGCAGAGATCATGGGATTAAATGAGAGAAAACAATTCCAAAGACGCCACAATAGCATGACATTGCAGAGAGAATGAACCGCACTATCACAGAGAGAGTGAAGTGTATGTTATCTCATGCCAAGCTGCCTAAATCTTTTTAGGGTGAAGCTATGAGGACAAAGTCGACTTGATAAATTTATCTCCCTCTTATGCTCTAGATGGAGATATTCTAGAGAGAGTTAGGATAAGTAAAGATGTTTCTTATGGATACTTATGAGTGTTTGGTTACAAGGCATTTATGCATATTCCAAATGATGAAAGAGCAAAGCTGGATGCAATTCAAAGGTGTGTATTTTTCTAGATTATATACATGATGAGTATATGTATAGATTGTGGGATCCAACTGGGAAGAAAATTGTCAGAAGCAAAAATGTGGCCTTTCTTGAAGACCAAACCATTGAAGATATTGAGAAGCCTGAAAAGTCAAAATCCTCATATAAGATCCCTACAAATGTAGATCCAGTGCCATCACTTGAATATTCTAATGATAGAGGAGATGTAGGGGATTAAGATGAAGAGCCCCAAGAGCCTCGTCAGCAGATTAAGTTGAGAAGATCTTCAATGGAGCAAAGACCATCAGTTAGATACAGTCTTGATGAGTATGTCATGTTAACAGATGGGGGAGAGCCAGAATGTTATCAAGAGGCTATGTACATGAACAGAAAAGAAAATGGGTTAAAGCCATGCAAGATGAGATAAAATCCTTGTATGAGAACAATACTTATGATTTGGTGAAACTGCCAAAGGGCAAGAGACCTTTGAAGAACAAATGGATATACAGATTGAAGACTGATGAAAATAGCTCACAATTAAGGTACAGCGCAAGACTATATGTGAAAGGGGTTCAGTTAGAAGAAAAGGTTGATTTTGATGAGATTTCTCATCAGTGGTGAAGATGTCTTCCATTTGGGTTGTTCTCAGCACTGCAACTAGTTTGAGCCTGGAGGTTAAACAAATGGATGTGAAGACGACATTCTTTTATAGTGACTTAGAGGAAGAAATCTACATGGAGCAGCCGAAGGGGTTCAAGGTTAAGGGGAAGGAGCATATTATCTGCAAATTGAAGAAGAGATTGTATAGGCTGAAACAGGCTCCAAGACAGTGGTATAAGAAGTTTGATTCCTTCATGATTGATTAGGGTTATACCAGGACTACATCAGATGATTGTGTTTTCATTAAAAAGTTTGCCAGTGGTGAGTTTCTTATACTCATGTTATCTGTAGATGGCATGCTGATTGTTGGCCATAATGCTAAGCAGATTCAAGATCTGAAGACTGTATTGATTAAGCCTTTCGCCATGAAAGACTTAGGACCCATACGCCAAATTCTTGGTATGAGAATTATAAGTGATAGGAAGAGTAACAAATTGTGGTTATCACAGGAGATATACCTAGAAAAGATACTGCAGAGATTCAACATAAGCAAGGCAAAACCTATTTGTTCTCCACTTGTAGGTCACTTCAAACTCAGTTCTCAATAGTATCCTAAAAGTGAGGCAGACAAAGAAGACATGAAGAAGATTTTGTATGCTTCAGCTATTGGTAGTCTAATGTATGCTATGGTATGCACTAGACTAGATATTGCTCATGTTGTTGGTGTGGTTAGCCGTTATCTCTTAAATCCAGGTAAATAGTATTGGACTGCTATTAATGGATTCTTAGGTATCTCAGGAGCACTTCCGTGTTAAGTTTATAGTTTGGTGGCAGCAAACCTGTATTAGAAAGGTTTTTAAATGCTGATATGGCTGGAGATCTTGATTCCAAGAAGTCCACTTTAGGTTATTTGATTACTTATGTTGGGGGAGCGGTGTCTTGGCAATTTAAGTTGCAAAAATGTGTTGCACTATCCACCATTGAAGCATAATATATTGCTGTGACTGAAGCCTTTAAGGAGGTCTTGTGGATGAAGAAGTTTTTAGAAGAACTAGGTCAATAGTAAGAAGACTTGAGGGTGTTGTGTGATAGTAAGAGTGCTATACATCTTAGTAAGAATTCAACATTCCATTCTAGATCCAAACACATTGATGTTAGGTATCATTGGATTCGAGATGCATTAGAATCAAAGCTATTGAAGCTAGAAAAGATCCATACTGATGATAATGCTTTAGATATGATGACTAAGGCTCTATCCAAAGATAAACTTGTTTGTTGCAGATAGTTTGCAGGTGTGATGAAACCACCTGTATGAGTTGGAGGTTGAGTTTGTTGGGTTATAGATCCAATCCATATGGGTCTAGAATCAAAGAAATCCTAATTATATTGTATATACTTAGAAGAAGACTTTGAAAATAAGGAGATTTGTGCAAAATAAAGGAGATGAAATACTGTACACTAGCTATAGGAAACAAAGGCCGCTGGCCTTGGTCAACATATAGCTGACCTTGAATTGTGGAATTTTTTGCCGAGAGCATGGGACATCGACCTAGATGAGTACATCGCTGGCGTAGGCAGTCAAAGCTGCTGGCACTCAACCAATAGAGTTGCAACACTGCCTTTAATCTGCTAGCCTTTAATTTTGATGAGCCAACCTATGTTTGCAACATGCTTTCCCTTTGTATTTCATATAAATACTCCTTATTTGGTCTTAGGGTTTATGGGAGACTATTTCTAAATCCTAGAGAGAGAGAGAGTCTAGAGAGAGAGAGAGGCCTGTGTTGATTGTAATCCACAATTTGTGATGAAGTTTTATGTGATCCACTAGTGTTATCTAGTGAGAAAAACTATGTATCCTATTATTGTTGATGGTAGAAAATTATTTGTGCAACGGTCTCGTGATTATTTCACAAATTGGGATTTTCCAAGTAAATCATGGTGTGTTGTTTTAATTTTGTAATTTTTGTTTAATTTTGTTGTGATCGCTATAGGCAAGATGAAAAATTGTTTAGATCACTTCCCGGTTAATTGAGGGTTTTTCTTAATAGGTTTTTCTAAGAAAGAACATATTTATAGTTATCAGGTTTTAAGTAGTTCTTTGATATACGGGAATATTTTTTTTTTCTTTTCGTAGTGATTTTTTACTATGTTGATTATATCAATAAGATCATCATTAGCTTCTTCATCATTTTTGTGTTTATTTTTTTTTCTTTTATATAAGCAAATAGCTAGATAATTACATAAAAAAGGGTATCCATTACTTATTATGGTTATGCACTTATTCAAATCTTACCTTGCGTATATATTCATCTCCAGCACCAAATATCATATCAAATTATGGAATTGTACTTGATTGATTTATTTAACTTATATATTTTAATACACTAACGACCCGTTTATTTGGTGGAATGAAATAAAGGGAGAATGGAAAAGTTATGCCTTGTGAATGATATCACCAATACTAAACTATGAATCATTTATTACCTTGTTTACTTTATCTAAAGTTTTATTACCAGAAATATATATTCGAACGTTTACTTTAATTTATTAGTTGCAATGTTAAATTATGAATGAAATTAAAAGTTCTATTACACCCTTATTTGGGTCAAAAAGTAAGAAGTTATATAAATATACTCTTATGCTCATACCTATACTCACACACGTACACATACACATGCTATTCAAAATGATATATATATATATAAATATATATAAACATATAATATTTTTATATATGATTACATATAATACACACACATATATAAATATATATGTTTATATATTAGTCCATATGTCATACACACACACACACACACACACATATATATATAACATATAACCTATACATATAACTTATAAAACATAACAAATGTGTATATAAAACTTATATATTTATCAATACGCTATTTATTTACCATTTATGCAATATTTATAATCTCTGGTTATTAACTTTTTTTTTTTGCATTTGTATATATGTATATAAATCATAAATTATAAATAAAAATGATATATTTTATAATTTAAATATTATTTAGATATAAATTATACACATGTAACCATATGCCTATTTATAATTTATATATATGAATTATAGCTTATATATATAAATATATATAACTTATAACTTATATATACAACTTAAATACTTTTATCAATATCTTATTTACTTGTTATATATGTGACATATATAATACATAGCATTTATATTTAAAATCTCTAGATATATATTTTTATTTTTATATATATTTATAACTTATATGTATAACCAGTGTACCATATACTTATCTATGCATAACTTGTTACTTATAATGCATATATGTAAACTATTATTTATAACTTATACTTATGAATTATAGCCTCTCTCTCTCTCTCTCTATATATATATATATATATACTTGGAACTTATATAATATAAAACATATATAACTTAATACTTATATATACAAGTTATAACATATATATATTTATATGTATAATTTAAATTATAAAATACAACTCAAATGTTTAACTTAGACACACACACACACACACACACAATCTGTGTGTTTTATCAATACACTATTTATTTGTCATAAGGCAAATTACACCAGAATGTCACAATATTTGGGGGTAAGTTTATTTTAGATCACAACGTTTCAAAAAGTTCAAAAGAGCTCACAACGTTTGGAAAAGTGTCTTATAAGATTTAATTAACTATTTCTCTTATTGATACATGTTAATAGGGCCTTAAAAGAAGAGCTCTTGAATTTTAATTAAATATTTCTCCTATTGACATATACTAATAGTGACTTCAATTGACCCATAAAGTTATTATCTCAAATGTGTTGACCCTCAAACATTATGACCTAAAATGAACTTACCCACTAAATGTTGTGACCTCTTTTGAACTTTTCAAAATGTTGTAATATAAAATAAACTTACCCTCAAACATTATGACATTTTGGTGTAATTTACCCATTTGTCATATATATAACATACATAATACATAGCTAATATATTCATATTCTTTAGATTGTATATTTATATTTTTTAGACTAAGTAATATACATAACTCACCACTTATATATATAATTAATATATTATATATATAACATACATATAGCTTATAATTTATATATTAATACGAATTATATAAATAATATTATTTATAAGATATCTATATGGAATATACCTTAATATATATAACTTTTATATATTGTATATAGAAGTGATGAATTATAACTTAGATCTATAAGTTAAGTTATAAAATATAACCTATATGTATAACTTATAACTTATATATTTTATTAGTACACTTTATTTTTCATATATATAACATATATAATTCATATCTCTATATTTATAATTTTTATATCATGTATCTATATTCATATATAACTTATATATATATATATATATATGAAATAAAAAAGAGGGCTTTGTGTACTGTTATGGATATTTTTGTCAATGACTAAATTACTAAGGATAAAATAGTAACATTATTTGAATGTTTATTACTACTACGGAGGGAATAGAGAGATAATAATTATTAAAAAAAAATATGATAGGTGGTTTTTTTAATTCACTCTATAGAGGAATAGAAAGATTACTGGTAATAGTTATGTCCAGTTTATTTATGTAAGTAAACAACATAGCAAGTTGATTCCTAGGAATAGTTATTGTATTTCCTCTCAAGGAAATGGACCATAATTCTTCTATCCTTGGTTTTTTTATCAGCCTTCTCCTCTCTCTCTCTCTTTATTATTATTATTATTATTATTATTATTATTATTATTATTATATATTATTTCAACAAATCAAATGTGTTCATTTTTTATTCTAGAGCCAACAAGAAGGTTTTCATGTTGTTTATGATTATACACCTATCATACTAGCCTCTTATTTTGTATGTGTGCTATTATGATGATGACTAAATCGAAAATTATCCCAAAAAGCATTTTGCTGTATTATGTGATTTTCTCCCCATTCATCAAATGTTTGCTTGCTTGTAAAGAGATACAAAAACACAAATAACAATATGCCTCTGACATGCAATTTAAAAGCTTATTTCTAGTCTGGCAATCAATACTCGTATATATAAAAATATTATTAGAGTCAATGCGCAAAATGATTGACAAATATAATGAATTTTCACATTTCATTTAATAAGAGTGAGTATATATAGTGAACGAAAGATTTTATTACACAACAGAGTAAATTCATGTAAATTATATGTGCTCAATGCACAAATTAGTTAATTGTATAAACTATTTGTTAATTTACTAACTTTCCAAAGCTAATATGTGCATACTCCTCATTTGATCATATAATTTAATTAATATGCATATATTTATTTTAAAAAAGAAAAGGCTTGTATTTAAATTGTTGTATTAGTTTTGTGAGGCACATATAAATACCAATCTTTTAAAACCTTGAATTGCTAATTTTTTGTAATTTTCTTGCCGTTTCATATCTTGTAGTTAGCTTCATTTTTTATTTCTTTCTTTTATGTTTGTATTTAATTTAATAAATTTTTTTATGGGAGTAGTTCAATGTCAGTATGCTACAACATGATTGAATTAAAAATAAAAATAAAAAAGTATTCACATAGCGTAAGAATAATCTATAAGAGAAGAGAAAAAGAAAAGGTACTTATTGGGTTAATGTTTAGTCGATGACAGATTAGAAGTTACTCTATAATGTCATTTCCCTTTCCTAATATTGTATTGTAATGACTAAGTTACATTTGTGTCGATCAATCTCATCATATATAATTTATCTGATCTCAAAATACTTTAGCTAAATGTTTGACTGGCATATAAATAGCTTTCAAGTTCTCTTAATAAGGTTTTAGCCATACTCAAATCATAGTTAATATACTAGAATGCTATATATATGGATTTATGTAATCAATGCAAATATTCTATTTTTTAGATAAAGTAAGTTCCATACTCTTTAATGTTGGTAATGATCATTTGTGAACATGATATTCAATATTTGGTGGCAAATAAAACATTAGTATTCTTATGCCAAAAATATTAAGTTTATACAGGTTTAGTTTTTATTTTATTTGTATTATTACAATGAGTATCTATCGAATGTGTATATTAGAGCGTACAAAAATAATAAATCTTTTGCAATATATGAAAAATGCTTAGCATATCATAGTGCTTAATTAAATATTTAATGGAGACAATGCAACAACAATCAACTTTCACTTTGGAAATGACTCATTTATTTGCAATGAAGAGATTAGCAAATTTATATTTTGTTATTTCAAGATTGATACTAAACATGTGCGTAAGGTGAAGAAGTGTGTTTGCTTGATATGATACATCTTGGTATCTACAATGATTAATCTTGAGTATTGAGACATTACTTTTGCACTTTGCACTTTTTAGATTATGTGATATCTTTATTCATCATTGTTTCACTACCAAGTAGAGAAGAGCTACACTTGGTAAGTGTTATTAAGTTTGAACAAGTATTGACATATTGCAATTATCATCATACCTAGCAGCCTTTTAACTTATATGATATAGCTAACATTGCTACCATGATCGACAAGCACATAGGTAAAACTAACATAATTTTTTATGTTCTTTAAATCATGTGATCAAACTGATCTTAGCTGTGATTAGGTTGAAGTGATCCTATTGTAGGCTTAGTAACCGTAATTCCTTTATGCAAAGTCGAGGTTGAAGCAACCTCATTTGTGAATGATTGAAGCGATCATGTCATGATAGGTGCTATCACTCAATGGCAGTATTTTCTCTTGAGCAAGCAGTAGGCACAATACCCTTTTTGCAGCATTACTCATGAGATCAAAGCAATTTCAACTATGACAGTTCAAAGTGATCTCATGGTAGGCTTGATAGTCATAATGCCTTTCTACAGAGTTGGGGTTGAAGCAACCTCATCATCTATGAATGATCAAAGAGGTCCGAACATGATAACTGTTATCGCTCAGTAGAAGCATTTGCTCTTTGGTACATGGCAGGTGCAATGCCCTTTCTGCAACTTTATCTCATGAGATCAAAGCGATCTGAGCTATGATGAGTTGAACCAATCTCATAGCAGGCTTGGTTAATGTCTTCTTATAGAATCAAGGTTGAAACTACCTTAACTCTGAATGATCGAAGTGATTGCATCATGGCAACTACTATCACTTAGTAGAAGCTTTTGCTACTGAGTAAATTACGAGGTTAAAGCAACCTTAGCTATGGAAAAGGAAAAGATGCCACTTCATGCAACCAAGCAATTTTTAACAGCAATCTAATTCTACAAAATACATGGCTACTTATTGGTAACTTTTATTATCCCTACTATTAAATAATAGCAAATAAATTGTTATGGAATACCACGAATAGAATGTCCTTACTAGTCTATCTTTCAAACCGAAGCAACCTTTGTAGCTCTAAACATAAAACTCAATCAAATACCTAGTAGGTTTACTAAAGACACATTATGAGCATAATGCGTTATGAAGAACACAATGAGCAAGTGTTTCTCTTATATGTGGTATATGTTCAAGATTTTTTTATTATTTGAGCAACAATATGATGTCTACTCCACATATTCCTAGATCTGGCATGTTATTTATTGATGCAGATCCTTTTTGATAAATCTCATTATATGCACACTACATTGCTAAATGAAACTCTTTATAAAATATAGAATGTATGATGTTATTACATGAGACAAGGGCTTAAATAAAACTCACTTATGATATTTTGTAATGTTATATTTTAGCTATGATGAGCTGGAATATCCACTATCACACTCAATACAAGATATCTACAAATTGGGACAAGTTTTTTTTTTTTTTTTTTTTTTTTTTTTTTTTGGGCCACTGGGACAAGTTATTACAATTGATCGATGATCATACTGCATCACTATCCTAAAAAAATTAATAAAATATTGCTTATACAACTTCTCATATTCTCAATGAAAAGAGATTAGTGTGAATATTCATCTTGGTCACGGAATTGTAACGCCATAAGAAATCATTTAATTTATTTCATTGTTGTACGAGTAAGTGACTTTTGTAGTGCATTAGCGCATATATGCATATATTTTTGTGATATTAGCAATTCCCAAGAAGTATAAGTGTGTTGTTTAAAAGTTTGTAATTATTCATTTTGATAGCTTTCATTGCTGTAATATAATAATAGATTCATTCATTTTAGAAATACAGGAAGGTTAATTAAATGAAAAAAGAAAGAAATTGCGAAAGACGGGAATGCAAAATTTTGGGCGTGTGGACGTCCCGGCAAAATGAGAACGCAGTGCTGGTCGGCACCTCAATACTAATATAAGCTTTGGCCTTGGCCAAAAAAAAAAAAAAGAATGCCGACTTAATATACCGTGTTTCATGGGGACTAAGCTTTCCCACTTAAAGGACTGGTTTCTTTTGTCTTTTAATGATTTTTTTTTTTCCTACCTAGAAAAAACGTGGAAGGTGCCGGCGTCCGGAAAGTCTTTGATCAAGCCGACAAAACAATTTCTCTCCTCTCAAATATTAAACAAGTCGACAACTTTGCCAAGGTTGGTGTCTTTGATTCTCTTTGTAACTTTGTTAATTGGGCAGAAGTGGAATTAAGTATTCCAATTTTGTATAAAAATTAATTTAATATTTATATTTATGTTGTCAAACTTGAGATTCTATCTAGAATACCAAAGAGTTATAAAATCAGAATGTAAGATTTACAACTAATATTAATTTTCTTGTAAAAATTATAGATTTACTTACGGTACTCATAAAATTTTGAATAAATGATGAAAATACAGAATTTGGTATTAATTTTAGTTGCATATAGCAAAAATTTAAGTTATTTCGATTACAATTTGCATGCTCTCATTTATATGTTTAATGCAATCCTTATATTTATAATAATTATTTACATTTATTGATAATTCACAATCTATAATTATTAAGATGTATCGCAAATCGTTCAAGTTATCATGTGTGAGCAACTGATTTTGTGCAGTAATGAACATTTTTATGTTCTCTATATATTTGCACAAAAAAATATTATCTTTATGTCAAATAAATTAAATTTTTTAAAAAGGAAAAATATAACAGGTCTATATATTTGTTCAATTTTCATTTCAATCATTCAAAATATACTAAAGCATATGACCCAGAAGGAAGTAAACCTCTAAAAAAAAAAGAAAGAAAAAGGAAATAAAAAAAAAAGGAAAAAAAAATCCAAATTTATGTTAGCTTAAGGCAAACATCAATAACCAACCAAAAAGTTCCTAAATTTAAACATACTAAATTACTTGTTTTTTTTTTTCTTAAATTCAAATAGAACAAAAATGTGTAAAATCACTACATTATGATTCTATTTCCAATTCTATCAACAATTCTACGACCGATTCTATCAATTCTACTATGTAGAATCACAAGTCCATATGAGTTTGCTCAAAAAACGAATTTGCATGCGAGTTGAATCAAAATTGCATCACCAACTCATAAAAGTCGTAAAAACGTATAAGTTGACTCGTGAGTTTGATAACTGTGCTTGTATTTTGAAATATTTTATTACTTAATCAATTTTTTTGTGATTATTTTTACCACCTCCTCAATAATATTTCCTCCATTTGCAAATATAAAATAGGTAGTATACTATTGAATTTTTACAAATGCTCATTGGTGAGAATCCAATGCCCTGAAAACCTAAGGGCTCCTTCACAAGGTTTGTCCATGGAGGGTGAGTCAGGGCCTAAGATCATGCCAAAAAAACGTAGTCGATGGACAACAGGTGAATATTCCTATACTACCCCTTGTTAGTCTCGAGGGACGAAGGAGGCTAGGTTAGCCGAAAGATGGTTATCGGTTCAAGTACGCAAGGTGTCCCTGCTTTTTCAGGGTAAGAAGGGGTAGAGAAAATATCTCGAGCCAATGTTTGAGTACTAGATGCTGCATTAGAAAGTAGAGGAAATGGTGTTAGTAAAATAGTAAAATAACCATGAAAACTTTAATTGAGTATTAATTTCCCATTTTAAAGTTAATGTATTATATTAAATTTTTTAATTTTTTGCAAAGTTTAGATACCAAATTTGACATTTTTCTTTCTTAATAATGAATTCATAAAAATCCTTTTAGTTATTCACTTTTGTGTTTGTGTTATTTATTTATTTATTTACAATTAATGAACTTAGCTACAAGGGATTTTGACAAAATAGAATAGAGTAATATAGAAATGAACTTTTGACAAATTGAATAGAATAATATTGAAATGAACTAGATTTATCTAGATTATAGAGGAGGTTTTGACGTTTTTTTCACGTGTATTTGTTTCTTCATATTCTCATTATTTTAACATCATCTTTTGGTTGTTTTTAGATAGATGTTTGTTAAGAAATAGATACCGATGAAAAATTGATAATTTTACTTTTCATCTGACCAAATGGATACAATATAGATATAATACAGATAAGTTACAAATATAGATTAGATACAAATATGATATAGATAAAAATCAAACAATCCAAATAGACCCTACATGACTTCCTGTTGCAATATTGCCTCTTAACTCTAGCTAAGCTAACCCTAACCGAATCAGTTTTATGTTAGATTCTTAGAATTTCTTAAGGATATTCACTAGTGGCTACTTTATCTTAATTTCTAGAAAGAGAAAAAATCTACCGTGCAGGGATTTAGTATAACCGGTGTAGATAAGGTTGGAAACAAGCAGAGTCGAGCTGAGCTTTTAAAGGATCGGACTTAACTTATTTAAAAAATTATCGAGCTCAAGCTCGAGTCAAGCTTTTTATTGAGCTTGAAATTCAGTTTACTGATCCAGTTTGAAATTCAAGCTTGAGTTTAGCTCATATAAATAGTTAATTTTCCATTCATATTTTCCATATTTTGATTTTTTTTTCAAACTTTAAAATAATATATAAGAGTCACTTAATATATATACATATATATTAAGTAGAAATTAGTTTTTGTTGTTTTAATTGTATATATAATATATCATAAATATAAAATTCACAAGTTTGCTAACGAGCCCGTGAACCTATTCAAGAGCTAGCTCACGAACTTAAATTGAAGCTAGAACTTGACTCGTTTACTAATCGGGCCCGATTAACTTGCGAGCAGCTCGACTCATTTACAGTTTTAGGTGTAGATAGACTAAGAGGTGTTGTTAGTGAGGTTAATCCAAAACTCATACAAATTGTCATTAGAGTCTCTTAGATCTTAACCCCTATGTCATTTGCTAACTAAACTTTACTAATTTGTATAATTAATTATCTAATTTTTGTTTAAAAGAACTACTGAAATTTAAAAATGTTGGTTTTACTACATAAAATTTACTTATTTTGTAATTAATTACTTGAACTTTATCAAATTTTATAATTAGCTATTTGAACTTTACTCATTTTTGCAATTAACTACTTCATTTAAGTACTATAAATGAACTCGAAGAGTTTATAAGTAGTAATTTGATACTTTCAAATTTTAAATAATTAATTGAATAAATTGATAAAATTCAGATATCAAATGTGATACTTACCTATAGAGAAATGAGAGTTTGACATGTTGACAAATATTTATCTTATTTAACTCAACTTAATTCAATTTGATTTAATTTTTCATAATCGAAGGGGCATTCCCATTTTATATAACAAACTAACATGTTGATTCATTGCACCGTGGATTATGCAGTAGTTTGATTTTTAAATATATATATATATATATATATCATATTATATTTTCATTTTTTAAAAATGTTTTTGCTTCTCTGGTGATAGTCATGCTGTCATTGTGAAGTTACTTTTCATTCTGTTTTGCGTTAGTATTACATTACTAGGTGTTTGATGCTCACAGATTTGTAGATATATACTGATGTGAGTCAGACATGCCTGAGTATGATAAGATTAATATTTTCTTTATCTTGCACTAGCCACTTCTTCTGAACATCTCTTTGTGAAAGGAGACTTTGATGAGAAGAATAAAATTGATAGCCATGAGGATATGTGTATACATGCCTAAATATTTTAATTTATGTTGTTAAATCCAACTGATAGACATAATGGTACTAGAGTGGATTCATTTATGTAATTTTGATGTGTTATTACTCTATTTGAGTAGGGATGCAATCGGGGCAGGTTTGAGATGGGTAATGCAAAACCAGAACCCGACCTGATTAGATATAAGATGTCCCAGAACCCGATCCGATAATGATGAATCTGATTCTGATCCGACCTAGATGCCCTAACATAATTATTGCACAACTGACTGGTAATATATGCCTAGGATTAACCCCCCAAAAGATGTTAAGATATGCCCAGGATTAACCCCCCAAAAGATGAGGGAAGTTTATAGGGAAGTCAAGTCTCCTATATGGAACTGTTAGGATTATAATCTTGGAATTTTATAACAACAACAAGGGTGTGAGTTTACAAATAATGGAAATATTATAAAATTCAAAGTAAAATTGTCAAACAAATAACACATTTTATAAAATATAAAGGTTATTTAAGATAAAAATAAATAAATTTCATAATAGTAAGGATAATTGCAATACAGTCACAAATAAACATTTGTGGCATATGTGGACTATTACAAAAAATAAAAATATAATATAATAATTTTGAAAATAAAAGATTAATATAAGAAAAAATAAAAAATTATAAAATTTACCTCTAACCATTATAATTAACTTTTTTTTTCCTTTCAACAT
The DNA here is from genome assembly GCA_024138025.1 of Combretum micranthum. NCBI lineage: Eukaryota > Viridiplantae > Streptophyta > Magnoliopsida > Myrtales > Combretaceae > Combretum > Combretum micranthum. Next base: position 280,452 of record JAMXBD010001075.1, read on the forward strand.
TCTTTCATTTCTAAAATATACAAAAAGATAAAAGATCTCAACTGGTATACCTATTAAACAAATGATTTCAATTGTATAATTTTAAGTCAATACAATAGTTTGTAGGTACCTTATATCTTAAGCTTTCCAAATATAATTGTATAATCATTACCATATAATGTTCCATTTGCACGTTATAGGATAGCAAGTTTAAAAAATAAATAAATAATTAAATAACTATTTAGATGTTACCTACATACAACAAAATATTATAATATATAGAGATACATTCAACAAGTTTAGAAATTCATTTATAAGATCATAGGATATTTGATTTACAAACTATAACTACTTTAAGATTTTATCTAGTATGATTTCCCTTGAAACACATAGTAGATCTTATTTTTGACTAAAGTATAAGATTTTATTGAAATTGAATATTGAAAAATTATATGATTAAAAAAAATTTTATTATATCATACTATTGAAATACTTAATATATTACTTATTATATTTATTTTAATTATTAAATGATTGACCGATCAATTCTTTCTATAGAACCATAGAAGTTTTTTAATATTATTAACTCTAGTTATGTTAACTTTGTTTAGGTGGTCTGTCTATTTGGTTTTCAATCAATTATAAGCTATCAGATTATTTTATTACATGCATTAACTCTATCTTTCAAGTTATCATTTACACCAGCTATAACCATGTGAAATGAAACATCTTCATTAACATAATTGTTTGAAGCAGATAATAGTCTATAAGTCCTAAAAAGAGCCAACTACAGGGCAATTTTAAATGAAGTTAACATGACTAACGCTATTATCTTGCTCAACTCAAAAATATAATTGAATATTTAAATTATTAATTTCAAAATTCGGATTGTTAATTGAAGAATTGATTTAAATTCAAGTTCTAAATGTGATATTCATCCTATATGGGATTGGACGTTAAACATATAGTGCATACAATTTAAATATTTCTAAAGGTAAATGTCATCTTTTTGTATATGAACCTTATCTATTTTTAAAATTAAAAAATTCAATTTCAAACAAATTTTATTATTTTTATTATCAATTACCTAAAATTTATCTAATTATACCACGGTATAAAAGCCGTGTTAAATTGCTCCTTAGCCTTTTCTAACTCTTTCCAGTTTCCAGCATGGAAATCGACGAATCTTGCCAAAAAAAAAAAAAAAAGCTGAAAAAGGAAATTAAATAAGTTTTTTATTTTATAATAATGAAAGGTTTAGTTGAACATTAAATACCTATTTTAAAGTTTTCAAGTATATATTTGATAATTATCCAAACAATGATTCATTGATGTTAGAAATGCAGGAAGGCAATAAAAAAAAAAAAAAAGAAAGTTCCAAAGAAATTGCTGACAAGACAAGAACGTAAAATTCTGGGTGGATGTACGTCCCGGCTACATGAGAAGCAAAGCCGACGCCTGCCTGGACGGGACGGCCAACATTAAACATTTAAATGAAGTGGAGGTAGAAATGGTATATGAGACTTTGTAAAATTTAATCAAGTATCTAAAATTTTATTTTGAATAATTTAGTATATAAATAAAGTTTTTGGATTCTTTTCATACATGAAATTTGGTTTTGATAATTTTAATACTTAAACAAAATTTTTATGGACTTTTTTCATATTTGAAGCTACTTCAATCGTGTACAAAAAAATGTCTACAAAGATTATGTTTATATACCAAAAGTGTAAAAACCAAATTTTAGGTAACTGATTGAATTTTTTTGAAAGTTTAGGTACTAAATTATTTAAAAACGAAACTAGTCTAATCTCCATCAATCTTCCCAATCTTCCCCAACTCAACATTAGCTTTTATAATGTCATGTTTGATAAGCAGAAATTGACCGGAATCAAAAGAATAAAATAGAATGAAATCAATAAGGGAATGACAAATCCATTCCTTTGTCTAGATACAGATACGAAATGGAATGGAAAGTAATTAGTTTATATTACAATTTACTAAAAATACCCTTAACCAAAAAAAAATATTAAATTTATATAGGATAAAAAGGTAATTTAATCAAAAGCTTTAAGTTACATTTGGTAAGCTAGAATCGTTTGGAATGGAATGGATTGAACAGATTCATTCTTATGTGCAGATACGTTCATAGAATAAAATGAAATCAGAAATGATTATTTAATAAGATTTGTAAAAAATACCATTCATATTAGATGTTTATAATAAATATATGTAGGATAAAAATGTAATTAAAAAAACTATATACATAGATGGAATGGAATCATGATTCCGCTTTTGTGAAGGCGGTATCGAATTCCTCCTAGAAGGTGGAATCAAATTCCTACTTCTGAAAACGCTTCTAAATAATGGGAAAGGGAAAGAAAACCGTAATCACGATTCTTTTCCATTCTATTTCTGTGTACCAAACTGTCATAATGGAAGGCGGAAAGAAATCACAATTCCACTTTTTCAAAGGTGGTCGAATTTACTTTAAAACGGAATCGTCGATTCTAAAGAATCATGATTTTGGTTTATTATAACTTCCAAACGTAGAAAAATAAAGAAAAGCCAGAATCGTAATTCTATTCTGGTTTATTCTTACGTACCAAACAACCATAAATATATATATATATATATATATATAGTAAGAATTGATGTTGCTAGAGTCAATGCAGTTAAGTCTTTGGTCAAACCAGCAAAGCAACTACTCCCTCCTCAATCTTCCCCAACTTTCTGCAATTTAGATCCTAATCTAATCTCCCACAACCACAGAGCCACTTCAACGACAACTTTGCCAGGTTGGTGTCTTTGGTTCTCTTGATATCATTTTAGTTATCAGTTTGCAAATATCCTTTCAGTTATCTACTTGTGTGCTTCTTTTTTTTTTTTAATTATTTATTATTTATAATTAATGATCATTGCTATAACTTCAAGGGAATTTGATAAAATAGAGTAGGATAATATCCAAATCCACCAGGCCTATCTGAATTGTAGATGAGCATTGGAGTTGTCTGCAAGGAGTGTTTGCTGCAGTACTAGTTCTTTCCCAAGCATATTTCTAGAATGAGAAAATCTACCAAGCATGAATTCAGTATACCTCATATGGTAAATATCAATGTTAATTTGATAGAAAATGGATAGATATCACATTTGGTATGTGAAATTTTGCCAATTTAAATAATGTCTATTTTTTATTTTAAAACTGTAATAATTATGAAAGTTTAAAATGTTTACTCATTTTTATAATCAATAATCTAAATTTTACCAAATCGTGTAACTAGTTACTTGAACTTTACTTATTTTTATAATTAACTAACTTATTTAAATACTATAAATAAATAAACTAAAACAGTTGTAGGTAGTAATTTGACTCTTTTAAATTTTAGATAATTAATTGTGTAAAATTAGTAACGTTGAGACTTGAGATATCAAATAAGATATTGAGCACAGAAAATGAGAGTTTGACATGTGAAAAATATTTTATCTTATTTCATTTAATTTTTCATAATTGCAGGGCTATTCCCATTTTCTGGACAAAGAAACATGTCTGAATGTTTTAATACTGACATGTTAATTCTTTGCATCAGGGATTTCACAGTAGTTTGACATTTTTTTTTTCCTTTTTTAATATTATATTTTATTTTTCAGTTTTTTAAAATGTTTTTTCTTCTCTGATTGACAGTCATGCCGCTGCCATTGTGGAGTTATTTTTCACTCTGATGCACGAAGATTTGTAAATACAGACTGATGTGAATCAGACGTACTAAAGTTGAATAAGATTTTTTTTTGTGTGTGTGTGTGTGTTTTGTGCATAAGTCACTTCTTCTGAACATTTCCTCCTGAAAGTAAATTTTGATGAGTAGAATAAAATTGATAGTTATGAGGATATGTCTAGACATAATGGTTCTCGAGTGGATTCATTTATGTAATTTTGATGCATTATCACTCTGCTTGAGGCTACATCAATGAGTTTTCCTGCTAATTATGCTTTAACCATTTCGTGGTCATGCCTAAATTAGGAAGGTTCATTGATAAAGAGAGAAATCTTGTATGTGTCCTTACTTTGTTGGTTGATCATTGTTCCTGTTATAGAGTCACTTCACTATGGCGAGTCGCATCACTATGGCTGAATTGCGGAGTACACTCGAAAAATATGTCACCTTCGAAGAAAACAATTATTGGACGTGTAAAAAGTGTGAACAGAGGAGCAGTGGACGTCTTAAGAGAATCATTGCACATCTGACTGGAGAAAAAAAGCAAGGTATTAAGATTTGCCCGAGATTATGCCCTGAAGAGAATGTGGAAATTGACAGGGAAGTTAAGGCTGTAGAACAGCAACTGCAACAACAACGGGGACGAAAAGATGACACTAGGCAGAAAAAAGGAAACAAGAAAAGGAAGCTTTCAGGCAGTGGAACTAGCGGAAGTGATCCAACTGAAGCCGAGATGCCTCTGGCTTCACCAGCTGGTTCGAATTCTTTCTGTGAGAGCCATTCTGTCTCTAGAGGCAACCACGTAGAGTAGAAAGATCTGTTGGAGAAACAGGTTTCCAACTTGGCCAATGCTCTCCTCTTTTAAATTTTGGAACCATCAAGTCTCAATCAGAAAATTGGTTTGAATACATGCCGTTTCCACTAGAGAATTGCAATCTGGCTAGTGCTCTAGGAAGCAGTTGTTTTCTAATCACAGAGAATCCTGAAGTTGAATCAAATGCTTTGGCTATGCTGGATAATAACAATGATGGAGTTGAAAAAACAAATGATGTGGACTCCGAGCCGAATAATATCATGCATCAAGGGCAGTCCTCTGGATTTGATTGGAGTCAAGTCCCGTCCCCACATGGACAGGGAGGCCTGGATACGGATTTGAGTGATCAAATACCTCCTCCTGCCCAAGATAACTCTGATCGTATGAAGAATCAGCGTATGCATCCTTTGAAATCTGAAACTGAAAGAACAAATGATGTGGACTCTGAACCGAATAATACCATGCATCAAGGGCAGTCCTCTGGATTCGATTGGAGTCAAGTCCCCTCCCCACATGGACGGGGAGGCATGGATACGGATTTGAGTGATCAAATACCTCCTCCAGCCCAAGATAACTCTGATCGTATGAAGAATCAGCGTATGCATCCTTTGAAATCTGGAGCTGAAGAAACAAATGATGTGGACTCTGAGCCGAATAATATGATGCATCAAGGGCAGTCCTCTGGATTTGATTGGAGTCAAGTCCCCTCCCCACGTGGACGGGGAGGCATGGATACGGATTTGAGTGATGAAATACCTCCTCCTGCCTGATACTATACCGAGAGTTCATAGACCTTTACTTAAGGTCTATAAAAGAAGATTGAGCTGTGAGGATTAGAGGCGTAATATTAGTAGTATAGTAGCAATGTAGTAGTTATAGTGTGTAAGTGTAGTTTGTGATGTGTGCGTAGCGTTTGTGTTGTTATGCTGAGTTGGCAAGTTTGTTAGTTTGTTAGAGTCTGTTAGCTGTCAAGTTTGTTAGGGGAATATAGATTGTATAAATAGAAAGAATAAGAAGGAGGAGGTCACGGAGGAAAATCAGTTGAGAGTATATACATACTTGGAGAGATTGTCGAAGCTAAAGGAACCTTCATTGGTGAGCTTCAATCTCTTTGATTCTTGTTGGATTCTATTGTGAGTTGTGTTTTCCATTGATTGCTTGTATCAATTGGCGCCGTCTGTGGGAAACTCACAATAGGATAGAGTATGACTAGGATGGAAACACGAGTGGAGAGCTTGGAGAGAGAAGTTCGTGAGATCGGAGAGGAATTGAAAGGAAGTGTGTCGGAAATCCAACATCAATTTGGTGATGTTAATAAGAGGATGAATTCTCTTGATTCAAAGATGAGTAACGTTGATTCGGCTATTACTAGTATGCAAGCGCTGTTGCAAGAAGTGTTGAAAGATAATCGAAGAAAGGAGTCGATGAGAGATTCGTATGAATCGACTTCAATAAGAGATTCGGAAGGGAAGAGGAAGGATAATCATGTCGGGAGTAATGTGGAGGACGAGATTTTTAAGGATGAAGATTACCGTAGGAATGCGGAAGATGTGTTTATTCCGGAATTTGATGGAGTTGAACCGATGCATTGGATCACATTAGCCGTGCAATATTTTGAGATCCATAAGACGAAAGAAGATAGGAAAGTACCTTTGGCTGCGATGTATATGAGAGGTAGATCTGTCTACTGGTATAAAATGTTGAAAAGAAGGCTGCCTTACCTAAACTGGACTGAATTGAAGCAGGAATTATTGTTGCGATACGGAGGAGCTAGTAATCCGTATGAAAGTCTTTCCACATTGAGGCAAGTGAGTTCTATTGCTAATTACATTGAGGATTTTGAGGCAATCACGTCTCAAGCTCCTGAAATGACGGAACTTCAGTTGTTAGGATATTATCTTGGTGGATTGAGGGAAGATATTTTGATGCGTGTTAAGATTTTCAAACCTCTTTCACTGGCGGAGGCTATGGAGTTATCGGTGAATATTGAAAAGGAACTTGAGTTTGATTCTGGTTCCTTCAATGTTCAGCGGGGGTTCGAGACAGGGAAGCAGTTGCGCCACGATATTTCCCAGGGTAAGGGAGTGTCTGCTGGATTGAGTAGAGGATTTTCAGTGCCGGTTTCGTCTGTGAAACCTACTTCAAACTCTCATACGACAAATTCGTGGCGTATGAGTAATAGCGGACAGAGGAGTGGGACGTGGAGTGAAAGAAAGTTTCCAGGCGTGACAACAACTAACACAGTTCCTAATTCGGATGTAGGTTCTACTTCGGGTGGGAATAATCTTGGAGGATCTCGTGAATTGTCAGGTAAGAATACGAGACAATTTTCATATTCTGAGTATTTGGATAGAAAAAAAAAGGACTGTGTTTTCATTGTGATCAGACTTATAGTCCTAATCACAAATGTCCAAATAAGACATTACGGGTGGTTATTTTGGAGGATGGTCGAGATGCGGTGGCAGATGGTTGGGTGGAAGTCCATGCGGATGCTCCTGAGAGGCATGGTCAGATGATTGATACTGTGGAATTGTCTTTGTTGGCATTGAATGGGTTTAATGGTCCAAAAACCATGAAATTTCGTGGTCGGTTGTTGGATCAGGAGGTGGTAATTTTGGTTGATAGTGGAGCCAGTCATAATTTTGTTTCTTGCGGATTGGTCCAGCGTTTGGAGTTACAAGTAAGTGCCACTACTACTTTTTCTGTTGTGCTTGGGGATGGTCAGACCATTAAATCTAGTGGAATTTGTTATGGCTTAAATTTGTGTATTGGTGATTTGTTGATGGAGGTCTCTTGTTATGTACTGGAGTTGGGTGGAATTGATATAATTTTAGGAGTGGCGTGGTTACAAACATTGGGTGAGATCAAAGTAGATTGGAAGGAGTTGACAATGAAAATTCCTTATCAGGGAAGGGAGTGTGTTTTGATTGGGGATCCTACTTTGCATAAAGCAAGTGTTTCACGGAAGTCACTTTCTCATTTAGGTGAGGGAGATGAATGTCGTTTGATATGGCTGCGGGGAATGGATGTTCAGCGTGTTGAGGAGGTTAAGGTGGATGCGAGAATTCAGGACATATTACATGAATTCTCTGAGGTGTTTGATAGTAACAATAGGTTACCACCATTGAGGCATACAGATCATAAGATTCCTTTGAAGTCGGGAGTGAGTGCAATAAATGTTAGACCATACAGATATGCACAGGTTCAAAAAAATGAGATTGAAAGATTAGTAAAAGAGATGTTGGCAGCGGGAATTATTCGAGATAGTTCGTCACCTTTCTCAAGTCCGGTTATATTAGTTAAAAAAAAAGATGGCTCATGGCGATTTTGTGTGGATTATAGAGCTTTAAATGATGCTACAATTCCGGATAAATATCCAATTCCGGTGATAGAGGAGTTGTTGGACGAGTTATATGGGGCAACAATATTTTCGAAAATTGATTTAAAAGCGGGATATCATCAAATTCGAGTTTGTCCAAGTGATATTCCTAAAACCGCTTTTAGAACACACCAAGGGCATTATGAATTTTTAGTAATGCCTTTTGGCCTAACGAATGCTCCGGCTACTTTTCAAGCTACCATGAATGATCTGTTTCGTCCGTATTTGAGAGAGTTTGTTTTGGTTTTTTTTGACGATATTTTGGTGTATAGTGGTGATTTGGATACACATATGTCTCATTTAAGGATTGTCTTACAGCTGTTGCGGGAGCATCAATTTTGTGCTAATAGGAAGAAATGTGTTTTTGGTCAATCTTCCTTGGAATATTTGGGACATATTATTTCAGCTGAGGGAGTGTCCATGGATTCATCAAAAGTTTCTAGTGTTTTAAATTGGCCAATTCCTACAAATTTGAAGTCGGTTCGTGGATTTCTTGGTTTATCAGGCTATTACCGTCGGTTTATTCGTGATTATGGGAAAATAGCTCGACCTTTGACAAATTTGTTAAGAAAGGATGCGTTTGAGTGGAGTGAATTGGCTATGGAGTCCTTCCGCACTTTGCAGCAAGCTTTAGTTTCCGCTCCAGTACTTGCGATGCCTAACTTTGATCAACCATTTGTTATTGAATGTGACGCCTCTGGAACGGGGTTAGGCGCTGTACTTATGCAAAATCAGCGTCCAATAGCCTATTTTAGCAAAGCTTTATCGGATAGAAATCTGGCCAAATCAACATATGAGAAGGAATTGATGGCTTTGGTATTGTCCATCAATCATTGGAGACCATATCTTCTTGGTCGGAAGTTTGTGGTACGCACTGACCAAAAAAGTTTGCGTTATTTGCTTAGCCAGCGAATTACAACTCCAAATCAGCAACATTGGTTGGCGAAACTTTTGGGATATGAGTTTGATATTCAATATAAGGTTGGAGGGGAAAACAGGGCTGCTGATGCTCTATCCCGTCAATTTGAGGATGGGGAGTTCAGGGGAATTTCTGGTCCCATTTGGACTGATATGGATGAAATTAGGAAGGATGTTTTGTTGGATCCGGTGCTGTCAGCCAAGATGCAATTGTTGAAAGATGGTAAAGACGCTGGAAAGGGTTATCACTTAGTGGAAGATACGTTATATTATCATAATAGGTTGGTTCTTCCAGCTAAGTCTCAATGGATTCCACTGTTTTTACATGAATTTCATTCTTCTGTGATTGGAGGCCATGCTGGATATGTTAAAACTTATAGACGTTTGGCTGCTCATTTATACTGGATTGGTATGAAGGGTGATATCACTCAGTTTGTGCTTACTTGTGCTGTGTGTCAACGAAATAAAGTTCAAAATTTAGCTCCAGCTGGTTTTTTGAGTCCACTTCCGATTCCTAAGGCAATATGGGAGGATATTTCCATGGATTTCTTATCGGGTTTGCCTAAGTCGAATGGATATGATGTGATTTTTGTGGTTGTAGACAGATTGTCAAAGTATGGGCATTTTCTGTTATTGAAACATCCTTACAATGCTAAGGTTGTGGCAGAGGTGTTTATGAAGGAAATAGTTCGTCTACATGGGTTTCCTCGCACTATAGTGAGTGATCGGGATCCTTTGTTTGTTAGTGGCTTTTGGAGGGAACTCTTTGCTTTGCAAGGCACTCGCTTGCATTTTAGTTCAGCTTACCATCCGGAGACGGATGGCCAAACAGAAGTCTAAATCGGTGTTTGGAATGTTATCTTCGTTGTTTTGCATCGGAAGTTCCTCGTACTTGGTCTTCTTGGATTTGTTGGGCAGAATTTTCGTATAATACTTCATTCCATTCTTCTGCTGGAATGACCCCTTTTGAAGTGGTGTATGGGCGTCCTCCGCCATCATTCCCTTTATATGTTGCTCGGGAAATTTCCAATCCGACTTTGCGTCAGGCTCTTGGTAATAGGGATGATGTTTTATTGAAATTACGGGCCAATTTGGAGAGAGCTCAGTTGCGGAATGTGAGGATGGCTAATCGACGGCGTCGTGATATTCAATATACAGTAGGAGATTGGGTATTCTTGAAATTAAGATCTCCTTTACAAGCTAGGTTGGGTGTTCGGTCCAGTTCAAAGTTATCTCCACGGTTTTATGGTCCTTTTCAGATCGTGGCTCGGGTGGGAACAGTGGCCTATCGCTTGCAATTACCTTCTCATTGTAAGCTTCACCCTGTTTTTCATGTATCGTTACTAAAGAAGTCACATGGGACTTTTTCAGTGCTAAGCGAACTTCCTACCGATTTATCGGTGGAATGTGTTGAGGAGGAGAGCTATCCTATTCGGATTTTGGGGCGACGGTTTGAGGTTCGCGATCAATTGGAAATTCCTCAGTGGTTGATTCAGTGGTCAGGGTCGTCTACAGAGGAGGCTACGTGGGAAGATGTGGCTTCTATTAAAGTTCGTTTTCCAGATTTTGTCCTTGAGGCCAAGGACTTTCTTCAAGGGGACGGTATTGATACTATACCGAGAGTTCATAGACCTTTACTTAAGGTCTATAAAAGAAGATTGAGCCGTGAGGATTAGAGGCGTAATATTAGTAGTATAGTAGCAATGTAGTAGTTATAGTGTGTAAGTGTAGTTTGTGATGTGTGCGTGGCGTTTGTGTTGTTATGCTGAGTTGGCAAGTTTGTTAGTTTGTTAGAGTCTGTTAGCTGTCAAGTTTGTTAGGGGAATATAGATTGTATAAATAGAAAGAATAAGAAGGAGGAGGTCACGGAGGAAAATCAGTTGAGAGTATATACATACTTGGAGAGATTGTCGAAGCTAAAGGAACCTTCATTGGTGAGCTTCAATCTCTTTGATTCTTGTTGGATTCTATTGTGAGTTGTGTTTTTCCATTGATTGCTTGTATCACTGCCCAAGATAACTCTGATCATATGGAGGATCAGCATTTGAAATGTGGAGTTGGAATTGATGCGCCAGCTCTTGGAAATGCATCTGGTGCTGGAATGGGCAAGGAACCTGGTTTTGCTAATCAACCTCCTTGTTCACCAGGTTTTGATTCTAACACATGGGACTTCTACCTTAAAATTGATGTTAAAGCAGTCCCATTCTCGTCCCTCCTTTCTCGTGCAGGTTTGCTTTACATGAATTTTGCATGTCATATGCTGATGGTGATAGGAATTATGCATTGGATAGTTTGGCATCGGCATGTTCCGAAGTTAGGGATCGTTGTACTAACGATCTTGATGATAGTGATCTGGATAGTCTCCACAAGAGATTATATGTCAGCTTTTATTACAAGTTGAGAAGAAACCTCAGAAATTGGATACTTTCTATCGATAAGATGGAGAAAGAAATAAGAGAGGAAGCAGAACAGGAAGCCCTAGTGCTCGGGACAAAGAGGAACATGGAGTTGAACTGTTGGCTAGCATATGTTGGACACATCAAAAGTGAAGTAAGTATTTTGGAATTTGTTGCTAAGAAAGCCAAATCACCTTCAGATATACTGCCATTGTTAAAGCGCATTTTTCAATTCGAAAAAAGAGCACAGAAACTTCATGAAATGGGTACTGCTTTACTATATTCGGTTCCAAAAGATCTACTGTCTTGGAACCCGAGCTTTATGTGCTGTGGATCGTCCCAGTTAAAGAATCAAAGTCTGTCATGACAGTACCCTCCGGAAGTTTCTCATGGAAATTTGATGCGTCTTGTCTGTGGGTTTGTTCATTTAATAGTGCATTTATCCTATCTAGTTTTTATGCACTCCTTCCTTGCCTTTTTGATAAAAAGATTTTCGTCTTTGATGTATTAAAGCAGTCGAGCTGCTTCTGTTGCTAGTTTCAATTTTTAACATTTTACTAGTTTTTAATCGAGTTTTCAATCTTTTAATTTCTTTTATTAGATTTCTCAATGTTTAATATACCTTATAATTGCAAATATCATTAACTTTTTCGTTGGTATTTGATACTTGTCGGCTCTGATTTATTAACATAATTATTTTGAATAAGTAATAAAAATAAATCTGGCTAAAATAAGAAAAAATAATAATTAAAAGCAAGGAAAGAAAAGAAAATACTACTCCAAAACTAAAAAAATAAAATAAAGCACCATCAAGTTGTTTTCAAACTTCACTTTCGCCTTCGTTCCAACTTAAACGACTAGAAATGCAAAAATTAGAGCTTAACGAAGAGGAATCATAGAGTTTGCTTCGTCAAACAGTTATGGCGGTTCTTCAATGGCTGGATCAGGTAAGTGCATGTCCGACCTTCATTTATTGTTGTCTAAATGGCGACAAGACGAAGATCAATCTAAGTTTCTGTATATTATTGAGGGATTGAAACTTTTTGTGGTTAGAGTAATCGCCATTCTCTTTATTTATTTTATATGTTTCTATCAATCTATAATTTGGATTGTGGTAATTGAATCAAATTGATATTTTAACTTTAGTGAATGCTTTATATATTATGCGGCATCTCCATTTATTTCATCTGTGATTTTAAAAAGTTCAAATATAGCCAATAAAACTTACTTAATATTCAGGCATTGAAACTTTTGTAGGTTATACTTTAGTGTAATTGCTATTCTCTTTATTCTTTTCTTTATATATATATATATATATATATATGTTTTTATCTATATTGGATTTGTGACTCGAATTCAGCCAGCTTTGGAGTTCAAGGCCGCTAGCTTTAACTTGTACATCGTCGGCCTTGAGACATCCTTGAAATTATTTTCGAATGTGAAGCTTGGGTAAGGCCAGTACTTATGCCGTCGGTCTTGCCTTGCACACCACATTTAGGTCGCCAGCCTTTACACTAGCTTACACACACACATATTGAGTGTTTTGTTAGGGTTTCAAAAATTGCAAGATCATTTGTACTCTTGGCCTTGTGCTCTTTCTTCAACATATAGTGAGTTCCTCTCCTCTACCCGTGGTTTTTTCCATCAAAGGTTTTCCATGTAAATTTGTGTGTGTGATTTATTTTTCATATCCGTTTATAACATATTGGTATCAAAGCGTTACTTTTGATTTGTCCAAGATAATGATAACTGTGAAATATGATATTTCGTTGTTGGATCACAACACCAAATTTTCATTATGGCAGGTTAAGATGCAAGCGATTCTTGCGCAAATGGATTTGGATAATGTGTTATTAGGGTTTGAAAAAATGCCTTTGTCATGGTCATCTAAAGAATAATAATGTAAGGATCGAAAAGCCTTTTCTCAAATTCATCTCCATATATCAAATCAAATATTACAGGATGTATTGGAGGAGAAGATAACTGCTGCATTATGGTTGAAATTGGAGCAGTTGTATATGACAAAAAGCTTGACTAGTAAGCTACATTTGAAGCAGCGACTATTTTATCACCGTTTGATAGAATGTGGGTCTCTAGAAGACCACTTAATCACTTTTAAAGAAATTGTTTCTGATTTGGAAATTTTAGAGGTTAATTATGATAAAGAGAATTTAGGTTTGATTTTGTTATGTTCATTACCTCCCTCTTATTTGACTTTTAGAGACACTATTTTATATAGTCATGATTCTCTTACAATTGATGGAGTTTATGAAGTTTTAGGTTCTTTTGAGAAGATGAAGCATCTTGTGATTAGACCTGAGCCACAGGCTGAGAGCCAGATTATTTGTGGTAAGAGTCAAGAATGGAATTCAGATGGAAATTAAAGAGGTAGATCGAAGTTTGCAAATAAAGACAAAATTTGCAAGTATTGCAAGAAGAAAGGGCACATCAAGTCTAAATGTTGCAGAATAAGAACAAGAGAGCTGCTAAAAATCAAAAGGGAAAACAACCATAAAAATCAGGTGAAGTTGATATAGTTGAAGACCAAAGTGGTGAGACTTCTTATTGCTTCTGATGATGATCCTCAAATAAGTGAGGAGTAGATCTAGATTATAGTTGTAATTTTCATATGTATCCCAATTGGGTTGGTTTTCAACGTATGAAAAAGTTTCTAAATGTGTCATTTTGATGGATAATACTTCTTGCATGTTTGCAGGTATCAGTACCATTAAAATTAAAATGTTTGATGGTGTTGTCAGGATACTTGGTGATGTAAGCATGTGCCTGACTTGAAAAGAAATTTGATTTCTTTAAGTACTCTTGATTCAAAAGAGTAAAATTACACCAGTGAAGGTGGAGTTCTAAAGATCAGTAAGGCTTCTCTTATGATGATGAAGGGGCAAAAAAAAAAAAAAAAAATGCTAGCTTGTATGTTTTGCAAGGTTTTGTTGTTACAGATGGTGCAGTTATCGCTTCTTCTTTCTTGCCAGATGATGATGCTATTAGACTCTGGCATATGTGTCCAGGGCTTATGTGATGCTGGTATGGCTGAACTGAGTAGAAGAGGACTTCTTGATGGGCAGAGCATCAGCAAATTGAAATTTTGTGAATATTGCATCTTTGGGAAGTAAAAGAGAGGCAAATTCACCATAGGTACTCATAATACAAAGGGTACACTCGATTATATTCATTTAAATCTTTAGAGGCCATCTAGAGTGGCTTCTAGTAGAGGTGTTATTTACATGCGGGTGATTATTGATGATTTCTCTAGAAGAGTTTGATATTCTTTTTGAAATAGAAAAATGATGTTCTACCCATATTTAAAGAGTGGAAGACAATAATTGAGAAATAGATAAAACATCTTCGCATTGATAATGGTTTGGAGTTTTGTTCTAACAAATTTAATATTTTTTGCAGGTCAAAGGGAATTGTGAGGCATTTAATAGTTCCTAGTATACCACAACAAAACAAGGTGGTAGAACATATGAATAGAACTATTATGGAGAAAGTTAGATGTATGATTTCAAATGCTCAGTTACTGCTGTCATTATGAGTTGAAGCAGCTTCTACATCATGTTTTTTGATTAATAGGTCTCCATCAACTGTAATTGAGAAGAAGACTCCATAGGAGGTATGGTTTAGTACTCCTGCTAATTATTCTGAATTAAAGATTTTTGGATGTCCTGCACATGCTCATATTGATAATGAAAACTTGAACCTAGATCTTTGAAGTGTATATTCCTTGATTTTAAGCCTGGTGTCAAGGGATATAAGCTATGGTATCCTTAATTGAAGAAAGTCATTATTAGTAGAGATGTTATTTTTTATGAAACTGCTATGCTATATGGCTTATCTCCTAGTACTTCATCTGATAAAGTCCAGCATAAATCAAGTATATAGGCGAAGATTGAGATTGATTCAGGTTTTACACCAAAGCCTGCTTCTTAGCCTAGAATAGAAGAGCAAAGTGTTACTGTTTCTACACCACCACCACAGCAGCGGTATTCTATTGCTAAAGACAGACCTAAGAGAGAAGTTAAGCTTGCACAGAGATATGCTAAGGTTGATCTTGTTGCTTATGTTCTAAATGTAGCAGAGGACATTGATTCCAATATGAGGCCATCTACTTACTTAGAGGCAGTTAGTTGTGATGATTTTGATAAGTGGATGATTACTATATAGGACGAGATGGAATCCTTCATAAGAATGGTACAGTAGATTTAGTGAAGCTTCCTAAGGGGAAGAAGACTGTTTGTTACAAATGGGTATTCAAGAGCAGGAACACTAAAAGTTAAATAACCCAAATATAAAGTAAGACTAGTTGCAAAAGGCTATAGTCAGGTACTAGGTGTAGATTTTACAGATGTATTTTCTCTAGTTATAAAACACAACTCAATTCGAGCCTTGCTTGGTATTGTAGTTATGCAAGATCTTGAGCTTAAATAGTTAGATGTGAAGACAACCTTCCTACATGGAGAGCTTGAGGAAGATATCTACATATAACAACTAAAGGATTTTGTAGTCTCAGGAAAGGAAAACCAGGTTTGCATGTTAAGAAAGTCTCTTTATGGGTTGAAACAGTCACCTAAACAACGGTGCAAGAGGTTTAACTCATTTATGACTCTTATGATTTCAAGAGAAGCAGTTTTGATATATGTATTTATTTCAAGAAGTGTAATGGTGGGCCATTTGTGTACTTGCTCTTGTACGTTTATGATATGTTGATAAAACCAAGAATAGTGGAGAGATTAGAAAGGTCAAAGCTTAGTTGAGCAGAGAGTTTGATAGAAAAACATAGAAGTAATAAAGAAGATACTTGAGATAGAGATTTTAAGAGATAGAAAAGCAGGTACATTGCATCTAAGTTAGAATGGCTGCATCAAGAAAATTCTTTACAGATTTAATATGAAGAATGCTAAGCTTATTTTTACTCCTGTAGTAGCTCCTTTCACACTTTTATCTGATTGTTGCTTTGTCTTCATAACCAGATGATAAGGTTAACTATATGTCAAGGGTTCCATATTCTAGTGCTATAGAATCTCTTATAAATGCTATGATTTGTATATGTCTAGATTTGTCATACGCATTCAGTGTAGTCAGTAGATATATGGAAAATCCTGGAAAGGAACATTGAAAAGCAATAATAGATTTTCAAATACATAAGAGGTAATAATAATGTTTGTTTACAATTTAGTAGAACTAGAGATTGAATTATTGGATTCGTTGATTTTGATTTTGCTAGAGACTTAGATAAAAGAAGATCTCTCACAGGGTATATTTTTACCATTGGTGCTTATGCTATTAGTTGGAAAGCTACTTTGCATGCTACAGTTGCCTTGTCTACTACTAAAGCAGAGTATATGGCCATTGCTGAAGCCTGTAAAGAAGCTATTTGGTTGAAAAAATTATTTGGTGAACTTAGTGATGACTTGAAGACTACTACAATCTATTGTGATAGTCAGAATGCAATCTATCTCATAAAGGATTAGATGTTTCATGAGAGGACAAAGCACATTGATATTCGTTATCACTTTGTTCATGATGTTATTGCTCGTGGTGATATTGCTATGAGCGAAGTTAGTACTCAAGATAATCCTACTGATATGATGATTAAGTCACTTCCTATAGCTAAGTTTAAGCATTGTCTAGAATTGGTTGATGTTCGTTACTGATTGATACCCTTTAGGGGTTTGTAGAAGAGGAGGAGAATATTTTGTTTTGAAGTTTGGAGTTTATGTTATTTTTGCTCCTAAATTTGTGTCAAGGTGGAGATTGTTGAATGTGTGACTCGAATCTAATGTAAGCTGCTAGCTTTAGAGTTCAAGGCTGTCAGCTTTAACTTGTATACTGTCGACCTTGAAATTATTTTTGAATGTGAGGTTTAAGCAAGGCCAATACTTACTCCATCGGGCTTACCTTGTACATCCCTTATAAGCTGCTAGCCATCATGCTGACGTTGGACTTGAAATATTGGTTGGCGGATTTAAGCCACCAGCCTTTGCACCAGCTTACACAGCATACGTACATATATGTGTGTGTGTGTGTGTGTGTGTTTTGTTAGGGTTTTCAAAACTATAAGATCATTTGTACTCTCAGCCTTGTACTTCTTCTTTGACATGTAGTGAATTCCTCTACTCTGTCCGTGGTTTTTCCCATTAAGGGTTTTCCATGTGAATCTGTGTGTGCATTTTATTTTTCATATCCGTTTATAACAATTTATTTATAGTTTGGATTGTGGTAATTGAACCAAGTTGATTTCTTAAGACTTGTGAATGTTTCACATATTATGTGACATCTAATGCACTCAATTTACGATTCAATTGCAAATCAATTTGACTTCACCATTAGTACTTGATTGAATTAGTGATTTAGCTTTTTTTTTTTTTTTTCTAGTTCATAAAAACCTAAAACTACAAAAGTATCACATAGAGTATTTTTGAACGCATCCTAAATACACAATCGTGTTCACATATCATTAGTCACAAGATTAAGTTAGATCTTACATTAAAAGTTTCTATATTTAAATTTTGATAAGGTGAGCAAATTATAACGAAAACTATCAACATTTGGAGGTAAGATCAAATAATATATTAATGTTTTAAGTGGTTAAAAAAATCATTATTTTGCATAGTTTAAAAAAAATGAATCAAGGTGATATACGTGGCGTCAATAAAAGATCCTTGTTTTTATATTTATTTGTTATCCAATTGAAACATTGATGTAAGATATGATTTGATGTTAAACATATAGTACATACAAACTAACTCAACTTTATTTATTTTCATAATCAATTACCTAAAATTTATCTAATTATACTCTATTATAAACACTATTTTAAATTGTCACTTAGCCTTTTCTAACCCTTTTCATTGTGGGAATTCACAGATTGTTTTACATATTATGGTAATTGAAATATAAATTTAAAGATTCATGATGAGAGATTTTTTAACGCATGCTAAATACACATTCGCATTCATGTCATTTGGTATAAGAGCAAGTTGAATCTCACATCAAAAGTTTTCATTTGAATTGCATCTGTGTTGCGTATGTATCAATACCTATAAATGTATTTGAATTGTATTTGAATATGCTTTGTGTCTGATCTTACATGACATGTATACAAGCAATTAAGTCTCCATCTTTTATTAATTTGTTGTTGTTGTTTTTTTTTTTTTTAATACAAATACCCAAATTTAAGCAAGAGTCCAAACAAATAAGAAAAAAAAGAACCAAAGCATCAATTTAACATTGTAAATACAAATCCATATGAAGAGGTGTTTGGAATGAAAATTGATACAATGGTACTAATATGTCGTAAGTCTAAGTAAATGAAGAGGAAATACAAACGTATTTTTAACATATGATAAAAATGATACATAGGTTTTATAAAACTATTCACATGGAAAAATTTTACAAATGTTTGTACGTTATTATTCAATCCAGGTACCAAATTAGTACTATTGAAGCCTTTCTTATTTGAAATAGTTCTTAAAAGTTGAAAAAAAAAAAGAAAGAAAATCTTTATACTTTTATGTGGATTACATAGTGTATAAAACAAAATAGTTTATAAAAGTGAAAAATTTCTTCATTTTGGTCTTTAATGAGTACTTTAAAACATTTACAAATATAAAGAAGCATATTATGTGATTTTGAACTTAGACAAATTGAAGACTGTAGATGCATAAGGAATGAACTTTTGAGCACATGGGTTGTTAGCATTCCAACTTAAGTGGACTAAGATGTTGACAAAGAGCTTGTATAGTGAGTGGGTTGAATATAGTTTGTATGATCTAGAGATCTAAGTACATTAAAGAGGATCAACTTGGATTATTGGCCTTTCATATATAAGATGAGTACTTGAGGAACTCAAGCTAGTATAGAAAACTAATGGGTTGTAGCTTGTGTTCTTTGTGCTATTTTAACCTTAGGCAATTGAAGAAGGTAAAATTAAGTGGAAGCAGTATAGGATGGATAAAGTAAAGCTAGGTGTATATGATACCTAGGCTCCAGAAGACAGGAGTGGAGATATAAGAAAAATTACCCAACTTAACCCTTAATCCAAGTGTTATATTTGGTTATTCACTAAAATCATCCTTTCAAGGAGGGGATGGAATGTTAGTGTGGACAATTACTTGCTATGGTAAGGAAGAAGGGAAGGAAGAAGCACGCTTGGAGAGCACAATACAACGGAGAGTTGTATTTTACGTTTGAGAAGGATGAATTGCTCCTGAAAAGAAATCTATTTATTCTCTCCCAATCGGTTTAACTATAGGTGTGTGGATTTACTTATTGGGTAAGGCCTTCGGCATCTTATACTTATTCTTTATATACAAGTTTCAAACATTTGAAAGGGTTAATGTCGAATTTGGTACATGAGCTTGGTCAAAAATATAATTAAGTACTTGAACTTTCAAATGCTTAATTTCAATACCTAATTGAACTTTTCAAAACTATTATTGGTAACTTATTTAACACTATCAAACTTTATTATTGACATGGACATGTGGACCAATCATGAACTATCACGTGTACAATAGCATAAAAAAATTGACACAAAGAGAGAGATGAAGAACATGAATACTACTCCACAAAGCTCCAAACAAAGCCAATCTATTCTTATTTTCAATCAGACATCTAATGGATTTTAAAAAATAATTAACAAAAGTAACAAATATATAAAGGATTTGTCAAGAAAAACTTAAAAAATAAAAAGATTGAAAATTTTGGTTGAAACTTAGGGTTTTCCATTTTGAAAAGTGGATTGGTCTTTCAAATATCAAGTTGATATAAGTATTAAAAAATTTTCTGTTTCATAAAACTTGTATCTTAAGGCTTAGGCGGCCCATTGTAATTACAGATTCATGTTTATGTCAAAATGCAATTATATCCTCCGCATGACAAATGAATCGCACCATGAAATATCACTGTACCGCAATTAAGAAATTAAGAAACTATGAAATTCCAAAATCCACTGTACGTCTATACCGCACCATGCATGAAAAACATGCTCTGCACAAGAATTTTATTTGATATTAATGGACGGCAGGTATAATATAAGGATTCAAGTGAAAAATATATATATAAATAATGAAGTAGAATAAAAGACATTAAAAGTGTGTTGTATTTGTGTCATATTGATGGTATCTTTTGTACAAGTTTGTTAGTTTAGCTCTATGGATTTTGAAATAATTTTCAATCAGACACTATTCAATTTCGAACAGGAAAACCTAAGTTTATATCAAAATTTTCAATCGTATTATTTCTTAAGTTTTTTTTGGCAAATCCTTTATACATTTGTTATTTTTGTTAATTATTTTGTAAGACTCATTAGATTTCTGATTAAAAATATGAGCATATTAGCTTTATTGAGCTTATCTCTCTCAGTTTTTTATGCTACGGTACACGTGTTAGCTCATGATTGATCCATATGTTCATGTTAACAATAAAGTTTAATAATGATAAGTGAAGTTTCAAAAATAATCTTGAAAAGTTCAATCGTGTATTGAAATTGAACTTTTAAAAGTTTATGTACTTGATTGTATTTTTTGGTATTTTTCAACAAAGTAGCCTAGAAAAATTCAACGAAGTACTGAAATTGAACTTTTAAAAGTTTGGTTACCTAATTACATTTTCTTATAAAATTTAGGGTATTAAATTTGATATTAACCCTATTTGGATATATGGCCTATTTTATAACCATTTGAATTTCTTTAAAATTTGTGTCCTATAAATTATATAATTCGTAACATATCATCAGGAAAACATAAATCTTTTGTAGTTTTTAGGGAATTCAAATTATACGATCATGTTTTTAAAAGTAAATTACAACATAAATATAATAAATTTCAACTAAGACATAAAATAACAAGAAAGTACAATAAATCTAAACCACGATATCAATGTGTGAGGACCTACGGGGCAATGAATAATCTCAGGTGGACATTTTCTATGAGCCATAGGCCTCCAAAAAGGTAGAGGAGGTGGGAAGGCTTCTAATTTAGATCGGGCAGAGATTGCCAAAATTGGAGATTTAAGATATATTCGACCGTTTGATCAAGTGTTAACGGGGCAAGAAAAAAAAGTTATAAGTTAGAGCAACAATGTCCACTACATTTGTAAAATGGAATCCATGTATAAGTAATAATTTATAGGTTAGTTTGTGGTATCTTGTAAATATATCATAAATTACAATGGAGAATATTGTTACAAAACCTACTCACCAACTAAGTTCAAAGTTGAATGAGGTCGCGTATCCTATATTTATTATGAGATTGTTGAGTTTTGGGTCCAACTCATATGATTCATAGTATATAATAATAATACCTTAATATATTTTTTTGTAAGATATATTATATCTTTAAAGATATATGATAATCTTTAATGTGTGTGTATATATATATATATATTGAAAAGGAAAATGGTAAGTGGTGCATCACTCATTATTTTTGAGAAGGATGGATTTACGGCCGCAGAGGAGGACAAGAATCCACGGCTACGGAGTTAGAATCAGAGGCTTGCCATACGCAATTGAAGCCACAAAAGAAAAGCAATTATGAGTTCCTGACACGGAGTAGGATTGAAAACATATTCTTTTAGTTCGTATACGAACTACAGAAGGGAAACTAATTTTCAGAGGACCGCCTTTAGATTCACGATTGGAAGACTTATTAAATTCGGATTGTAACGAAACTTCTTCGATTGAATTCGTGGTATAGAGTATTGAAAGGTGATCATTTTTATTTATTGTTAATCATTCTTAGTTGTCTAGATTGAATAAGTAATTTCAACTTTTCTCGAATTAAGTAATTTTGTGATTTTATTGATATCCACTATTTTGGTGGAGGATTAGTTCTTCACTAGTATAACTAGTGAATAAAAATGTTGTAATCCCATTATTTATTGATAGTGGAAGTTTGCACTGTGGTCTCATGGTTTTTTTAGTTAAGGTTTTTCACGTTAAATTCTACTGTTTATTATTTTTTTTATTATTTCAATTATTATATGGTGATCACTATAGGCAAAAAGAAAATTTATCTTGTCATTAAAGGACATTAATTTTTCCTAACAAGTGGTATCAAATCAGGGTTTAAAAAAAAAATTGCGTCTTGTCCCGTAAGGATGGTGGAATCATCAAGTACTATGATAAAGTTGAATTCTTAAAATTATTCAATCTGGAAGTCGATCATAAAAGATCTTTTATACTATAAAGATTTGTATGTGCCTTTGGATGGTGATAATGCAAAACCAAAAGATAAGTTTGATGAAGATTGGGTGATTATGCATAGAAAACTATTGGATATATCTGACAATGAGTTGATCATAGTGTGTAACATCATGTTACTCAGGAAAACTAGAGTTGATGCTCTATAGAAGAAATTGGCATGTATGTATGAAAGACAGACTACCTTGAGTAAACCTTCTTGATTAGGACAGTGGTGAATTTGAAATATTAGTATGGATCGAATATGACATAACACTTGAATGATTTTAAGGTCTTGTGAATCAGCTATCTGCTATGAAACTTGTGCTTGATTATGAGATGCAAGCATTTTTGTCATTGAGTTCACTACCTGATAGTTGGGAGACACTTGTGGTATCAGTCAGTAATTCTTCTTCCAAGAAGAAGAAGTATTAAGTGTTATCATTGTAACAAGTCAGGACATTTGAAACGAGAACGTAGGATATGGAAGAGAAAACAAGTGAAAGGTAAAAGTGATGAAAAAGGTGATGACACGACTACTGCAATAACAAATGGTGAGATTGTTGTTGCTTGGGATGATGACTATGTTAGTCTTGCATGTCATGATAATGACTTGGTTATTGATTATGGTGCCTTCTTTCATGTGACATCACATGGTGAACTCTTCTTAACCTATACTACCGGTGATTATGGTAATATTAGGATGGGAAACAATAGTATATCCAAAATTGTTAGCATTGGAAATATTATTTGAAGACTAATATTGGTTGCAGACTCATCTTCAAAGATGTTAGACATGTTCTTGATATTCGCCTAAACCTGATATCTGCAGAAAAATTAGATAATGAGGGACACCGTAACTATTGGTGAAGTAATTGGAAGCTCACCAATGGCTCTCTCATAGTAATTAAAGGGAAGAAAAACAACACTATTTATTTAATGTTTGTTAAACTAAGTAAAGGAGAGGTGAACATGATTGATGAGTCATCAATAGAACTTTAGCACAAATGGCTTGGTCACACGAGTCAAAAGGAACCACAAATACTTGCCAAGAAGTAACTTCTACCTGAAGTGAAACGTACGCCTCTAAAAACCTGCACTGATTGTCTTGTTGGAAAACAACATAGAGTTATATATTGTACAAATCCACATACTAGGAGATCTCATGTACTTAATCTAGTTCATACAGATATGTGTTACATGAATGATAGAACATTAGGTGGTGCACTTTATTTTGTGACATTTATTAATGTTCACTTTAGAAAGTTGTGAACCTTTGCTTTAAAATCCAAAGATTAAGTTCTGGATGTGTTTAAGCAATTTCATTCTAGAGTTGAGAGAGAAACAGGAAGATAGTAGAAATGTATCCGAGCAGATAATGATGGTGAATATAGAGGTCCTTTTGAAGAATATTGTAGAGTTCATGGAATCAAACTTGAGAAGACAATTCCAAAGACCCTATACAAAATAATATTATAGAAAGGATGAATCGCACTATTATAGAGAGAGTAAACTGCATGTTGTCTCATACCAAGCTACTTAAATCATTTTGGGGAGAAATAATGAGTATAGCAGTTGATGTGATCAACTTATCTCCCTCTTGTGCTCCAGATGGTGATATCTTAGAGAGAGCATGGACAGGTAAAAGTATATCCTATGATCACTTACGAGTATTTGCTTGTAGGGTACTTGTGCATATTCTCAAGGATGAAAGGGTGAAACTTGATACAAATTCAAAGCAGTGTATTTTTCTGGGTTATGCACATGACGAGTATGGGTACAAGTTATGGGATCCAATAGAAAAGAAAATTATGAGAAGTAGAGATGTGGCCTTTCTAGAAGATCAAACTATTAAAGATATAGAGAAGCCAGAGAAGTCCAAATCCTCAAGTGAGATACTAATCAATGTACATCCAATGCTCTTACCTGAAGATTTTAGTCATGATGGGGGAGATGTGAAAAGCTCAATTGAAGATGATGAGACATCCCAAGAGCTTGATTAGCGGATTGAGTTGAGAAGGTCTACAAGAGAGAGAAGACCATCCACTAAATATAATGTAGAAGAGTATGTGATGTTGACAGATGGGAGAGAGCCAAAATGTTATAAAGAGGCTATGTTACTGTAATAGCCATGCTTTTATTCCCAATATCATATTATATATATAAACGATTATAGTTGCTTATTAAAATAAATAAATAACATGTATATATATTTGAGTAGTGTGGAATAATTATGTTTGCATTAGTATAATAAATACTTAATATTAATTTACATATTGATGTTGTATATGGAATGAGTAATATTAGATATATATATATATATATATATTTCAAGTATAGTGTAGCAAATTTTGTTGGAAACCAAAAGCTAAATAAATGCTTTTATTTTAATTAAATTAATAACATTAATTAACTTTAATTAAAAGTTACTTTATGACTTTTGTGGGCTGCCTTAAAAGTCATTCTTTGGATAAACATTAAGCCATTTTCGTCCAAAATGAGACCACCCTCAAAATAACCTCCCAAACAAGCTCAAAACCCATTATTTTCTTTCCCAAAGCCACCCCAAATTCAAGACCAAGATCCACATCCAAATTCTTGCAAGTTGGCCATCAAAAGATCATTCTAAAGCCTTGAAAACCAAGCCCAAAGATTTGAGGTAAGTTTGAATTACATTTGATGCAAGTTTCATAGTGTAGAGTTTATTAAATGTGAATTTGATATGTATATATGTGTTGGTGATGTGTTAATGAAGGTTTGGTTTACCAAATGAAGTATAATATATGCATGTTTAGTAGTTGAAGTGTGAGAATGAAAATGGAATGATATATGAGTGGTGTAGTAAAGGTTAAGTGAAGTTGAGTTTGTTGAAAGTTGTATTGATGTGGATGGTGGAGTGTTTGATGTTTAGAGATAAAGTTAATGTTGTTTGAATGTTATATTGATCATATAACAAGATTTGGAAACTTGGCATGAGTTTAAAAGAATTTTGGATGTGTAAAATTAACATGAAAAACAGAAGTTTTAAAAGAATTTTCACAACCTGTCACAGAGTTTACGCCGGCAAAGTACGCTGGAGGTGTTGAAGGGTACGCTGCCAGCGTACATGAGGAATTTGGCGGTGTTGAGGATGCACTCAGGGACCAGATTGGTCAACCTTAACGCTGGCAAATTTTTACATCTATGCCGTCGGTGTTGAAGTCCAGCGTTGGTTTCCCTGTTTCGCAGCCTGTTTGTAATTTGGCCGTACCTTTTTCATTCGACCTCCGTTTGAGGTGATTCAAGTTGTGTTGGAAAGCGTAAAAAGAGATCTACAACTTTTGTGTTTTAAGATTTTACAAATTACAAAAGTATCAGTGCTTAAATTTCGTTTCTTTTCAACTAATACACTTTCCAACAAAGTTTAAAACTTATTGTTGTTTGTTAAAAGTTGTCCAAAGCTTGATAAATGATCATTTAAGTATTTGTTGAGTATTGTATGATAATATATGATATCTAAATGCTATGTGATGATGTTATTAGAGCTGGGCATACGGGCCTGGCGGGCCAGGCCGCGCCGGCCCACTTCGGCCCGCGGGCTAAACTGGCCAAAATCACTTGGCCCGGGCCCGGCCCGCATTTAGCCCGCGGGCTAACAGGCTGGCCTGTTTGGCCCACATGGGCCAATATGGCCCATTTGGCCCGCATTTTACTGTTATTTTACTATTTCTGGTTTAGGCGCGTTTAGCTTTAGGGTTATTGACTGAACATTAAAATTTTTTTTTTTAAAGCTTTAACTCTTGGCCCAGGGCCAGCCCTTTTGGCCCGCGAGCTAATGGGCCGGGTAAATTTTGGCCCGTTTTTAAATGGGCCAAATTTTTTTGGCCGCAGCCCGCTTTTTTAAGTGGGTCAACGGGCCGGCCCGCGGGCTTTGGCCCATATGCCCAGCTCTAGATGTTATAATGATTTATTTGAATTTCTTTGGATGATTATACTTGAGATTTGATGAACATATATACTTGAACTAAGTGTGAGTTTGTAATTATTTTTTTTACAGTGATTAATTTCCTTTCGGTTATTCCCATTGACTCTCAAGCTAGTACAGGTACGCAGTAACGTGTTTGTTCTTTGCTTAGGATAGGCATATCTTTAATAAATGTTAATATAGAAAAACTTAAATCTTTGTTTGAATTGGATGTCTCTTACGCTATTTAAATCCGTATCTAGCCTAGATGGCAGATTGGTATTCGGTTCGGGGAGTAGCACCTTGCTCAGATTGGGGGCACGGTAGATTAGGCGCTTATGCCAACCCTGTCTTTTGATAAGACTTTCCTAAGTGGTACGGCGGGTAACTGATAGGGAAAATGGTATCGGTGTAACGTTTGCTTAAGCTTAGAATGAAATAATATGATTTAGTTCAAATGTTTATGGGAACAGTTGGACTAAGTGATGTTATGGACTAAGATAAGTGAAGTTGTGTAACGGTTGTTAACCCTAGATGAAGTTATTTTCTCTTTTATGGAGATATTATTTAGGAGATATAAGTATCCGAGCTACTTATATCAACCCCCTGAGCATCGTGATCGTTACTCAGGACCCCTAAATATCCTTATTGTTCGGAGTTTGAATACTCCAGTGATATTTGACTAATTAAAGATTATCTAATAAATGAATGATTGTCACATTGCATTATAATTTAATATCGTGTGAGCCATTACGCATTTGTTTTTGTTACTTGTGTAGTGGGCCTCTGGCTCATGTTTTATCCTTTTCAGGTATGGATGACGAATTCTATACGAGTATGGGATTTGGATCGGATTTTGAGGAGTTCTTAGATGATTGGGAGGAGTAGAGACGACCTTGACATTGATGGAACCCTTATGTAATAGAATAGTTACATGTACATATATGCTTTGAAAACTTATGTATTAATTAATAGGATTTTTTTTTGTTATCTTTTGATGTATTTTGTAAATGGCTTGTTACGAGCCTTGTTTGTAATGTATGTGTGTATGTATATATATATATATATATATATGTTTATATACTATTAGTAATAAAGTTTATTCTTATAAGACATTGAGACAAATAACTATCCAAATTGATCCTGGATTACAACCTTATAATAATACTGCAGATTATATGTGGTTGGGGAACTGGGTTTGCCTATTTTAAATATAGGGGTAAATCCGGGGCCTTACAGTTACATGACTACAAAAAGGAATGGGTAAAAGCCATATAAGATAAGATGAAATCTTTGCCTAGAACCATACATATAATTTAGTAGAACTACCAAAGGACAAGTATATTTGTTGCAGGTAGATGGTCAGTATGATGGTACCTCTCATAAAAGTTAAAGGGAGATTTATTGGGCTTTGGATCCAACTCATATGGGCTCATGGCATACAATAATAAAACCCTGATATATTTTTTATAAGATATATGATAATTTTTAATATATATATATATATATATATATATATGAAAAGGAAAAGGATAAGTGGTGCATCTCTTATTATTTTGTGAAGGACGGATTTATGGCAATGGATGAAGAAAAGAACCCACGGCTACAAAGTGAGAATCAGAGGCTTGCCATTACGTAATTCGTGCCACAAAAGAAAAGCAATTCTAAGTTCCTGACATGGAAAAGGATTGAAACATATTCTTTTAGTTTATATACGAACTACGAAAGGGAACTTAATTTTCAGAGAAGCAACTTTAGATCCACGATTGGAAGACGTATTGAATCTTAATTGTGACAAAACTTCTTTCATTGAATTCGTGGCATGGAGTAATGCAAGGTGATTATTTTTATTTATTGTTAATCTTTCTCAGTTGTCCAGATTAAATAGGTGTTTTGCCTTTTCACGAATTAAGCAATTTTATAGTTTTATCAATATCCACCATTTTGGTGAAGGATTAGTTATCCACTAGTATAATTAGTGAAGAAAAATGTTGTAATCCCATTATTTATTAATAGTAGAAATTTTTTAGCTTTGGTCCCATAGTTTTTCCCCAATTGAGGTTTTTCATGTTAAATCCTAGTGTTTATTATTATTTTATATTTAGTTTATTATATTGGTAATCATTATAGGCAAGAGGAAAAATTATCTTGTTATTAAAGGACATTAATTTTTCCTAACAGAGACTACATGTTTCAAAACTTTTAAACTATAACACGTGAAACCTAATCAATTATGTAATTTGATGTGGTTATGAGTAGGACTGCAATGAATTGAGTCAAACTAAGCTTTCCAAGGCTTAGCTCAACTTGTTTAAAAATAATAAAGGTTGAGAGCTTTTTGTTAAGCTTGAAATTTAATCTCAATTTCAACCTCCTTGGATAGATACGAGCTTTACTTCAATTCAAGCTTGACTCTTTTACAAATCAAGCTGACCAAATCAAGTTTTTTATTGATAAAGGCATACGAGTAAAAGGATGAAACAGAAGCCAAAATATCTAGAATAGTATATTCAGTAGGGATTTTAGAAGAACTCAGCTTTACAACTAAACATTCAAGTACAATTACGGTAGTTAAAACAATGTATGCTAAACTAATAGTAAAGAGCAACAAATAAATAGCAGGCAAAGTGTGAACAAGGGGATCGCCCTTGTCATTTTTCTGTTGAACTCATTCTTGAGTTTAGAGCTACTGGTCGCTTGAAGAGCCAATAAGTCTTCTTCATTTACCTTCACAAAACAACATGAATGCAAATAAGTCTTAGTTACCTTAGATCAACAATACATACAAACCCTAATTCAATTCATCACTTTTGCAAAAAAACATGTTCAAGAATTGTTAAGCTAAAATAGTGATAACTAACCTTTCAAGTAATGAAGATCCATTACTGTTGGGGTAGATAAGAAATTGAGACATTGTTTGCTAATAGATTTAAAATTAGGATTTAAGTTTTTTCCTTTGAAGTGTCGAGATAGAAATTCAAGACTATGATAGGGTTTGTACGAGATTGTTTATACAACATTATTTGATAGACTGGTACTTGGATATTGCATTCGTTAATAGTGTTTGATCGGTTGGGCCAATGTTGTTTTTTGAAGTATATGTTAGTATCTAGGCTTATCATTATACACTTTGATTAATCTCTTCAAGTAAGGGCAAATGCAAGATTATACAACTGGGGATCAACCTTAATTAAATAAATCTTAAAATTATTTATTAATATTCACTTGTTATTACAATTATATTACATCATATATATTTATGAGAATTTCATAATGATTTTAATGCGATAAAAACTTCATGAAAAAAAAATCATTCAAATAAGAATTAAGAGGATTTATTCAATACTTTTTGTTTATTTTTATAGCATTACATGTAGAAAAAAATAATGTTAGTAAATCAAATTATATAATGAATGTGCAATATGATTACTTTTAACACAAATAGATCGTAAAATATGTGTAGATAGGATAGTTATTTAATAATTCATATACATTTGAATAACATTAATTGAAGAAAAAAGGGTTACTAAATCAAATTATATGATTAGTGTGTAATAACATTCAATTATAATACTCTAGTGGGTCATGCACCCATTACACAAGTGCTAAAATAAATTGATTAAATAAAATAACTTATTTAATTTTTTATTTTATGAATATATGTTTTTATAAAAACATTACATATGAAATTGATTACATATTGCAAAAAGTACCTATCTATTAAGTGATGTCTATGATCCATAATCCAAATTGATAATAACATAATTCATTATAAAATCTTTAGATATTGAACTAACCCATTAATAGTCGTACTTTTAATAATAAGTATAAAGAAAAATTATCAAAACATATGTCTTGTATTTTTTTTAACCTAAAAATATATATATTTTTAACCTCTTTGTCAATTGATGGTATTTAGTTTTACCATATGTTGGGGAAAAAAAAACTTACAATCTTAGTAAATAACCAATGGTTTAAAAGACTAATGGATAAATATAAGATGAGAATATAAATGGTGAGAGAAAAATAAAGAGGAAGATGTATAGAATTGAAGCTTTTTAGTTAAAGAGAAAAATTATTGACATGGAGTAGGAGAAGGAATGGAAGTTGATTTTATTGAGAGAAAATTGAGGAAGATGTATAGAATAGAAGCTTTATAGTTAAAGGGAAAAATTATTGACATGGAGTAGGAGAAGGAACGGAAGTTGATTTTGTGAGAGAAAATTGAGGAAGATGAGGGAGCAGTTATTGAAAAACAACATAGAAAACTGTCAAAGTTTTAGATATTGTCTTAGATATTTACTAAATTGACCCAACTCTTAAAAGGAAAATGATAGAAACTATCTTGGTAAAATTTGTAAATAAACCGTAAAGTAATACTAATAGTTTGTGTTTCATGTATTGAAAATGTGGAGTCTGAAAAGTGAAGTTTTGGCTTTATAATAATAGATATAATAGTTATTATTATCTTGTGGTATACTTTGAATATAATATAATTATTAACAAGAGTTTATTTAGTTCAATAATTTTATGGTAAAAAAATTTAATGTTATTAATTGTTATGAAAGAAAAAGTTAAAAAGATTCGTGCATATATATATAGAGAGAGAGAGAGAAAGAGAGAGAGAGGTTAGTGTAATAGAGAGAGAGAAAGTAGTTAATATAATAAATATATGTTAAAAAAATAAAAAATAAAAAGATACTTTCATGGGATTTAAACCCATAAACTCATAGATGTAAAGGTAAATAGTTAAATGCTAGATTATACTTAATTTTATACTGTAATTATTTATAATATATATAATAAATATTTTTTTCTATTTAAAAAGTATTTAAAAAATAATTTTTTTCGAATGTGGCCATCGAGCCCGCCGTTGTCCGTAAGGCCCCAAAATACGCGGACGTCAAACTTCACAAACTTATTTACTTCCAAACGTACCCGATGGAGTTGTGTGACTTCTGTCTCATTCGTTTGTACAATTGGATTGGTTCTGTCCGTTGCTCAATTCATATCCAATTATAATTATGTTATTAAAATATATTTTTTTCTTTTTTCATTACAATAAAAATGAAAAGAATTAAGCTTAGGACTCTCACTTAAAAGAAAAAAATTATCGTTAAATTATAAAGTCATTAGTTGGCTATTGGAATAGTTAATATATTGATGTAGACATCTCCTCGGTCCAGGTCAAATCTGAATCCAAAAATGGATCGCTAACCGTCCCTTGAAGGTGGCGGGCGGGTAAGATCCATGGACTCACGGTTGATGGGTAGGTCCTATGAGTCTACCCTGCATTTAAAAAAAAAAATTCGATAAGACAATTTTTTTTTCTTTTTCTCTTTTTACAAAAAATCGGACGAACTTTATTGGATCCGCTAGGTCCTGGAGATGGACTCGGATTGGACTCGCCGAGGCAAGTCTTATCCACCCTGACGGGATGGGTCCAATGAAGGACCTGTCATAGCCGGTTCTCCCCAGGTCCAGATTTGATCTAGACCCGAGAATGTTTATATTGGTATATTAACTATTCCAATAGCCAATCAATGGCTTTACAATTTAACGACAACTTTTTTTTTTCTCTCTTAATTGAGAGATTCTGTGTTTAGTTTCCTCCTTTTTTATTGTAATGAAAAAAGAAAAAAAAAGTATTCTAATAATATAATCATAGTTAGATATGAATTAAGCAACTAATAGAACCAATCCAATTAATATATATATATATATATATATTATCACTATAACATTTATCAAATAGATAAACGATATTATATGTAATGATGAGGAAAAAAATAGATGTGTATGGATGCATAATATCGATTTTTGGTTGATAAGTTAATATTACATCCTTAATATAAAAGGAAATTAAACAAGCTTTATATATGCAGCTGACTAGAAGGCAAAGGAGTTAAGTGGATATTTGGGATTAGGGTCATATTTAGTCAAACAAAACCTGTTAGATGGCAGCAAGCAAGCACACACAGCCAATGGGTCTTATTGGTTTGTTTGTTCTTGTTTAGTCTAGCATCTTTTTTTTTTTTTTTCTTGGCTTTTTATAGTTTTTTGTGATTACTCTTCTATCATATATTTAATATTTTGAAAAATATTATATTATTTAATTTAAGATATCATTTATTGGATGAACTGTCAATACGAATCCTCTTTTTTTTTTTGACAAAATTAATGGAATTAATTAAAAAAAAGGTTTTAAAACTTTGAATACTTAACTAGAAAAAATATACATAATTATAGTTTAAGCAAAAAGTGCATAAATACTCAGGAATAAATAGATACTTCTTTTTCGAACTTTTTATTATCACATCATTCATCTACGAATAAATCAACCCGAATATACATACACACGTTGATATTGCAAGCGTTCTAGAAACCATGAGACTTCCCGCGTCCCGTCCCGCGTCCCGTCCCAGATAAGATGGAGGAAATTGACACGGAAGTCAAGACTCAACAAGGGACATTTAGAATTATAATCTTGGAATTTATTACAACAACAAGGGTGTGAGTTTACAAATAATGGAAATGTTATAAAATTTTAAGTAAAATTATCAAACAAATAACACATTTTATAAAATGTAAAGGTTATTTAAGACAAAAATAAATAAATTTCATAATAGTAAGGATAATTTTAATACAGTCGCAAATAAACATTTGCGGCATATGTGGACTATTGCAAAAAATAAAAGAAAAATATGAAAAATATAATAATTTTGAAAATAAAAGATTAATATAAGAAAAAATAAAAGAAATTATAAAATTTTGCTCTAACCATTATAATAAACTTTCTTTTTTCCTTTCAACATTCTATCATTTCTGAAATTTAAAAAAGATAAAATTTAAACTAGTATACCTATTAAACAAATGATTTTCAGTTATGTAATTTTAAGTCAATATAATAGTTTGTAGGTAGCTTATATCTTTCGCTTTCCAATAATTGTATAATCGCTACCATATAATGTTCCATTTGCAAGTTATAGGATAGCAAGTTTAAAAAACGAATAAATAACTATTAAGATGTTTCCAAGATACAACAAAATATTATAATATATAGAGGTTGTCGAGCCTGGTTTTTCGATTTTCGGTTCGATTTCCTTTAATCCGATTCGTACTAAATCCTAACCTATTCAATACAAATCCTTGATTAAGAATTAAAGGAAATTTTAATTTTTTTTAAAAATATTTTGGAGTCACCACTCGACTAAAATCGAGAGAAAAAATAAACCAAAACCAATGGGTAGGTTGATTTTGATTTTACTACTGATCTGCGAAAAAAATCATTTTTGAAAACGAAAACCATAAATTAACTTGAGTTCGGGGGCTAACCTATTAAAACCTAAACGGTTACCACTTTAACTTTCCAAATTTAAATTGTTTTCTTTTAAACCTTAATTTCAAAATCTAAACTATTTACCAGGATCTAAACATATGTTTAATATGTACAAAAATACTAATCAAATTCCATCAATAATCATATATAATCTAAAAACTCGAAATATTCAAATTAATCAAATCTTATCAAATTCTATCAATGTTCATATATTCTAACTAAACTAACAAATCAAACAAATTCACAAAAATATTTTTTTACATATTTTAAGTCACCCATTTAGGTGCCTACGTACCTGCTAATCGGGATCAGACCACACGTAGTTCTTTTAGAAAAATTTAATTTGTTGGTTAATTTAGAATTTTTTTGAAATCTTTTCGCTTTAAGTTTATTAAATTTTATTAATTTTGAAAGTTAGATTTTTCATTGTGAATTCTAAATCTATCAAGTTAGATTTTAGTAACTTTATGAAAACAGATTTTTTCTAGGTGACAAAGAATTTTGAATAATAAACTATAACAATCATATCAAAACAAGCATATCAATTCATCATTCATATCAAGAATACGGTATAAACGCTAACAATATGAGTTCATGTAATTGTATTCATTAACATAATAACAATAAAAAAAATCAATTTGTAGCATTACATCTAGATACGTAACGACGAAATCAAATATTCACAAAGTTCAAAACTTTCAAAAGTCATGGTATAATGAGATATTACAAATTTTGCTCAAATCAAGACTTTCATATTTGTATCATTAAAGCAAGATCATCAATTGGACAAAAGTCATAAAATTTAATTTTTATCACAAGACAAGATTATTACCAAATTAATGATAGAACATTCAAAAAACTATATCATGGCAAAAAAAAAAAAAAAAAACCTAAATTGCAATTCAATATTTTTTAGAACAAGACAATTTCATTTATTGACAAGGAAAAAATTTAATATGACTATAATAAGGCTTTTACTAATTTTACATATTTTGAAATTTTTTTTTTAAAAAAACAATATATTCATAACAGATTTTGATATTACAATTATATACTAATTTTTATTTTTTTCTATTTCTATTTTCCTATTTATTATTATTATTATTATTATTATTATTAGATAAAAGAAAAGAAAAAAAAAAAAAAAGAAACAGAGGAACGTGACTTACCTGGATGGAGAGGTCCACGGACGCGCGCGGAAATCGATCCGCAACAGCAATGGCAAGAATCAAACAATTCTGGGAGTAGAAATGGAGAACGCGCGCGGGGTGAACGAAATCAGCTAGGGCGCACGCTGTTTGGCGGCAACAGTGATAGGTTCTGGTGATTCCGGCGACGTTCGATGTCGGTGGTCTAGCCAAGGAGCGTCATCGGACAGGTCGAACTCGGCCTCGTGAATACTCCAAAGGCATCTATTTGCTGCAGATTTTCACCTCCTAAGTATTCAAATATTATTTGATTTTTTTGTTCTTTGTTTTCATGTCCCTTCTGTTTTCGTTTTTTTTTCTCTATTTATAAAGCTAGGGTTTCATGTTTTATTTTTATTTTGATCCGAAAAAATCGGACTAAAACGGTTGTAAATTGCAATTAGCTATCATTAACGTATAATGTTAACGTTCAAACACGTTGTAAGCGAAAAAAACGGATTTTTGAGCTTTTTCCGGAAGTGTAAAAACGAATTTTTTTTCAAATTTCAAGTCCGGATTTGAAATAGTTATAGTTTATGAAAATATGCAAATTATATATCAAAATGAAGTACTCCGTATCTAGTTTCAAAATACGTATTTATTTTATAAAAAACGGGTTTGAAAACAGGTAAAAAATAGACTTGAAAACACCACATCGGACAGCCGGAAGTAGGAGATGATGAACAGTAATTTTTTTTTTTATAAATTTTGAAATTATATTATACTATATTAATTATATATAACATCCATTATATTTATTTCTATTAGATTGATTTATTTTTCTAGTTTTCATTCATAGTTTTAACATTTATAATTTACAAAAATTCAATTAATTTAATTATGTGTATACTAAGATTAGTACTTATTTTGACAAAAATAAATGTCAAAATAAGGTGTCTATAGAGGTGTATTCGACAAGTTTAGAAATTCATGTTATATGATCATATGATACCTAATTTACAAATTATAACTACTTTAAGATTTTATCTAGTCTGTTTTGTCTTAAAACACATAGTAGATCTTATTTTCGACTAAAGTACACCTTTAGAACTTTTCAATAATATAAGATTTTATTGAAATTGAATATTTAAAAATTATGTATGGTTGAAAGGAAAATTTTATGATGTTGTACTACTAAAATACTTATCACTTATTATATTTATTTTAATAGTTATATGATTGACTTAACGGTTCTTTTTACATAACCATAGAATTGCTTTTGATATTATTAACTCTACTTATGTTAACTTTGTCTAGATGGTTTGTCTATTTAGCTTTCAATCAATTATAAGCTACCACATCTAATGAGCAATTATTTTACTGAAGATATTTTATCATATGCCTTAACTCTATCTTTCAAGTTATCATTTACACTAGCTATAACCATGTTAAATGAAGTATCTTCATTAACATAATTGTTTGAAACAAATAATAGTCTATATGTCCTAAAAAAGGCCAACTACATGACAATTTTAAATGAAGTTAACATGAGTAATGGTTGAAATTATTAACTTCAAAATTCAAGTTGTTAATTGAAGAATTGTTTTAAATTTAGGTTCTAAATATGATAATCATCCGTATATGTGATTGGATGTTAAACATATAGTACATACAACTTAAATATTTTTAAGGGTAAATGCCGTAGTCTTGGTATTTGAACATTTCCTATTTTTATAATTAATTATATAAAATTTAAAAATATTAATATTAATGAATTTTATTTATTTTTATAATCGATTGCCTAAAATTTATCTAATTATACTAGGGTATAAACGCCATGTTAAATTGCTCCTCAGCCTTTTCTAACACTTTCCAGTTTCCACGATGGAAATCGACAAATCTTGCCAACCCAAAAAAAAAAAAAAAAAAAACTGGGATAAGGCAATTAAATAGTTTTTTCATTTTATAATAATGAAAAGTTTGATTATGTACTCAATTAACTATTTTAAAGCTTTCAAGCATACATTTGATAATTAACCAAATAATAATACATTCACTCATGTTAGGAACGCATGAAGGTTTGAAAAAAAAAAAAGCTTGGGAAAAAGAAATTTAAATAGGCTTTGTATTTTATAAGAAAAAATGATCAAGTACTAAATTAATCATTTTACTACTTAAATACCAAATTGAATGCTCGTATAAAATTCAACTATTAAATTTGATAATTATCCAAATAATAATGCATTCATTCATGTTAGAAATGCAAACAAAGATAAAAAAAAAAATTAAATTGCCAAAGAAAATGCAAGAACGTAAAATTCTGGGTGGATGTGCATCGGCAAAATGAGAACGCAATGTTGATGTCTGCGAGGACGGGACGGCCAACCTCGAACATTTATAAATTACTATTTTTTTTTTTTCTAACAGCCATTATAATACTAAAAATAACATAAGACCAGACAAAGCTCCTTTAAAATACTAGGTCCTGCAAGTCAATGTTGTTAAGTATATGCTCAACCAGGCAAAGAAACCACTCTCTCCACAAACTTCCCAACTTTCTGCAGTTTAGATTTTAGTCTAATCTCCCACAACCACAGACCCACTTGAACGACAACTTTTCCCAGGTTGGTGTCTTTGTTCCTCTTTATATCATCTTTAATTATCAGTTCGTAAAAATCCTTTCAGTCACCTACTTGTGAGCTTTTTTTTTTTTTTTCCCTTTTGGGTTAATGACAAAAATCGTAAATGAACTTTTTATAAAAAGTCCAATAAATTTTATTTTGAATAATTTGATATCTTAACAAAGTTTTTATAAAGATATATGAATTGCGAAATTTCATAGATTATTTTTTATATTAACTCTTTTTTATTTTTTAATTATTTATTATTTATCTATAAATGATGAGCATTGCTATAACTTCAAGGAAATTTGACAAAATAGAGTAGGGTAATATCCAAATCAACCAGATCTATCTGAATTATTGATGAGATTTTCGAGTTGTCTGCAAGGAGTGACTTCTGTTGTAGTACAACTTCTTTCCCAAGCATATTTCTAGAAAGGAAAAATCTACCTAGTATGAATTTAGTATACCTCTATCTCTATGGTAAACTTTCCTATTTTCATATGAGTTAACTGAACTTTCATAAAATATTTAATTTAAAATGGATAGATATCACGTTTGGTTCGTGAACTTTTGCCAATTTAAATAACTTGTCTATTACCTGGCCAAAAATAAAAAATAAAAAAATAACTTGTCTATTTTTTTCAAAAAGTTTAAAAGACCCATTTTTATATCAGTTAACTGAACTTTTATAAAATATTCATATATAAAGTTTCATTTTAAACAATTTGACACCTGAACTTTCATAAAAAATTTAATCAGATATGTTTTGACAATTTTATTATTTAACAAAGTTTTTATTGTTTTTTTTTATACATTATTAAACTTGCTTTGGGTATAAAAAAGATCCGCAAAAACTTAAATCAGGTATCAAAATTATCTAAATCAAACTTTTGGTATTAAAAAGTCTATGAAAACTTTATTTAGGTATTAAATTGTTCAAAATAAAACTTTAACTACCTAATTGAATATATTTACAAAAGTTTCATATATATTTTTATCATTATCCCTTTTTTATAATTAGCTACCTAAATTTTACCAAATTGTGTAACTAATCACCTAAACTTTACTCTTTTTTGTGATTAACTAACTTATTTAAATACTATAAATGAACTAAAAAAAGGTCGTCTTTTAAATTTTAGATAATTAATTTGTAAAATTGGTAAGGTTGAGATATCAAATGAGATATTGAGCACAGAGAAATGAGAGTTTGACTTGTGAACAAATATTTCTCTTATTTGATTTAATTTTTTATAATTGTAGGGCTATTCCCATTTTCTTGGATAAAGAAACAAGTCTGAATGTTTTAATATTTATATATAACAGACCAGCATGTTAATTCTTTGCATCATGGACTTCGCAATAGTTTGACATTTTTTTTTCGTTCCCTTCTTAATATTATATTTTATTTTTCAGTTTTTCTAATGTTTTTTCTAATGTGTGTGTGTGTTGTGCATAAGTCACTTCTTCTGAACATTTCCTTGTGAAAGTGAACTTTGATGAGAAGAATAAAATTGATAATTATGAGGATGTCTAGACACAATGGTTCTTGAGTGGATTCCTTTATGTAATTTTGATGTATTATCACTCTGCTTGAGGCTATATTAATGAGTTTTTCAGCTTATTCTGCTTTAATCATTTCATGGTCATGCTTAAATTAGTAAGGTTCATACATAAAGAGAGCGATCTTTTATATATCCTTACTTTGTTGGTTGATCTTTGTTCCTGTTATATACAGTTGGATCACTATGGCTGGACTGAGGAGTATAGTCGAAAAATATGGCTACAAACAAGACGGTTATTGGAACTGTAAGAAGTGTAAACATAAGAGCAAGGGACGCCCTAACAGACTTATTAAGCATCTGACTGGCAAAGAAAAGCAAGGTATTAAGATATGCTCGGTATTAACCGCTAAAGAGATGGAAGAAATTGATCGGGAAGTTAAGATGGTAGAACAGCAACCGCAACAACAACAGGGAGAAAAGGCTGAGACTAGGCAGACAGAAGGGAACAAGAAAAGGAAGAAGTCTCCATCAAGCAGTGGAACTAATGGAAGTGATCAAAATGAAGATGAGATGTCTCCGGCTCCAGAAGGTGCTTTGAATTCTTCTGGCGCTCTCTGTGAGAGCAGTTCTGTCTCTGAAGAGAACTTACGGAGACTAAGAAGATCTCCTGGAGAAGCAGAACCCGACTATTTTTGTTCTTTTTCAAATGTTGCTGTCGTCAACTCTCCACCAGGGCTTTGAAAGAATTCGCGAAGTTATCATCAACAGAGAATTGCACTCCGCCTAGTGATGACGGAATGAGTCCTATTCCAAACACTTTGGCTCAAGAATCAGATGTTCTGGCTATGCCGGAAAATAACGGTGATGGAGTTGAGGAAGCAAATGATGTGGGCTCTGAGGCAAATAACACCATGCATGGAGGGCAATCCTCTGGACTTGATTGCCCTCAAGTTCCCTTCCCAAATGGACGAGGAGGCATGGATGTGGATTCAGGTGATCAAATACCTCCTCCTCAAGGTAACTATGATGGTATGAATGATCAGCGTGTGCATCCTTTGCAATGTGGAGTTGAGGAAGCAAATAATGTGGGCTCTGAGGCAAATAACACCATGCATGGAGGGCAATCCTCTGGACTTGATTGCCCTCAAGTTCCCTTCCCAAATGGACGAGGAGGCATGGATGTGGATTCAGGTGATCAAATACCTCCTCCTCCTCCTCCTCCTCCTCAAGGTAACTATGATGGTATGAATGATCAGCGTGTGCATCCTTTGCAATGTGGAGTTGAGAAAACGAATGATGTGGGCTCTGAGCCAAATAACACCATGATGGAGGTCAATCCTCTAGACTTGATGCTACTCAAGCCCCCTCATCACATGGACGAG
Organism: Combretum micranthum; assembly: GCA_024138025.1. Classification (NCBI taxonomy): domain Eukaryota; kingdom Viridiplantae; phylum Streptophyta; class Magnoliopsida; order Myrtales; family Combretaceae; genus Combretum; species Combretum micranthum. Next base: position 320,768 of record JAMXBD010001075.1, read on the forward strand.
GAGGCATGGATGAGGATTCGGTGATCAAATACCTCCTCCTCCTCCTCCTCAAGGTAAATATGACGGTATGAATGATCAGCTTATGCATCCTTTGCAATGTGGAGTTGAGAAAGCAAATGATGTGGGCTCTGAGCCAAATAACACCATGCATGGAGGTCAATCCTCTGGACTTGATTCTACTCAAGTCCCCTCCCTACATGGACGAGGAGGCATGGATGTGGATTCGGGTGATCAAATAACTCCTCCCCCTCCTCCTCAAGGTAACTATGATGGTATGAATGATCAGCGTATGCATCCTCTGCAATGTGGAGTTGAGAAAGCAAATGATGTGGGCTCTGAGCCAAGTAACACCATGCATAGAGGTCAATCCTCTGCACTTGATTTACTCAAGTCCCCTCCCTACATGGACGAGGAGGCATGGATGTGGATTTGAATGATCCGAGGACTCCTCTTACTCAAGATAACTCTGACCGTATGAAGGATCAGTGTATGCATCCTTTGCGATGTGGAGTTGAAAAAACAAATGATGTGGAGTCTGAGCCGGATAATACCATGCATCAGGGGCAGTCCTCTGGACTTAATTGCCCTGAAGTCCCCTCCCAACATGGACGAGGAGGCATGGATATGGATTTGAATGATCCGAGGACTCCTACTCAAGATAACTCTGATCGTGTGAACGATCAGCATATGCATCCTTTGCAACGTGGAGTTCGAGTTGATGCACCAGCTCTTGGAAATGCATCTGGTGCTGGAATGCATCCACCTCGTCCACGAGGTTTTAATTCTGATTTATGGGACTTTTACCTTAAAATTCATTTTAAGACCTCGCACAAGTTTGATTTATATAACTTTTGCATGCAATTTGTTGTCAGTGATAGCAATTATATGAATTATTCATTCATCGTTTGGCAAATGCATGTTCTGAAGTTAGCAAAGATTGTACTAATGATCCTGATAATAGTGATCTGGAAAATCTCCGCATGAGATTATATGACAGATTTTATTACAAGTTGGGACAGAGCCTCAGAAAATGGATACGTCGTATCGAGAAGATAGAGAAAGACATAAGAGTAGAAGCAGAACAGAAAGCCTCAGTGTTGGGGTTAAAGAGGGAGATGGACTTGAACTGTTGGCTATCATGTGTTGGACACATAAAAAATGGTGTTAGAAGTTTGGAGTTTGATCGTTTGAATGCCAAATCACCTTCAGATATACTGCCATTGTTAGACCGCACTTTGAATTAGCAGACAAAGCACAGAAATTTCATGAATGGGGTACTGCTTTACTATGTCGGGTTCCAGAAAATTCACTGATTTGGAACCCGACCTTTCGCGCTGTGGAAGTGGATCATCCAAAATAAAGAATCAAACGCTTTCTTGGCAGTACCCTCCGGAAGTTTCACATGGAAATTAGTTGTCGGGTTTTTCATTTAATAGTGTATTTTGCCTATGTAGTATTTATGTACTCCTCGTCCTTGCCATTTGATAAAAGCTTTGATGTATTAAAGCAGTCGAGCTAATCTACATTTAAGAAAATTTACTAGTTTTTAGTTGAGTCCTCCATCTCTTAATCTTTTTAATTTGATTTCTCAACATTTAATAAATCTTATATAGTTTGGCTTTTTAGAATCGTTAACATTCAGCGGCTTTGATTCGTCTACATAATTATTTTGAATAAGTAATACAAATAATCTAGCTAAAAAATAATAAGAAATAAATAAATAAAAGAGGGCAAGAAAAAAAAATATTACTAGAGAAGTGAGGGAAAAAGAATAAAAAACCACCAAGTCATCTTCAGAATCTGGTTTCTCAACTTCCCTTTTGCCTTCTGTTCAACTTAAACGACTAGCATTGTAGAAATTGGAGCATGACGAAGAGGAATCTTAGGAGCATGCTTCATCAACAGTACTGGTGGTTTTTTAGGATCAAGGTAAGTGCTTGTCCGACTTTCATTTGTTGCTGTCTAACGCTGTGTTTGGCAACTTTTTAATGAGTGGAAATCAATGAAAATGTACAAAAAAAAAAAAGAGAAAAAATGGACATTGGTAGACATAGAAATGTTTGTGGCCTGTTTATTTGGAGGAACGGAATAGGGGAAATAGAAAAGTTATTTGTTGTGAATGGTATTATAATAAATTAGAAACCATGTATTACTTTGTTTACTTTATCTAGAGTTTTTACTAGAAATATATATCCTAGCATTTATTTAATTTATTGATTGTAGTGTTATACTAGGAATAAAATTAAAATTATCATTATATCCTTATTTGGATAAAAAAGAAAGAAACTATATAAATATACCTATACAAATAGTCTACATACCTACGATGCATGTGTAAAATTTTAAATATAAAAATTAAATTTTATTACAAATTTAAAATATTAAAACAATTACTAAACAATATATTGAGAACTCTCCAAAAAGATGTGCTTCCTGCCTTCTTATTTTGTTGTTTTAAATCACATGGGTCCAGTAATTTAGTATCTTACAAAATGAATTTGTCTTTATTGCACATGTATAGTTTGTCTTTGAGCCCAATAAGGACATTTCCAAGTAAACCTTCACATAGATTGTGAAGATTCTGATCTTTCATTTGGTCATAAAACAATTCCAAATAATGATATTGCGAATTTAAAGTAGTTACATGTGAAATAAAAAAGGAGAAATATAGATAAATTCTAATTGGAAGCTGTATATTTCCTTCTGTTATCGGTTAATGAAGCAAATATAAAGCTATAAAGTATATGTATATATATATATTATATACATATATATAAAAGATATCAAACCATAAATAAATATAAAGGCTAGAAAACCATAAATAAATAGACATACCAATACAATGCACTTATTTTCCAAGTTACAACTCTTCTTTTATTTCTTTTGTCTAAATAAGAGAAGCAAGTTCTTACTCTACGGTACATAAAGAATTGGCTGTTTGACAGTAATCCATAACATGTAAGTGATTTTATGAAAACTCATTAAAACTACTAAATTTCGTCTAATAACATTAGTAAATCGTCATGTCTACTGCTACTTTTGCATTCCATCATTCCTTCTCTCCAACATAAACGTTGGTATCCTCTTTTAAATTTTAGAACCATCAAGTCTCAATCAGAAAATTGGATTGAATACATGCCGTTTCCACTAGAGAATTGCAATCTGGCTAGTGCTATAGCAAGCAGTTGTTTTCTAATCACAGAGAATCCTGAAGTTGAAGAATCAAATGCTTTGGCTATGCTGGATAATAACAATGATGGAGTTGAAAAAACAAATGATGTGGACTCTGAGCCGAAAATAATATCATGCATCAAGGGCAGTCCTCTGGATTTGATTGGAGTCAAGTCCCCTCCCCACATGGACGGGGAGGCATGGATACGGGTTTGAGTGATCAAATACCTCCTTCTGCCCAAGATAACTCTGATAGTATGAAGAATCAGCGTATGCATCCTTTTAAATCTGGAGCTGAAAAAAAATGATCGTATCAAATACCTCCTCCTTACAATTATATTCCTTTGCAATTTATTTATTTCATGCAATTTTAATTAAGAATATTTCTAGTCTTAAACTTGCCTTATCGAGTTAAACAATTTTCTTTTCTCTTTTTTTTTTTTTTTTTTATTGGACTATTCATAATCTAAGTCCGGAAGCCTTGATATCAATATAAGACTCCCATGATTTTCTTGTTTTATTTTTTTGCTTTTCTTTTTGGACTAGTTTATCTCTAGTTCGAAAGCCTTGGTAAGAGCTAAGACTTCCAACACTTGACTTTATTTATATATTCTTTTACTTATTTGATTTTCTACATCTCTTATTTCCCATATAAGTTATTATTTTTTTTAATGTAATATAGTCATATGCACATTATCATGCATAATCACTATGTTGTTGTCTAAATAAAAGGAGTTCTTTTTTAATTAAAAATTTAAAACTAAAATCTTTGCAAAAATAATTTTTGACACTCAAAGTTTTCATTTAAATTTAAGAATTATAATTCAACAATATCCTTTTCAAGAATTTAAATAAATTCATCATAAACCTTAAGAGTTAATGTTATGAAAAGCTTTTTTTCCAAAAACATAGTCATAAAGTTCTTTTACTTTCTTTTTCGAAATAAAATAAATTTATTATTAAATCTTAATGTTGATAATATTTTGCTATAAAAGTTTTTCTTAAAAACTTATTTAAAAGTACTCATATCAATACTTTAACAAATTCTTAAGTCAAGTTAAAATCAACTCACTAGTCAAGAAAACACTTAAAAAAGGAATATTGTTAAACAACCTAAAGCAAGAAGTTTCAAAAATATGAAAGTTTATTTTTATAAAGTCTATGAAGTAGAAAAATAGTAGTAATGATATAAAAGTACTCATATGAAATAAAATAAAAATCTTAGTTTTCATTTCAACAATTTGCAAAGGGAACTTGTAGATTCCAATCTTCAAAAAGAAGATTTTTTTATGAAAAATCGTAGCTTGGACAACAACGCTTGAATCATGCATGTAATGTGAGTCATATGTGTACAAAAAGTATTTTTCAACTATATAAATATCTGTGTATTTACGATGTGATTTTTGGTTAATGAAAAGCTTGGAAAAATATATTTTTAAGGCTGAGAATTTTCGTAACAATTATGTACCATACCGTTTTGAGACTCAAATGGCTTTTATGACAAAAATCACCTTAGAAATAGATAGATCTTTTCGAGTAGGTAGAAAAAACATAAAATATGCAAAATTCTAGATTAACATGAGCAAGTTATGGCCATTTTAAGTTGGAATTTCACTCCATCTGAATTTTGACAAAAATGATAAAATAGAATTAGATATTTTAAGTAGATCTTGGATGAAATACTCATTTTAGGTATTTCTTTTGTTTAGGTGAGGACCAGGACCGGACCAGGACCAGGACCAAGACCAGGACCTTTTTTTCCCCGAAAATTACTTTGACTGATAGAGATTGCCACAACCAAGTGAGTTTTCCTTTAGATTTTATGTTTTCGCACATGTCCTTATAAAATAGAGCATTAGATATTAGGAAAATATAAAAATTGTTATGTATGCGGGTTATCATGGGAGCTATGTATGTGATTCATTATGCGTGATCAATAAGCGATAAGTATATCGAAGCCCAATTTGCTAATTAATATAAGTTGTTTTATGTATATTGCTATGTGTGCAAATATTGATTTCTCGCCTTAAATGAATTAATATTGGATCGAAATTCCTTATAACTAAATTGATCATGCATATCACTTAAATATCATCTTCGCATTTTGCTGCTGCTACTGTTACTACTCCTCAGTGTAGAACCAGAAAGATAAGCTGCTCAGCTACATCTTGAGGAATTAGGACGTTCGGGGTATACGACCGCATGGTGTAGCCGAGTTAGATTGATCGCTTTGGGTAAGGAAAGCCTGATGACTATTAGTAAGGTTAATTGGAACCCCAAGACGTGCGCAAATTTCAAGAAGGTTGATTGTGACCCATTTAAACCATTCCCTAACCCAAAATGGAGGGGTAAATCCATTCTACATACGAAACCAGATTGTCGTATGTATTGTTTAATCATATGGTTGGTTGCATTTAATATGCTTGCTTAATGGACTTATATGATTGCTTTGTTATGAGTACTTTTGCATAAAGATTATCTTACTAAGCTCGTTATGCTTTCTTCCTAATAGATTTCTAATGTTGTAAGATCTTTCTTTTTGCACCTGAGATTACCCTGACTGTTCGGGTAGAACCTACGCTTTTGGATAGCTTTTGGAGGAATTTTATTTGAAGACTTTAGATTAGGTTTCATTTAAAATCTTTCAGTTTTAGTTATCTGTTTTAGTAAGACTATGTTATTTTAGAAATTTATTAGGGGATGTCCCGTAGAAGTTGTAAGACCTTATATTTTGATCAATCATAATAGTATTGCTTTACATGTTCGTTGCCACTATCTTAAAATGCATAATTATACCGGTCTCCCTTTGTTGTAAACGTATGTCTTGTACCAATATAAAAGCTTCCGAGTGACTAAGGTAGTCATTCTCAAGTTTTATTATTGTGTACGGTGGGCTGTCATGTTTAGTGTACCCATTAGGGTGTGTAATTAATGTATAAGTGCGGTCACCTCTATTTGATGATGTCCTAGAAGGACACGCTCCAATGACACACTACACTATGAATTGTAAAAACTATGACATGGGATATTATCTCATCGATGGCATATATCTAGAGTGGTTAACATTTCTCAAATCTATTTCATATCCACGTGCTCCAAAGGAGCAGTTATTTGCTAAGCATCGAGAAGGATGTAGGAAAGATATTTAATGGGATTTTGGAGTGCTACAACTTGTTTTGCTATAGTTTGTGGATCTTCGTGTTTTTGGGATCGAGAGGTTTTTGTCAAATTATGAGAGCATGCATAATTTTACATAATATGATTATTGAAGATGAACGAGACGACTACAATTTTAACTTTCAACTACAATTTTAACTTTCATAGTCATATTGTAGAATATGTGACGTATGTCCAAAACAATATCCGACTCCGTAGTAGGGTTAAATATCGTCAGTTACAGACCAACTTGATTGAACATGTGTAGGAGCGATTAGGACTCACTAGTTAATATTTAATTATCATAGTTGATTATTTTAAATTGTATGTTGATTTTCTATTCTTTTTTTTTCACTCCCAAATGTTGGTTTTATACTATTTAAATTGTATACTGCTTGTATTGATTTTAAATTAAATTATCGTGTTTCTAATTTATCTTAAATATTATTTGTAAAATAAATCAACTATTATGAAGTCATCAAAGTAAAATAATTTATATTTTGATACTTCTAGTTTTTAATAAATAAAAATTAAAAATCAATTACTATATCAAAATAAAATAATTGTAATCTTAATATATTTTTAATTTATTTCTATATTTAACATAATATGGAAAATATTTTTTAATCTAAAAATAATAATAACATCAAACCTATAAAAGTATTAAAAATTATATAAAAAACTTTACTTAAATAACTCATCAATAAAATAAAAAATTATTTAAAAAAAATTACTTAACTAACATGACATGTTAAGTAATCTTTTAACCAAGGCAACAAAGATACGACGACCTGAAACTTGACAAGCTAATTCACTTCGTACTGTACCTGGCGGAGTTCTGTGACTTCTGTCTCATTCGTTTGTACATGCACGTAAAATAGAGCAAAAATTCCTGGGAATTTCCCTGTGAGTCAACGTGGATGCACCTTTCTCATTTACCAACTAATCAACCATCGCGGCTTTTTTTTTTTTTTTTTTTTTTTTTTTGGCCGATACCTATCTCAGTTAACAGGATCAAGATGATTGGTGTTGACCAAAAGTGGAAAAGATCACAGCTCATGCATTTTCGTGGTAATACAAGTAAATCTTCCCTTGATAAATTGCAGAATACATATAGAATTACAATACCTAATTTCTTGGGTATTTTCATTTTTAAATCACCTCGTTCACTCAATATATTTGAGAAAAATTAAACTCTGGAAGCTTTTCATATTCGTTTTTTTACACCAAACTCAACGTACTTTTTTTTTTTTTCCTTATAAAAGTTTAACCCGATGATTTCGATCCCACAGTAGTATTACCGATACTTTCGTTGAGGATGATAAGAAATTGCCTTTTAAATGCAAATGAATTACTGTTTTATTGAAAACTTTATGTCATGTCTATTAGTATATTAACTATTTCAATAACATCATCTTCTTTTTCTCTTAAGTGAGAGATTTATGTTCAATTTTCTCCGGATGTTTGGGATTAAGGTTATATTTAGTCAAACAAAACCTGTTAGATGGTAGCAAGCAAACACAACCAATGGGTGTTATTAGCTTGTTTGTTCTTGGTCTAGCATCTTTTTTGTTTATTTTTAATAATTTTTTTTATTACTATTCTAGCATATTATTTAATATTTTGACAAACATTTATTGATGAACTGTCAATACGAATCCCTTTTTTTTTTTTTACAAAATTAATGGAATTAATTAAAAAAGGTTTTAAAACTTTGAATACTTAACTAGAAAAAATATACATATTTATAGTTTAAGCAAAAAGTGCATAAATAGTTAAATACTCAGGAATAAATATATACTTCTTTTTCCGAACTTTTTATTATCACATCATTCATTTACGAATAAATCAACCCGAATATACACACGTTGACATTGCGAGCGTTCTGGAAACCATGAGGATTCCCACATCCCACGTCCCACGTCCCACGTCCCACGTCCCAGCATAGTCCCGAATGTCACTGGGAGGACACCGCGAACTATGACCGGGACGTCCCAACTATTGGGACGTGAAGTGGACGTGCAGCTGGGATCGTCCTTATTTCTCGATTGGGGACCATCGGCACACTTAAGCTCTGAAGAGCCTTTCTTTTTTAAGAAACTCTTTCACAAGATTTGTTATAAAAAGTTTTTAACTGTTTATTACATATCTTGAACAGAATAAGGTTGATATATAAAAGGTATTATTAAGGAATAAAATAGAGTTATAACTTATAATAGGGTTTTTATTAATTTTTATTTTATTAAGGGTAGTTTGTGGAAAAAAATTTCTAATATTAAACTGTTAATATTAAGTTTGAGTTTTCAATTACTATTCAATGTTTTTTTTTCTTTTTAAATAGAGATTCTTCATGAAATTTTTATTGCGGGTAACTAAACACTTCATAAGATATAAAGTTGTAATGAAAGTGCTATTATAGCTAAGTAAGCATGCAATAATTTTGTAAGGATCCAATAATAATGGTTTATATTAACATTTGTCAAAAATTAAAAAAAAAAAAAGATAAAATAAATAATTGATGTCCTTTAGAACGGATTCTATAATATTGAGGAAAAAACACAAAAAGTAGACGTTATTATAGGAACAGTGTTGAGTAGCGCATTGTAAATTTCCAAGCATGAACAATGCCAAAACTCCATTTGAGATTCTTAGATTCACATCAATGTTTGAATAAAATCTTTTCCTTGATAATCTCTTTGTTTCATCTAAGGTCTTTAGAAATTTTCTTAACAACTCTTTTAGGTAAATTTTATTGGTCGTACTTGAACATTTTGATTTGTAATGAAATAGTACCTAAAAAAAAATTTGTACTACAAAGATACCCGAATTTTAAAATGTTTCATGCATGATATCTTTAACTAGAATCCTGCAATTTTTCCAGCCAGGTTCTAACATAGAAAGGGAAATTGATTAAAAAAAACATTTTCTCTATTCTAGTTGTCATTGTTTTACTCTCTCTCTTCCCCTCCCCTAAACTTCTCCTAAAGAAAAAGCCAAATGAAAAAAAAAAAAGGAGATCGAACTTATTAGTTATAATTTGAAACAAAAAAATAAAAATAAAATAAACTCGATTCCACCTTAAGAGTCATTGTAACATGAACAAACATCAAATCGATTTGCTAGCCTTTGACCATGTCTAATAAACGTGGCAAATAATTTACACGTAGCCTATAGACGTCGCAAAAGGTCTGTCGCAAATTTAATAGGTAATGTTAAAACCTAAAACATCACTAATATAAATTTGGCAGCCAAATACATTTTATTAAGTCACGTTTAAACATGGCATACTATCATGTATTGGTGACACTTATGTGTGGCTAAATATGATTAATCCCCATCCAGCTAAATATAAAGGAGGGAAATTTATTATCAGTAACGTTTACACGTAGATAAATACTTTTTTTAGTAACATGCACATATAAATAAATTACTAAATTGATGATGTTTAACCGTGATCTTACACAAATTGAGTAGCCTTATATATGTTCATGGGACAAAAGTGGCGATTTATAAACGTGGCTATTGAAACACATTGGCGATGTTTACATATAGGTATTCAATTAAAATAGTAATTTCTAAATGTGGCTTTTATTTTAAATTAGCGACGTTTACATGTGGCTGTTCTTGTTGAAAAGAGATGGGCATTAATGTTTAACTCGGTTTGATTTGCCAATATATACTAGTTTATTATACATTATATACACAATTAGTAATATACACATGTTTGATCACAACATAATTTATACCTGCTATTACTTTTGCATATGAAATTTATGTATGAATAAATATCATTAATATATTTTGGAGTATACAATGCACTCGATATACAATAAGATCTAAAAACAAAAAAATTACTTAAAGATCACCTTAACCATCCTTACAGTTAAAAAAAAAAAAGAAAACATTGAACAATATTGTTTAGTGTCCTTACAAGAAAGATAAGTACAAGCTCCAAATTATATCAAAATGAGCATATGTACATACTTTATCATATCAATTTGACCCCATTCATGACTATTGGTTTAGCCAAAAAATAAAAAACAAAAGATTGAGTCTTTAATTTTCTTCCTTATTGTTGTCACCATCATCACCAAGTGATGGATTTGGTGAAGGATCTTGTGCACCAGGAGAAGGATCTCCATTTGGATTTGCTATCACACAATATGTAGATATAATTATTGAATGATTAAAAAAACATGTATGGGATTATGAGAAAAGACCCATGATAACTAATCTGAACTACTAGGAAAACTTGAGACAAATTATTGTACAAGTCGAGTTAGTTGAGCAAGCTATAAACACCATTGAATAGCAAATCCAATTCAAGAAAGTAGGAAAAGAATGGTAATTAATGGGATGATGAGCTATTATCTTATATATCATAAAATTGATATTATACAATACCACTTTCTATATCCAAAATGATTAAATTGGAACATATTGTTATTGTTATTATATTTCTAACCTAATAATTTAAATTGAACATTGAAAAAAAAAATGAAATAAATATTCAAATGTAATATGAAGGAGGGAATTCCATTTGCACCTGTACAAGGAGAACCAAGACTCAATTGATTGTGCATAACAACAAAACAAGTAGCTAAGGTGAAGTCATGCCATTAGTTGATATCAATTATACATACTTCTAACTGAGGGATCAGCCTATTGTAAGCTAGCTTACATGAGCTTGAGATCCTAAGTTCAAATCCTACCTAACCCACTATTGGAGCTACCTAAACAAAACAAACTGACTTAACGATGCATGCTCTTTTAGGATTGGGCATATGCTCAAGTCCAGTTAGTGCAAACCCCATCAGTTATACCAAAAAAGGGCAAAAAATAAAAGAACACCGAATCGTTTGAAAGAGATTATAAGAGGTCTTTGACATCAATCTGTCCAATCTAGATACTATATTTTGTTGTGCTTTGTGTAAGAGATCAACATGTGAAAGGTCTTTACTCAATTATGAACCCTCAACAAGAAAACCTTCATAGATGGAGCAGTAATAATTCATTCATATCAAGCATAACTAATTGATTGTTACCCAACTTACTAATGATAATGCATATGTTCCCGTAGCTTAAATTCTTTAAATGCAATGCACAATATTGTCTCATTAATGGACATTGTGCAAAATTTTGAAAAAAAAATAGAAGCGATACATAATCATAGTCATCCACATCAATATTTTTTATAAATGCCTCTGTAAATCTTAGTTTCTTGTTAGAAGGCGAAAAAAAAAAATAGTTGCTTGTTAACTCTTCCCACAAATACTGAACTTATTATTTTCTTTTGATAAGGAATGATCTATCTAGCTTCATTTTGTCTTTTTTTTTTTTTTTTGAATCTATCCATAACTTTATTGCACACTTTTTGTGTATGAGATCAGCATATAATAGGTCTTTGCTCAATTAAGAACCCTCAACAAGGAAAACTTCATAGATGGAGAAGTAATAATTCATTCATATCCAACATGATTAATTGATTATTACCCAACTTACTAATGATAATGCATATGTTCTTCATAGCTTGAATTCTTTCAATGCAATGCACCATATTATCTCCATTAATGGATATTGTAAGATTTTGAAAAAGAATAGAAGCAATATATAATCATGGTCGTCCACATCAATATTTTTTTAACTACCTCAATAAAAATTAGTTTCTTGCTAACTCTTCCCACAAATACTGAACTTATTTTTTGCTTTTGATAAAGAAGGATCCATCTAGCTTCAATTTTTTTTTTCATTTAAACCTATTTATTACTCCCTCACACACTTCAGTTGCTTGAGAATAGTATCATCATTAGCATAATTTTGATCTTTCCTTTATATAAACGATCTAAAATCACTCTTATCTAGTTCGCCTAACTCTAAGTTTGAAGAGATAGACATCATCTTAATTGAAGAAGCATACCTCTCAACCCCATTTTAATAATCCAATACACCAGCCAACAAGTGTGGGAGCAAACACACTTTGCAATTGATTGGTTACTTCATTGGCAGTCAATGCAAATTTTAATGTCAATATGAGTTATTGTATGAAAATCAAGTAATCATTATACTAATATATAAATCTAACATTTAAATAGTAGTGTTGATATAAACTGTATTACTACTTAAAATAATTATATGTTAAAATACTAAATTAAAGTTGATTATAAATCACTATCAGAAAGCTCTCCTAACACTATAATTATGATCATTATCTACATACTCTAATTCTAATTCTAAATATATGTTAATGTTGGTGATGGATCTTAAGAGTAATAATCAATAACAAGCCACTAGAAAGGAGACATCACATGTTCATATAAATAAGTAGCCATGATGTCACAATAATAAAGAAGTAGATTTTACTTAACCAATTTTATTTATGAATGATGTTGGCAATCCACAGTCTTAATAAATAAAAATTTGCATGTGAATATTATTTTGCATATACATATAACAAAAAAAATGAATAATAATTTGCAGGTAATCTAAATTTTTTGCATATACATGTAATATATATATATATATATATATATGAAAGGCACATTTCTTTTATTTCATTTATAGCTAAACCCAAATTTATACAAACATTTTTAGATGTACAACACCGTATACAGTATGGCTTGACACATCATCTGAGTTGAAGTGAATCATGACCACTTTAAAATCCAAGCACAATGAAGTCAAGATATGACTCTAAAGATATAAGTCGATCCGCTTTAATGTTGCATGGAAAGAAATATAGCCAAAATACATCTTGAATATTCAATACATAATCAAGAAAAAAACATTTAATTACTTCCAATTTTCATCTCATTAAAGTGGCATGCAGCAAATTGTGCCTTCCAATAGAATACTATGTTAACACTATTTAACCTGTTAAAATCAAAAGATATCAATAACAAAGACATATAGGTTAAACAGATAAAAAGTATCTTCTCCTGATGAGGAAAAAAATGCTATATATACCATTTGAACATTTAAAATATGGATGGGTTTTATGATTTAGCAAAGAAAATACAAACTGGATGAGGTTTATGATTTAGCAAAAAAAATACAATTTATGAGATGTTTGTTAGTTGTTGATGTCACATTATGTACCTAATATTCAGCTTTTCATGAGCAACTGTACTATTCAAGGTTTTATGGTTTTGAACCCACGTTCAGAATAAGAGAGATTTTTTAATTATTTTGAGGTTTATGAGATAAGAAATTAGAAAACAATAAAATTTTAAAAATTATCTTTAAAAGTTTTAAAAATAATTGGAATGGAGTCTTTTTAATGGTTAATAAATTTAACATTACATATCATCTCACATTCTAAGACGTACTTTTAGATCAAATTGTTGTAATTTCACATCATTTTATGTGTATCGACATACATATTAAGCAAATTCTACCTGAACTCTTTAAGACATAAATTTGATGTCATCTCACATTTTAACAAATTGACATCATCGAAAAGCATATTTTGCGATTCTTTCTAGTTTAGTATGTCATGATATATATTTGGAGTGAAAAAATTTATCATGATATATATTTGATCTATTGTAACTCTCTAGAAGCCTTGTCCAAATATCTGTTGTGGCAAGATGCATAAGGTATCTCATGATGTTGGGTTATCCTGTGAATCATATGGAAAGTATTAAGGATCTAATTTTTTGAAATCACAAAAATAAAGATAAGTTTTGTGTTGAATGCAGTATCACCTATAACATTACTTAATGCTTAATGCTTAAGCAAATTGAACCTGGCAATTCACAAAATTAATATAATGAAGAGCAATTAACATATCAGATTAATACAATGAAGACTACTTAATTTTCTAATTTAGATCTAATAGAGAAGTCACTTATTGTTCCTTTTTAACAAGAAACAGGAAATAAAGAGATGTTGGAATTGGAAAAGATAGAGAGGAAGGGAAGGAGCAGGGGGCTTGGTTGTGGAGAGACAGAGGTGAAAATGATAAGTTGATAAAGAAAAAATCAATATCAATCAAGGGGCTAAATAAAATCCAAAAATCTCAACTTTTCAATGCTAACCCTTTGAAAAGCCACTTGAAATTATATTCTAAATACTTGTTTGAAGCTATATAGGACATAAAATAGTTTTGTTGTCACTTTCTTTGTACATGTTCTCACTTTATATTGGGCCCAACTTTCATACGAAACTGCCCTGCCCTCATAAGAAAAAAAGGTGAAAAAGCAAAAAGAAGCCATGCATATTACTGTAAAGACTGACAAGTCCTACCCAATGATTTTGCTCTAGAAAAAAGGGGTAAAATATGCAATGATTGGCCAATCAATAGTTGAGAAATTGTTTACTTACAATAAAGAATAGCAAGATTGGTTTCCATTTAAGTAGTAGACGAATAAAAACGCTGCAATATCCGTACACAGGCAAAAGACATTTTCTTGTATAAGTTTATAGCAGGATATCATAAGAGATCGAGTGTAAGTAGACTACTCAACAAGTTGGAATACCTGATGCATATTTGATTGCTTGATGGACGAGTGACAAGGCTGTGAGATAGAGTGATTTGAGTTAGTCTTAGTGGTGCCTTAGAAAATATAAAAGAAATGTAGAAAACATTGTACTTATGCCATGATTTCTATAACTCTCAACCACTCCTAGTGTCAAAATATGCACTATCAAGCTTGAAAAAGGGGATTTAGAATTTAGATTTATCTTCTCGTATAAAACTAAGCTAGATCACTATATTAATTATATAATAACTAGAGCCAAATGAAATTAATCAAGTCACAATCATGACAGCAAAGGTTCCAGGGGAAAGCAAAGGGCTAGGAATAGGCAAACCGATCTTGTTTTTTTGATCACATTATAATGCAATTACCATTGAAAAGGGCTCCAACATGGCAACATCAAGCCAAAAACTCCAGTTGATGGAGAGGTTTTTTCTAGCAGCGAAGTAATTCCATAGTAGTAAATGCTCTGAATTGTAGTGCAACCTATTTCAATCATGATCCTCAAAGTTACAAATGCCTTATAAAATCAAGCACATCGACCTAAAAATCATATAAGCCATGTAATTACTGACAAATCCTGTAACCAATGATTAGCTCCAAATGGCATAGGGGCTACTTCTCCTTCACTGTTACCTCTAACAACAATCACATTGTTATAACTACAATTCACAATTTGAGGAATCCTATTTCAACTGAATAATATAAATGTGTCGAGCCTGGTTTTCGATTTCCTTTAATCCGATTCGTACTAAACCCTAACCCATTCAATACAATCCTCGACTAAGAATTAAAGGAAATTTTGATTTTTTTTTTAAAATATTTTGGAGTAGCCACTCGACTAAAGTCGAAAAAAAATAAACCAAAACCAATGGGTAGGTTGATTTTGGTTTTGCTACTGATCTGCGAAAAAATCATTTTTAAAAATGAAAACCAGAAATTAACTTGAGTTCGGGGGCTAAACCTATTAAAACCTAAACGATTACCACTTTAAATTTTCATTTTTAAATTGCTTTCTTTTAAACCCTAATTTCAAAATCTAAACTATTTTCCAAGATCTAATTAACTAAACATATGTCTAATATGCACAAAAATACTAATCTAATCAAATTCCATCAATGATCATATATAATCTAAAAAACTCAAAATATTCAAATTAATCAAATTTTATCAAATTCTATCAATATTCATATATTCTAAATAAACAAATCAAATAAATTCACAAAAATAATTTTTTACATATTTTAAGTCGCCCGTTTAGGTGCCTACGTACCCGCTAATCGGGATCAGACCACACGTAGTTCTTTTAGAAAAATTTAGTTTGTTGGTTAATTTTAGAATTTTTCGAAATCTTTTAACTTTAAGTTTATTAGATTTTATTAATGTTTTCAAAATTAATTGTTTTCAATATGGATCCTAAATTTATTAAGTTTAGGTTTTTTTTTATAAAAATTGGACTTTTCTATGTGACAAAAATTTTGCACAAGAAATCATAACCACATATCATTCTTATCAATTGATCCTACATATCATCAAGAATAAAAATATTATAAGGAATATCAATATTTAACAAGCTAATTTTAACAAAACAATATCATGGTATAATCAAGATTCATATATCATTAAAATTACATTATGAAGGGCAAGATTTCAATGTGGTTTCATATATAGTGAAATCATAAAATTCAATATTATTATAACCAAAGTCATCACTATATCATGGCATAAAAGGAATTTTAATAACTATCATCATACATGATTACACAATTTCAAATGTTATAAACCTAAAACTCTAAAATTTTTCATATATTCCTTATGATTAGGGCATGATTATAGTTATATTATCCATAACAAGATCTTAATGTAATTCTATGAACACATACCTAACATGATATATATAAAAAAAAAAAATTTTATCACAAGAAAACAAAATCATTACTATATTAATGCAAAAACTATCGAGTTATGTTTTAAACAATTTTATAAAAATTGACTTCTCTAAGTGATAAAAAGATTTTGAATAATGGATTAAAATTATATATCATGACAATTGTCAAACACATAATTAAATCAATATATCATCATATATAAAATTAATAAAAGATATCAATGTAACAAGATGAACTCATATTCAATAACGTAATAAACTTCATACATGATATTAACATTATATCAAAGTTTCTAATTACGTTGCATATTGATCATGAAATCAGGTTCTTTTAAAAATTTCAAAATCATGGTATAAACAAACTTTAGCCAAATCAAGATTCATCAAGTATTAATACAATTTTTTTTTTGTCAAATATTTGCAAGATCTCATTATTCAAAGTTTGACAAAGTCATAATATTACAAAACGATATCACAAAGAAAAGGTGCAAGAATTATACACTATCATAGTAAGATCGATCATGGCAAAAAAAATAAAAATAAAAAATAAAAAAATAAACCCTAAATTTCAATTCAATATTTTTTAGAACAAGACAATTTCATTTATTGCCAAGAAAAGAAAAAAATTAATTATAATGACTATACTATCATGATTCAACTAATACTAATAATTTTTTAAAAAAAAAAAACACATATATTCATAACAAATTTTGAAAATATAATCATATACTAATTATTTTCATTTTTCTTATTCTTTAATTTCCTATTTCCTATTTTAATATCATATTATTATTTTATTATTATTTTATTATACGAATAGATCAGAATGTGAACTCACCTGCAGATTGAATTCACCGTGTGAAGGAGGAACGCCGACGGAGCATTGCAGGAGGAACAATGCGCGCTGGAGGAATGAAACGCAGAGGAAAGCTGACAGAGCTCCGGCAAAAATTTGGCCGACAAGTCACGTTCCGATGATCTAGTGACGGCGGGGTAATTGTTACTAATCAGACAAAGCTTTCAGAAGGTGTTAGGAACTCCGGTGAACTCCAATTTAGCCGAGAACGTCGGTAACGATGGGTTTTGGCAAAATTGATTTGTGGGAATGGAAGTTCTCGATTTCCTAAATATCAAATGCTTTTTTATTTTTCTTTTCTTTGCCCTTTTTTTTTTTGTGTCCTCTATTTTCATTTTTTCTTCTTCTATTTATAGAGCTAGAGTTTCATATCTTATTTTGATTTTTATCTGAAAAAATCGGACTAAAACGGTTGTAAATTGCATTAGCTGTCAATTAACGTTAAATGTTAACGTTCAAACACGTTTTGAGCGACAAAATCGGAGATTTGAGCTTTTTTCGGAAATATAAAAACGAATTTTTTTCAAACTTCATGTCCGAATTTGAAATAGTTATGGTTTATGAAAATATGCAAATTATATATCAAAATGAAGTACTCCGTGTCTAGTTTCAAAATATGTATTTGTTTTGTAAAAAACGGGTTTGGAAACAGGTCAAAAATAGACTTGAAAACACCCCATCGGGCGGCCGGAGGTAGGAGACGATGAACAGTAACTTTTTTTTTTACGAATTTTGAAATTATATTATACTACATTAATTATCCATATTACATCCATTATATTTATTTTTATTAAATTGATTTATTTTTTTTTAATTTTCATTCCTAGCTTTAATATTTATAATTCGCAAAATTCAATTATTTTAATTATGTATATATTAAGCTTAGTATTTATTTTAACAAAAAGAAATGTCAAAATGAGGTGTCTACAACTGCCCCTCTTTGTGATGAGGTTTGACAAAACCTTATCACAAAGATAAAGTAGACCTCATTTTGACTTTACCTTATCTGGAATTCCCACTTCTTGAGCGGGGTGAGAGCTTTTCATGTTCTGATATGCTCGTTGAATCGCTTCTTGAGCAGAGACAATTCATAATCTTGGAGAGAAGGATAGCGCTCCTCTGAGCTAGCGATCCTTAAGCTTGAAAGCAAAGAAGGCGCTCCTCTGAGCTAGTGATCCTTAAGCTTGAAAAGACTCTTGAAACGTTTCGCATGTTCTGCGAAGATGCTTCATGTTCTGAAATGCCTCTTGAATTGGGTTGCTTCTTGGGCTAACATTTGTCTTATATTTGATACAAGCACGCTCTTTGAGCTGCCACCTGATTTGGATAAGCATTCCTTGAGCTAGCATTTGATTTTGTTCAAACGCGCTCCTTGAGCTGGCATTTATCTTAGATTTGATACAAACGCGCTCCTTGAGCTGGCACTTGATTTGGATAGGTGCTCCTTGAGCTAGCCTATGATTTAGATTTGATACAAGCGCGCTTCTTGAGCTGGCATTTGATTTGGATAGGCGCTCCTTGAGCTAGCCTATGATTTAGATTTGATACAAATGCGCTTCTTGAGCTGGCACTTGACTTGGATGGCGCTCCTTGAGCTGGCCTATGATTTGGTTCAAATGCACTCCTTGAGTTGGCACTGATTTGGATAGGCGCTCCTTGAGCTGGCACTGATTTGGATAGGCGCTCCTTGAGCTGGCACTTGATTTGGATGGTGCTCCTTGAGCTGGCCTATGATTGATTCAAGCGCGCTTCTTGAGTTGGCACTGATTTGGATAGGCGCTCCTTGAGCTGGCCTATGATTTGGTTCAAACGCGCTCCTTGAGCTGGCATTTGATTTGGTTATGCATTCCTTGAACTGGGTCTCATGTTCTGATCCCAAATCTCATGTCCTGAGATCTTGATTTCCTCATGCTTCGCATGGCTTCTAGAGCTAATTTCCTGAAAAATTTAATTCTAGCAATATATTCATTTTATTATCTCTTTTTTTTTTCAAAACTTACCAGATTCTTATAGAAGCTTCTAAACTTGTCAGACCACTTGGTGAAGTCCGCTCATCACTAGGTTTATTCGTCGGGCTAGAGCACTTCACAGTGGCTATCCTTTGAATTGAGTATCTCTGTTTGTCTTTTGATGGTAACTGGATTCTTTTGATGGTCTTGATGCGGAACGATACAGGAGATGGTTCTTTGTATCTCCCTTACTTTGCAGCTTGAACTTATCGACTTCTTATGTTATTGGTCTGAAATAGGCATTTCTTTAAGAAAAGATCAAATCTCAAAGTATTAAATGTTTTTATAACTTTATCAATTGCTCAAATCTCTCTCTCAGTACACTCATGTTTTAAAAATTTGAGAGATATAAGGATGAAAGAAAGCTTATCAATTAAAGTGGATGGTCAATGATTGATCTGATGATTGGGGACGCTAGAGATATCTTTTTGTCGATAGATAACAAAAATTAGATCACACATAGACAAAGTAGTCAACACATTTCTGAACTTGATAGAATTTTCATTAATTTCTCAAGAGTAGTACAACTTGACCGCATCAGAATTTACAGGGTCTTTCAAATCGGACCATCCACTCTAGTCAAAATTATGCACCACCAGGCAACACCCTCTTTACTACATATGGTCCTTCGTAATTAGGAGTAAACTTTCCTCTAGGATCTTGAACATTGGGGAGTACTTTTCTCAAGACTAAGTCTCCTTCTTTGAAATTTCTCGGGCGAACTTTCTTATTGAATGCTCGAGCGATTCTTTGCTGGTAAAGCTGACCATGTATAAGGCGGTCATCCTCCTTTCATCAATGAGATTTAACTGATCAATCCTATTTCTCACCCATTCAGCTTCATTCAATTCGGTTTCTGCAATATTCTGAGTGATGGGATTTCAACTTCAACTGGCAAAACAGCTTCTGTACCATAGACTAATGAATAAGGGGTTGCCCCTGTTGATACTCTGATAGATGTTCGATAGGCCATGAGTGCAAAGGGTAGCATCTCGTGCCAATCTTTGTAAGTGATAGCCATTTTCTCTATTATTTTCCTGATGTTCTTGTTGGCGCTTCAACTGCCCCATTCATTGAGGTCGATATGGGGTAGAGTTCCGATGTTTGATCCAAAATTTTGGCACAATTCAGACATTAATTTGTTGTTCAAATTGGTACCATTGTCTGTAATGATTGTATCAGGGACTCCATATCTGGCTATGATATCTCTCTTGATGAACTTGACAACTACTCCTTTGGTAACATTAGCGTATGAGAATGCTTCAACCCATTTAGTAAAATAGTCGATCGCCACTAATATAAATCGGTGACCATTTGAGGCTTTTGGCGAAATTGGTCCTATCATGTCCATACCCCACATTGAGAAGGGCCAAGGTGAAGATAATGACTGCAATTCTTTAGGAGGAGCATTCATCTTGTTGGAGTATATCTGGCACAAGTGGCAATGTCTCACGTGTTTAATACAATCTGATTCCATAGTTATCCAGAAGTAACCCATCCTCATAATCTTTTTAGCTAGCATATATCCATTCATGTGAGGTCCACATATCCCTTCATGGACTTCCTCATCAACATATCTGCTTCCGCCTCATCTACGCATCTCAAGAGAGTAGTATCAAATGATTTTTTGTATAATGTATTACCACTGAGCATGAAATGAACTGCTAAGCGTCTTAGTGTTCTTCGCTCCTTAGTTGAAGCATTTTCAGGGTATTTGCCATCTTGGAGGAATTCTTTGATATTAGCATACCAGGGATCTTTCCTTGGGACTTCCTCGGTATTCAAGCAAAATGCCGGTTCTTCCTCAATGCGAACCTTTAAGGGCTGGATCTCAACTCCATCAGTGATTTGAATCATAGATGCTAATGTGGCTAATGCATCCGCGAACTGGTTCTGGTTTCTTGGCATATAAGTGAATGATATTTCTTTGAATTTCTGTGCCAATTCTAGTAAGTATTGATGATAAGGCACCAATTTTGCATCCTTCGTCTTGTATTCTCCTCGTGTTTGAAAGATGATGAGAGAGGAGTCTCCATATACTTCAAGATCATCTATCCATGTCAAGTGCCATCTTGAGGCCCATGATGCAAGCCTCGTATTCTGCCACATTATTAGTATAAGGGAAAGTCAATCTTGCTGAAGCGGGGTATTGTTTACCATCTGGTGATATTAAGACTGCCCCAATTCCACATCCGCATACATTAGCTGCTCCATCAAAGTACAACTTCCATTTAGGAGTGGACTGTTCTGATTCTTTATCTGAATCTGCCAGCAATATGCCTTCATCCGGGAATTGAGCTTCTCCATCAATCACACTATCTTCAACCGGGTTTTCGGCTAGTTGATCTACAAGTGCTTGACCTTTAACTGAGTTTGATTCACATAAGTGATATCAAATTCTGATAACAACATCTGCCATTTGGAAATTCTCCCAATCAACCCTGGTTTCTGAGCCAAATACTTCAAGGATCATGTTTCGTATAAAGCTCGATAGAATAATACAATGTATATTGTCTCAGTCTGTGCATGATCCACACCACGGCACAACAGTTCTTTCCACTTCAGTATACTTCTGTTCTCCTTCAGTGAATTTCTTACTCAAATAGTAAATAGCCGTTCTTTCCCATCTTCATCTTTCTGTCCAAGCATACCTCCCATTGATTCAGGAAGTACCGTCAAATATAGGAAAAGAGGGCGACCAGGTGTTGGTGCTACTAACACTGGTGGATTCATCAGATATTGCTTGATTTCATCAAATGCTTCTTGACAATCTTTATCCCAATCAATAGCTGCATTTTTCCTCAACAATTGAATAGAGGGCGACATTTGTCGGTTAATTGAGATATAAACCGAGCAATATATTCAAGCGTCCCAATATGCCCCTGACCTCTTTGATCGTCTTCGGGGGAGGTAATTCAAGTATGGCTTTAACTTTATCGGGTCAACTTCTATTCCTTGTTGACTGACTACGAATCCCAACAACTTCCCTGAGGTCACCCCAAATGTACACTTTTCGGGATTCAACTTAAGATGGAATTTCCGTAATCTATCAAATAATTTCCTCAATATTTCCACATGATCCTCATCTTCCTTAGACTTAGCAATCATATCATCACATATACTTCAACTTCTTGATGCATCATGTCATGAAACAAGGTGACCATCGCCCTTTGATATGTTGCCCCGGCGTTTTTAAGGCCGAAAGGCATGACTTTGTAGCAGAATGTTCCCCAAGTAGTAATGAAGGTTGTCTTAGTTTTATCCTCTTCTGCCATTTTAATCTGATTATATCCCGAAAAGCCATCCATGAATGAAAATAGATGGTTTCTAGCCGTATTATCCACCAAGACATCTATGTGAGGTAAGGGGAAATTATCTTTGGGCGTGGCTTGGTTTAAATCGCGAAAGTCTACACAAACTCTAACCTTTCCATTCTTTTTAAGTACCGGGACCACATTAGCCACCCATTCAGGATAATCGGATACCTCTATAAAACCGACTTCCAACAATTTCTTTACTTCTTCTTTAATCTTGAGCAAGATATCTGGTCTAAATCGTCTTAATTTTTGCTTCTTTGGTTTGATATCTGCTTTAGTTGGTAATTTATGAACCACTATAGAGGTATCCAAACCAGGCATATCTTCGTAGGACCATGCAAACACGTCTAAGTAATCAGTCAATAATCTTATCAATCTTTCTCGTTGCTCAGCGGATAAGGTGGTGCCTATTTTCAAATTTTTAGGCTCATCTTCAGTTCCAACATTCACTACTTCTGTAGGTTCACTGATCTCAATTCCTTGTTCATATTTTTGCCAACTTTTCTCTATCCCAGTGTGATCACTAATGTCATGTTCAACGACTAACTCATTAGGGTTAGAAATGATATCAGTATTTTCGTTATCTATCGAGTGCAAGATATCTCTTACTTTCACCATTATCATCAGATCTGAAAAAGGCAAGGTAAAGAAAGAGAAAAGAAGAAATGTGAGAGAAAAGAGAAAAGAGATGAAAGAAACAAAGAATCTTTATTAATGACTATGATTCATGGAGTACATTTGAGCAATTGATAAAAGAAACAAAACATAAAACCCTTCATGAATTCAACCCTTACTCAAAGGTAACCCTAGAGTTATTAAGGGGATAGTGAACCAATTATTCAACTCCCGAACTGGACGGGAGCTGCAAGAAGGCTCCAGAACGATGCAGTATGGTTTCTGGACATGAGCCGGTTGTGGGAATGTGACTTTGATATCTGGAGACTCGATAGGGGTATTATACCATTCTTCTCCTTTCTTCTTTCGGGCTTTCTTTTTCATCTCTTCTATCTCAACCGGAGTAGGACATATCCCAGTCCAAATGTCCCTAAATGTCCCTCTTTTTGAATCATATTGGCTTCTTCAAAGATTTGTAAACCAAAGTCTTCGGATCCTTCTTCGCCAATATAGGGTATAGCAGTGTCTTTGAAGATAGCATGGTCTTGTTCTCCTATACCGTAACGATTTGTCCATTTGTTATAAACTTGACCATCTGATGCAGACTAGACGGTATTGCCCCAGCTGAGTGAATCCAAGGCCTTCCAAGCAACAAATTGAATGATCTTGGTATGTCTAGAACTTGGAACGGAATAGTAAAGTCTTGTGGGCCAATAGTAACTTCCAAGTCTATTTCTCCTGATATGCCTCTCTTGGATCCATCAAAAGCTCTAACAATAGTAGAACTGGACCGGAGGTTAGATGCATCGATACCAAGTAAGTTCAAAGTAGCCAATGGACAAACATTCAAAGACGACCCATTATCGATGAGGACTCGGGCTACAATCATTCCATTACATTTGGCCATTATGAATAGGGGCTTCGTGTGTTGAGTGCCTTCTGCTCCCAACTCATCAGGTGAGAAAGAGATTTGATCCAAAGCAAATACGAATTTACTACATGTTCCATTGTTTCAGTAGCAACACCTTCGGGAACCTTGATTTGTTGGAGTATCTTAAAGAGAGCCTCCGGTGTTTTTCAGAAGTCATTAACAAACCCATTAAGGATATTTGAGCCGGGACTTTAGCGAGTTGATCAGCAATCTTATAATCACTTATCTTCATAATCTTGGTCAAGGCTGTTTTCTCATCAGATTCCTCCTCCTTTTTCTTATCTTTTCTTAGTGGGAAGAATTCCTCTGCAATGTTTTCTCTCTTTCGGGCTCTGAAGCTTTCCCAAGTTTTCCGACCATGGGCCTAGGAACTTGATTAACAGCTTGATAGTTGAACGGGCGGCTTTATAGTCTTTCGGTGCAATGGGCACATGGAATTGATACCTCATCGATTTCACCTCATATGGGGCTTCTTTCTGCTCTCCTTGACATTGGATAACTATCTTCTTTGGATTGGACTGGATCATTCCGATAAAAGGCTCGGGTTCTTCAATCGTGATCATGTTGATCGTGGGCCCATGGTTTGGGAGAGGATTGGTGTTGACATTAGGGGTCGGGGTTTCAACGAAATCTAGTTGGACCAATTTAGCATCAATGAGGTCTTGAATCTTGTTCCGAAGCCTCCAACAATAGTCAGTAGAATGACCTATTTGCCCCAAATGATAATCGCATTTTTGCTCGGGGTTATAATATCTGGGTTTGTAGTCTTCTCTAGGTGTTTCAAAGGTGATCAGATTGTCAGCTCTAAGCCGGGCTAGAACTTGGCTAAGGGGTACGGGAATTTTGGTGAACTGTCTTCTGGGTCTATTGAATGGTTGGTTTTGGGATTGTGGTTGTTGTGACGGGTGAAGGGTTGATTAGTGTTTGGGGTTTGTTGGTAGGTGTAGGATTGAGTAGGTTTAGTGTATGGGGTTGAGCTGACTACACTGACAGTGGTATCCTTCCCTTTGTTATTGTTGGAGTACTTGAAATTTGTAGCCTTTTTCTCACGTGGATCCTCCCGGTAATAATGGCACTTTTACTATCTCAGAGAAATTAGCAGTAGTGTGTCCAATGAGATGAGTAAAGAAGGTTCTTCTAAAGTATTGATGAAAGTGAATGTCAAATCTTTCTCCGGGATAGGGGTAGATACCATAGATGCCATTGATCTCCATCTTTGAGCATATTCCTTAAAGGACTCATCTTTCTTCTTCCTCATATTACTTAAATCCCACATAGAAGGGGCCACTTCAATATTGAACTTATATTGATTGTAGAAAGCCCTAGCCAATTTGTCCCAAGTATTAATCTCATCAAGATCCAAATGAGCATACCATGCTAAAGCTGGACCGGTAAGGCTATCCTGAAAAGTTTGGATCATGAATTGCTCATATTGAGTGTACCGGCTCATCTTCCTCACATAGAGCCTAGTATGCAACTTTGGACAACCAGTACCATCATACTTTTCAAAGTCGGGAATCTTGAACTTCTCAGGGAAAGCTCCCGCTTCGATTGTAGGAAAGCTTGTGATTCCAGTTTGATCAAATCCTTCCATTTTCTCAAAAACTTTGAGTTTCTCATTGAATTGAGAAAGAAGCCTTTTCTCCATTTCTTTGTTTTGAGCCTCAATTTCCTTCTTAAACTCAGAAGAATCGGTTTCGACAATGGCTAGTGGTTCATGATTAATTACTTGTTCCTCAATAGTTTGACATCAGTTCCTTTCTTTACCCCAGAATGTCCTGCGGTAGTATCTTGAGGGGCCTTAAGGTTTTGCGTGAGAAGATTCATTTGCTCGGCCATTCGGAATACCATTTGTTCCAAAGTAGTGAGCCTTTGCTCGGACATCGCATTGGAATTACCAGAATTATTGTCGTTGTTGCTAGCCATTCTGGATTTAGACCTAGTGATGATCGGACTTCGAACCGGGTCTGACCGTTTAGGAGCTATCTTTTAGAAACTGATGTTCAAAAACAAAATTTCCATAGTTTAGAGAAGAAAAATATTATATATTATATGATTCTCAACAAAATGAGCAAACGGTTAGCGGTTAATATATACACAAAAACAAATAAACAGGTAGCAAAGAATATACAAGAACATGTAGAGACAAGAATATATATGGAAAAGAAAAACGCATGCGCATGTAAATTGAGATGATGATGAACTTTGTAGAAAAAACCATTTTATTTCATTAAAGCTGAATTTACTCAAGGAGTCAAATACATGACAAAACCGAAAAGCTAAACAAAGAAATCATCCTAAACCAAACGCCTAATCTTGCTAGGACACTCTGAACGGTCCTTCAGCTCCTCGATAGTCCTTTGCCATTCTTGTTGCTTCAAGTGCTTGAACCTTGCCTTGAGAATTTGAACTTCCTTTTCCATCTCTCGATCCTTCTTCTTCATCTCGGGAGCTTGAAATTCCAACTCGTTCACTTTTGCCCTTTGGCTGAGGATGTATTCTTTAGTGGCTCGGTATTTCTTCGTCTCAGTATTAATGGGGTCTATCATGTAGATCGTCTTGATTTCTCTTGTCTCCCATTTGGCTTGTATGATCCTAGCCTTCTCTTCTTTGTGCCAAAGGAACACTCGGGTCATCATACTCCATAGTAAACTCCTTTAATGATGGCTTGCTAGTTATATCTTGAAGTGCTCCATATTGTCTTATCACACGAGCCGGATAATATCCGTGGACCCGGTCAAACCAATCAAGGAATTGCCGCATATTCCCTACATTCGGTTATTGCCGTAGGAGAATGGAACCATTTAGCAACCCAAAGGAAATTGTGAGCTTCTAGATCTTGGAGTAAGTGCACCCATTCATCGGTCCTTGGAAGATCTTGAATGCGAACTCTTTCACTAAAGCTTAAAATAAGATCATAACTATCTCTAATGTGGCAAGCTGGACTCAAATTGCTCCCATAATCTCTAGTGTGGCTTGCAAACCATATTATCAAGAGTGCCATACTAGACTTGAACTTCCCATGGCCTCTTTTCTTCAAATGGTTGAGAGATCTATTTTGTTCAGCGAGCAAGGCCGGGATATAAGACTTTCCGCTAAGAACTGGTCCACTAATTCTAATACCCGATAGTGGATGAAAAGATCCCCATTCGGGAAGAGGATAGTACCGAATACGGGCTATAAAGGCGTTGATGCGATTTTGCTCCCATGCTACTACACCTCCACAGAAGATAGGCTTATTGTCCTTGTAACTATTTGGAGATCCAAACCACTTGAATAAATCGGAAAGCCGAATGGAGAACAAATTGCAATTCTTGAGGGCTTTAGACACATCGGTCTTCTTAATTCCTAAAAAGGAGTTGAACAAGTTGATCGGCCCTTTACTAAGTTGAGGAGCATATATTCCCGCATGAGTTGGTGGAGCTTGAAGAAGCCTCGTGTATTCCTCAATAGTGGGACTCAAAGTGTGCTCACCAAGGCAAAAGGCGGCTTCATCAACATTCCATAAGTAAACCAAGGCCCTAAAAAGATGAATGGGGACCTGGACCTTTGGTAGAGAAAGAATAGGTCCCAAACGGTCTTCAATAAATCTTCTTTGTTCTGGCTTGAAAGTTTGTAACCACTTGCTCAAAATGGGCATCGGACTAGTAGGCTCATGAACATGGATCTCGGGAGTAAGACGGGCCCACATACTATCTGCCATTTCTTTATTCTACCTATTACAAAGAGATGTGTTACAACACGGTATATACATTTACATGGTACACTAAACTGAATACAAAGACAAAAACGGTTACAAGGATTTTACAAGACACATTTACATAACGGATTACAAGGAAAAGTTAACTCCTATAAATTCAGCTTTTGTTTTGTAAAGCAATTTTGAAAAACATTTTGATTAGCCACAAAGCTTGATCATCATCTCCTTCATGTAGTGGATGCAAGAAGGGTGGGTTCTAAAGGTCCCCCAATTAATGGGCCATGGGCCACATTAACCGGAGTGGGAGGCTAATTCGTGTCTCGAATGGTGGGTAACCACAACACCCGAGACCTACTGGTGCCTCCCGTCCTAAGTTTACCTAAGGTGGCCCGGGTTTGACCACATCTAGCACACATTTTTTTTTCAAAAGTAAATATCCCCTCCAATAACTCTATATAGATAATATCTGCACATAAGCACACGGTTAGCACAAATATCTACAAATATACAAGATATTAAAAGAAAGCAATTTATATATGAAAAGCATAAAGTGGCTAGCCCTCTAAAAAGGTCCCCAGTGGAGTCGCCAAGCTGTCGAGCCTGGTTTTTTCGATTTCCTTTAATCCGATTCGTACTAAACCCTAACCCATTCAATACGAATCCTCGACTAAGAATTAAAGGAAATTTTGAATTTTTTAAAATATTTTGGAGTCGCCACTCGACTAAAGTCGAGAAAAAAATAAACCAAAACCAATGGGTAGGTTGATTTTGGTTTTGCTACTGATCTGCGAAAAAATCTTTTTGAAAACGAGAACCAGAAATTAACTTGAGTTCGGGGGCTAACCTATTAAAACCTAAACGGTTACCACTTTAACTTTCCATATTTAAATTGCTTTCTTTTAAACCCTAATTTCAAAATCTAAACTATTTTCAAATCTAATTAACTAAACATATGTCTAATATGCAAAAAAAATACTAATCAAATTCCATCAATAATCATATATAATCTAAAAACTCGAAATATTCAAATTAATCAAATCTTATCAAATTCTATCAATATTCATATATTCTAAACTAAACAAATCAAATAAATTCACAAAAATAATTTTTTACATATTTTAAGTCGCCCATTTAGGTGCCTACGTACCCGCTAATCGGGATCAGACCACACGTAGTTCTTTTAGAAAAATTTAGTTTGTTGGTTAATTTTAATTTTTCGAAATTTTTCACTTTAAGTTTATTAGATTTTATTAATTTTTTCAAAATTAATTGTTTTCGATATCATCCTAAATCTATTAATTTAGGTTTTTTTTAATAAAATTGGACTTTTCTATGTGACAAAAATTTTGAACAAGAAATCATAACCACATATCATCTTATCAATTGATCTACATATCATCAAGAATAAAAATATTATAAGGAATATCAATATTTAACAAGCTAATTTTAACAAAACAATATGGCATAATCAAGATTATATATCATTAAATTACATTATGAAGACAAGATTTCAATGTGGTTCATATATAGTGAAATCATAAAATTCAATATTATTATAACCAAAGTCATCACTATATCATGGCATAAAAGGAATTTAATAACTATCATCATACATGATTACACAATTTCAAATGTTATAAACCTAAAACTCTAAAATTTTTCATATATTCCTTATGATTAGGGTATGATTATAGTTATATTATCCATAACAAGATTTTAATGTAATTCTATAAACACATACCTAACATGATATATATATAAAAAAAAATCAATTTTATCACAAGAAAACAAAATCATTACTATATTAATGCAAAAAGGACTATCGAGTTATGTTTTAACCATTTTATAAAAATTGACTTTTCTAAGTGATAAAAAGATTTTGAATAATGGATTAAAATTATATATCATGGCAATTGTCAAACACATTAATTAAATCAATATATCATCATATATAAAATTTATAAAAGATATCAATGTTAACAAGATGAACTCATATTTAATAACGTAGGTAAACTTCATACATGATATTAACATTATATCAAAGTTTCTAATTACGTTGCATATTGATCATGAAATCAGGTTCTTTTAATAATTTCAAAATCATGGTATAAACAAACTTTAGCCAAATCAAGATTTTCATCAAGTTATCAATACAATTTTTTTTTTGTCAAATATTTGCAAAATCTCATTATTCAAAGTTTGACAAAATCATAATATTACAAAACGATATCACAAAGAAAAGGTGCAAGAATTATACACTATTATAGCAAGATCAATCATGGCAAAAAAAATAATTAAAAAAAAAAAAATAAACCCTAAATTTCAATTCAATATTTTTTAGGACAAGACAATTTCATTTATTGACAAAAAAAGAAAAAAATTAATTATAATGACTATACTATCATGATTCAAACTAATACTAATAAAATTTTTTTTTAAAAAAAAAACACAATATATTCATAATAAATTTTGATAATATAATCATATACTAATTATTTTCATTTTTCTTATTCTTTAATTTCCTATTATTATTATTATTATTATTATTATTATTAGGAACAGAATGTGAACTCACCTGCAGGATTGAATTTGCGCGCGTGAAGGAGGAACGCCGACGGAGCTCTGCAGGAGGAACAATGCGCGCCAGAGGAATGAAACGTAGAGGAAAGCTGACGGAGCTCCGGTAAAAATTTGGCCGACAAGTCATGTTCCGATGATCTAGTGATGGCGGGGTAATTGGTATTAATCAAACAGAGCCTTCAGAAGGTGTTAGGAACTCCGGTGAACTTCAATTTAGCCGAGAACGTCAGTAACGATGGGTTTTGCCAAAATTGATTTGTGGGAATGGAAGTTCTCGATTTCTTGAATATCAAATGCTTTTTTACTTTTCTTTTCTTTGCCCTTTTTTTTGTGTCCTCTATTTTCGTTTTTTCTTCTTCTATTTATAGAGCTAGGGTTTCATATCTTATTTTGATTTTTATCCGAAAAAATCAGACTAAAACGGTTGTAAATTGCATTAGCTATCAATTAACGTTATAATGTTAACGTTTAAACACGTTTTGAGCGAAAAAATCGGAGATTTGAGCTTTTTTCGGAAATGTAAAAACGAATTTTTTTCAAACTTCAAGTCCGGATTTGAAATATTTATGGTTTATGAAAATATGCAAATTATATATCAAAATGAAGTACTCCGTGTCTAGTTTCAAAATATGTATTTGTTTTGTAAAAAACGGGTTTGGAAACGAATCAAAAATGGACTTGAAAATACCCCATCGAGCGGCCGGAGGTAGGAGACGATAAACAGTAACTTTTTTTTTTTTTACGAATTTTAAAATTATATTATACTATATTAATTATCCATATTACATCCATTATATTTATTTTTATTAAATTGATTTATTTTTTTTTTAATTTTCATTCCTAGCTTTAACATTTATAATTTGCAAAATTCAATTATTTTAATTATGTATATATTAAGCTTAGTATTTATTTTGACAAAAAGAAATGTCAAAATGAGGTGTCTACAAAATGGAATCTAAAAATTACCCACCAATGCAAGTTAAAAAACTTCTAAATCCTCTCAATTACAGCACATGATACATCTACTGCCAACTACACAGATTTCCATTTAGAAATACCTTCATTACTCAACTTTTACATGGTATATATATA
This sequence comes from Combretum micranthum, assembly GCA_024138025.1. Classification (NCBI taxonomy): domain Eukaryota; kingdom Viridiplantae; phylum Streptophyta; class Magnoliopsida; order Myrtales; family Combretaceae; genus Combretum; species Combretum micranthum. The sequence continues at coordinate 352,560 of JAMXBD010001075.1, forward strand.
ACAGAGAACTAAATAGTGTACCGAATTGAACAGCAATGGAACAGAAAGATGCCATATTTTTCCAAATCTATGCAACTTCTATTACAAGTATACTTAAAAATCCAAACTTTATACATAAAAAAGATAATGATTACAGTTACTGAAAACCTTCAAAAAGATTAAATAGTCAAACAAGTCTCTAGGACCTGTTAATCACATCCTGTGAGATTACCATAAGATATTAAAAGTTGTGAATGGAAGGTCTAAACACACCAAAACCTATGAGATTGCCATACTTCTGCATAGCCCAAGTAATGTGCAAGGCCATCTCTTTCCCTACACATATTTGCATGTATCATCAAAAAAGAGCAATTCTACACAACTCGGTTCCAATCAGTTGATTGGGCTTTGCATAACATATATAGTAAAATAAAAGAATAATTAAGATATACTGAATTCTTTTTCTTTAGCTATAATTGAAATCTAATGTTTGGAAATCCATAAAACCAAATATAATCTACATATATTTTAAACTTGGCTTTTGCATAGTTAGATCATGTTAAATATACACAATAACAACAAAAATAAAAAGCAAGCTTCCTTCCCACTATGTTGGTCAGTTATATGGGCAGTATTTAGTGATTGCTAGCATAACATCTCATGAAATCCATATTCATGTTTGATAATAAAGTTTTGTGCTATTTGTCAACCTAACACAATTCTCTACCTTAGAAAATCAAAGCTACTAAAGATACAAGGAAAAAAAAAACAATGATCCTGCAGGCATTCATATACATCTTATCCTTTGCATCCAAATCAAATCCACTATTACAAAACCTAGCTGGACCTTGGACAAAGCCATACGGAAGAATTTGATCTACTGTATAAAATGATTTTTCCCTCTCATCAAGGGTTTTATGCACATGCTCAGAAGATTCAATCATATAGTAAACTAATTGTTGTTGCCTAGTTTCACAAGGAAGCTCTAAAAAGGAAAGGCAGAATATGTTGGAAAACTCAATAAACTAACAATGGAACCTACCGTATAATTTGCATGTATCAGCTGCTGATGAAGAGGTGAAGGTGGCTAGGGGGGTGGTGTTTTGGGGTTGTCGGGAAACAACTGTAATGTTGTACTACACGCGTCAAAATCACTCACCAATGAATTGTTAAGGCCCAACCCCCCACCCCCAACAACCACCCCGGCCCTCGCGCCTACACCAAAAATGAGATTTTTAAGTTATAAGTTTGAATGCATTATATTTATATTGTGTAAGAAGAGTTCAACACCTTAAAGTGACAAAAAAGACTTAGCTACCAACAAATATTAAGCAAGAAGTCTTTTAAGCTTTTCTAACTAACCAAAATATTATCACTGAAAATTTGCAATGCATCACAAGAAACCATTAAAGCAAAGAGCTTGCGCTACCTCCGATGCTTGTTTTTTTGGTGGTGATCTTAAGTTAGATTCCATGGACACTTCTTTAAGTTCTCGGTTAGATGGCATGTTAATTACCTTCATGCTCTAATTGGATGTCGTATTGATTTCTTTCACTTCCTACTTTGATGGATTCATAACATGTTTTACTTCATGGACAGATGATGCATCCATTTCCACTTTGCTTGCAAGTAATCAACGGAAGTAAAGCAAACTGCTTAATATATGATGCAAACCAAAAACAACCTAAACCCAAATGAAAAAGGACATTACTGCTTTTTGGACCAGGTTTAAACAATGAGGAAGGATTATGAACTAGATAACTAAAGTGGTGAGAATAACACCCTGTATTAACTACTGATGGATTGGTTAACTAGCAATTGCTCGCCAATCATCTAGTAAAGTCCATTTTCATAACAAGAAGACAAACCACACCATTGAAGGAATACACGATCTTCTTCCTACATGAAAAGAATGAACCAAATGAAAGCATGTAAAGATAGGAAAAGAGCAACAATTTCTTACCAAACTTTTCATTATCATTTCTTGTTCTAACAAACTGATTCCATGCCAATCAACTGGCCAAAGTTAACATGTACAGTGTCTCTACGGAGTATACTAAGCCATAAATAGTTGGAATCATGTCTAACAATTAGCATATACATTCCGGACCAGCTATTAAAGATTTGATAATAATGCATCCACATTAATCACAAGCACAATAGAATATAAAACTCATCAACATAGAAAATACAAATGGACACAAGATTCATATTGCAATTCTCATCCTGCAAGCGCATATTAAGTCCAAGAATTGCAAAAAAAAAAAAAAAAAGGCCAAAAAATTGGCTACTAACAACACCAACCACGAAAACCTAAGCTTATTGGTCTCTTTTCATGCTAAAAGCCATCCTTGCTTTGCTCTAAATATTTGGATATTACCCAAAATAATACCTCTCCTCACACCTATTGTCATTATAAATGTCAACCGCAAGCACTTTGTGAGGTATCTCATGCATAAGCTTCGCAGAGAGGTGTAAGCGAATGAGACCTCTGGTGCCGATCATCCATATGTTATCAACTGGATCAGCTTCTCGTCTAGATCCATATAGAAGCCATATGATGCAACTAACTGATTTCATGAATGCACAGATCAAGCATATTGTTGAATTTACGCTCTAAGCATGGGGAGTTCCGTTCATGGATTCAAGGGTTTAAATTTCAAAGATGGAGATGGTAGCTTGGGATGGAGGCTCCAGTGATTAGTGTCTTAAGGACGGTGGTGGTACAAGTGACCTAAATTTAGGGCGTGGCTAGGAAAGAAGAGGCGCGTTTCTAGGGTTCGTGATTTGGGGCTAGGATTTTGGTAGGGAAGGAGTGTTCTATTTAAGAAAGGAAATAGAGAGATTGTGTTTTGTTCTCGTACACTCATCTCCTTATCAATTTTGATTTGATCTCGTACACTTATTTCTTGCAGGAACTTTATTAGATTTTTGCTCATTCCATTATCGAGAGAAGGAACCGTAGTGTGCCCTTTAATTGAAGTGTATTACAAAACTCTATAGTCAATGATAGTTCAAAACAAAGCTGTCATGCTTGAGTAGAGTGGAATTATGATCACTTGTAATCAAGTTTTTTGTTAGATCAGTGAAGCATATCGGTATGAATTATGAGTTTCTAGCTTGGGGCTAGAAAAGTGGACGTAAGTACAAGACCAAACTACTTTATATTGCTCATCATAACTTTTCTTGTCTCACTATTTTATTTTGTACATTAATTCATATTGCATAATGTTCTAAATTACGTGCATCTTTTTTCACACCAAGTTTATATAAGTAACAAAGGGTTTTTTTGAATTTGATTTAAAAAAATTAATTTTCCAAGTAACCAATTCGATCTTCTTTCTTGGTTACTTGATTGAGATCAACATTTTAAAAATAATTTATTGAATACTATATTTCATTTAAAGTAATAAATATATACTTACAATAATGTTATGATGAATGAGTATCTTTTTATCATTCTTTATTACCATTAATATATAAATTTGAACTCACACATAAAAATCCCATAAATAATGCTACAATAATAGTTATTATCTATACAATTTTTTTTATAATACAAGTTGGTTAATGGACCAACCAATTTAACCCACGAGGTAGCTCGACGAGTTAAATGGGTTGAGTAAAAATAACCTACTTTTAAACGAGCTGGAAAAAGTTGATTCTAACTCATTTTTAAAATGAATTAAATAGGCTAGCTAGCTGTCGAAAGCCCATTTGCACAAGTCTAATAAAAATGATTACAAAAAGTTAAAATGGATAAAAAATTGACAAATTTAAAGTTTTAATACTAAATTGGATTTTACATGCAAATTCAAATAACAAATTTACCATTTTTCCTTAAATTTTTTATTGTTTATTTTAGGTCATATGTCTTTCTATAGTTTGCTATTATACTGAGTTTTATAAGTTTATTAGTCTATAAATAGGAGCAACACTTTCCTCTAATGGACATGAAAATTTTATAAATCTCGCGTGATATTTACGGCTAATGTAAATGATATTTCTTTAAATAGGATGTAATAGATGCAAAAAATAAAAAAAATAAATAAATAAATCTGATAGAGATGGTGATTTATAATTATGTTAAATAAAATATTCTCATCAAAATAATCTTTTAGTATATAAATAGTTTATATTTAGTAAAAAAAAAAAAAACAATTATAGAGGGTCATTTCGGTAATTGGGCTTTTAACCCAATTTAAGTCACAGGCCAGTCTTCTAGGCTAGCGACAGGTCTTAGAAGACCGAGTCCAATAAGGGATGTTGTATGGAGATTTAGCTTGGTAGACTCAGAATAGGGATCGTCAGACCGATTTATTCCGCTCTTTGCCTTATTAGGATTTCCCGTACGTGAAAGGTAGACTCCAAATATCTTCATGGGTTAATTTGGGCTTTATTTGGCTAAAATAGAGCTTATTGAAATAAAATGAGCCTATTTCTATTTTATATTAAAGATGAGCTATTTTAATAAGAAAAAAGGCTCCATTTTTATTATAAAAGCCCTCATTTTATTTTAGGCACATATCCAAAGTCCATACCCACAAACATAAAAGAAGGAATGGATTCTGGTTGTCGAATTCATAAAAAAGATCCAATGATTGCAAGCAATGCTTCACCTCAATCATCCATGTGGATTCATCCAACGGCTACTGCTAGCCTCCAAAATCTATAAATAAGATGATTCTCCTCTCATTTGGGGGCATCTGCAGATTGCTAAGTTGAGAGTAACGCAAATACTCTATTGAAACATCTCCAAGAAAGATCAAAGCATCTATTTTACCAAGAACTAGTCAAGAACGAGTCAAGTCTACTTGATTTAATCTTCTATCACACTCGCGTACTCGAGAAACAAGGTTTGCCAGTTCCTCCTCCCATGCCTCTCTCTACGATATCTTACACGTGTCATCAGTTCAAGACTTTGCTCGAGTCAACTGCCACACCTATCACACATGATCAGCCAGCTATTTTACCAAGAACTAGTCAAGAACGAGTCAAGTCTACTTGATTTGATCTTCTATCACACTCGCGTACTCGAGAAATCGGGTTTGCCAATTCCTCCTCCCATGCCTCTCTCTACGATATCTTACACGTGTCATCAGTTCAGGACTTTGCTCGAGTCAATCGCCACACCTATCACACATGATCAGCTAGCTGTAGTAACCCTCCACACATTGTTTGGCGGCTCCACTAGGGACGAGAGTAAGCACTTGACAAGAATGACACCTCTATGCAAGTGAATTGGGCAGGAATCAAACCCACAAGATTAGGAGAATCATCTTAATATAATTAAGGAGACTTAAGCTATAGATGAAAATGCCACTATTTAGGCTGAACAAACTCTTGCAGTTGATAGTGTGCTCATGATACACACCATACAAGAAAATATTGAAGCTATCAATCAATTTTTGAATGCTTTTAAGCAATTCCTACATGGTATGGTAGAAGCTGCCACTGCATCGAGAAGTTCACTTCCTAGGATAACTTTCCTTACACCAGGCCTGCAAGTGGCCGGTACCATGCTAGCTACTACCATCCTAGAGGTACTCGCCATGAGACCCTACATGATGCTTAACCTGAGCAAACTACTATTCCTACTGTTGGAAATGAAGAAGAATATCGGTAAGAGCCACTATAGCCATTGTAGCCTTTACTACCTCCAACTCTGAGAGATCCCACACCTGCTGTTGAAGAAGGGGCAAGGGTTCATCTTGGAGGTTCCTCTTCCTTTGGATGCATTGTGCAACCACTTACAACTAGCATAGCTACGCTTCGTAGCATTACTATAACTCCTCAAGTGGGAGTTAATACATCATCTGCTTCCACTTCATATATGATGAAGGAAGACCTTAAAAAGTATATGAGATAGGTGCGAGCTACGTCTGCTACTAGTGTCATCAATATGATGTTTTCATACCCGCAAAGGATTACAAAGAAACCCTATCCCAAGGACTATACTAGTCTAAAGTTTATCAAATTCAATGGGAAACATGGTAGTGCTAAGGAGCATCATGATCTTAAGTTCATTGAGACTCTCGAAGTCTATAAACTTGATGATGACCTAAGGCTCAAAGAATTTTCTAAGTCCTTGACGGAAAAGGCATACACTTGGTATGCCAATCTCACTCCTGGTTTATTCATGGGGGACTATGTGTAGGATGTTTCTTGAGAAATTTTTTGAAACTCAAGAGCAAGTGACGTTGATCGACATGGGCCGTATCCAATAATGCCCAAAGGAAGATCTTATGGAGTACGTTAAGAATTTCAAGGAACGCTCCTTAGATATCCAGGATACATGTGATGAAAGTGAACTTATCAAAATTTGCATCCAAGGTATATTCACAAAGTATGCTGTGCACCTGGAGAATTTTCACTTAAGTCATTCTCGATGTTGGTGGAGAATGCGCGAAAGACAAACAATTCAGTTATCAAACAAAGGGGTGATCCAAATAAGAAGTGACAACCATCGGTGAGCACTGCTCAAGGTAGAAACTTCAGAGATGGTAAGAAACCCAGAAGAGATGGTGCTCCAGAAGTCCCACCTTTTCCATGGTATGGGTAAGGTTCATGTTGTCCTTAATCGATGGTTAAAGGATGGTTTCCTTAGATTACCAAGGGTTAAGCAAGAACCCACTGCACAAGAGAAAGGAGTGTAAAGTTCTATAGGTTTCACAGGACGGTGACACACCCAACAAAAGATTGTCGGACACTAAGGAGGACTTTTAATGAAAAAGTTCGCAATGGCAAACTGGAACTTGAAGACAATGATGCGCAAATAATGGATGATGAAGGCACGGATAATGAATATCCTTTTTTAATATCAATTGTGTACTAAAGGAAGAAGCTGCCTATTTCTCATCCCCATTTTGTAATAGGGAAGAGAAATAAAATAAACAATAATGATAATTCGGTATTTTTTTTTCTTTCCCTTCTCGTCCATCTTCTTCTATACTCGCTTGTACTTATGTTTAAAACACTTTTAATAAGCATATGGTGCATAAATATATTTGTCTAGTCTTCTTCACTTGGGATCTAAGTGATCTCAGCTATAATGAGTTGACGCGACTCCATGATAGGCTTGGCAGCATAATGTCGTTTCCTACAATCGAGGTTGAAGTGACCTCATCCAGGGTTGATCAAAGCAATCACTCTATGGTAGTCACTATTGCATGGTAGAAGCATCTGCTCTTGAGTATGCGACGAGTGCAATACCCATTTCTACTAAATCATTTATGAGATCGAAGTAATCTCAACTTTGACGTGTTGAAGCAACTCCATAATAAGCTTGGCAGCCATAACACCTTTTGCATAATTAAGGTCAAAGTGACCTCATCCATGGTTGATTGAAGCAATTACTTCTTGGTAGTTGTTATCGCTTGGTAGAAGCATCTGCTCCTAAGCATGCAACAGGTGTAATACCCATTTCTGCTATATCATTTACGAGATCGAAGTGATCTCAGTTGTGACAAGTTGAAGCAACTCTATAGTAGGCCTGACAACCGTAATGCCATTTTGCAGAAATGAGGTCAAACCGACCTCATCCATGATTGACCGAAATGATCACTTCGTGGTAATCATAACAGTTTGGTAGAAGTATCTACTCATAAGTATGCAGCGGGTGCAATATCCACTTCAACAACATCCTGATGAAATTGAAGCAATCTCAGCTGCGAAAGATCAAAGCAACCCACAGTAGGATCGGTAGCCATATAAACCCTTTTGTAAAGATTAAGGTTGAGACAGCATCATCCATGAATGATTGGTGCGATCAGGTCATGGTAGCCCTAATTGCTTAGTAGAAGTATCCCTTTTTAAGTATGCAGTAGTGCAATGCCCCTCTTTGCAACTTATTATAATCATGTGATTAAAGTAGAGTCGGCTTGCAATCTTAAAGCGAATCCATGACATATGCTAGACCATATGATGTCAAGAGTTGAAGCAACTCCATAAATGCATAAACTATAAGTGATTGCATGGTATGAAGTGTTGTCCCGTCATATAATGGCACGCCATCAACTGGGGGAGAATAAGTTCATAATTTCTCGATCCATTTAGTTAAAATCATATGTGAATCTATATGGTGCGTTACATAAACTCACAACTTAAGGTTTAAGTTACTAAATATAAGTATGAAGACAATGTTTGTTAAAAACATGTTGAAATCACATGAATCAGGTCTTAAGTTCATGAACCCTAAGTTAAAATGATTATTTCTCTATGGATATGAATATTAAACACAAATTCAAGAGAAATAATATGAAATAAAGATATAAGTTACTGATTAAGCATAATGTTTTGCAAGAGCAAACATCTGGTTTAAAATGTATCTACCTAAAAATTTTGAATCTCTAGCAAGAAAAAGGGTTTCTCTCACTAAAATTTCTCTATCTACTCTATACTGTGTTAGAATGTGTTACACATGGTACAACACACATACATTTTGCAAGGTTTGTGCACTTATTTATGGATAGTGTGTAGAGAAAATTACAAAGATATTATTCGCTGACATGGCATATTCTTTTTTAACAACTTTTGTCATATTCTTCACACACCGGACAGTTCAAGAGTGATAAGGACACTTTTGCGGCTTGGATCCAAGGCTTGTTGGTTGACCGTGTAGAAGCTATGTCTTTTTCACCAGCGTCGTGATTTATCTTCAATTTATATTGCAGGTAGACCACGGGCGTGACTCTGGGCTCAACCGGTTGAATTAGAAGGTGTGGTTCTTCTTAGTTTAAATCTCGGCTCAAATTGAGGGCTTGGATTGAGGACACAATTTACATTTTTACGTTGTTTTCTTTCCTTCGGTTAGGATCTTGGGGCTACAGCTGAAATCTGTCTTCAAATATTTTTGTTGTTTGCTCAAATCTTGATTTATATCACTTTATTTCTTCTTTTATGATCTTTGGAGCTAAGAAACAACATTTTCAGAATAAAAAGCACAAAATCATAGGAATATACCTTAAAATGGATCAAATAAAGCATGAATTCCTATAAATGGTATAGAATAAAAATTATTTATAAAATGTCTTTGTGCATTATGGGGATGATGATAGTAGAATAGACTAGCGAGCAGATTTCTTATCAATTGATTTTATTTGAAGTTTGATGATTTTCGTTAAGATATGATGTTTAGTATTTTCGACTATTGTAATAAACTTAGCTTTATTTCGCTATTAGGATAGGTATGAAATGGCTACCAGTTTATTTAGAAATAATGAATACCTATGAAACTATCTTAAATGTGAGTTTGGAGTTAAAGAATTCCATTTGAGGATGTAAGTTTCTGAGCCTTAGTATGTCAACATCTTTTGATGACACGTGACGAGCTAATAACGCACTAAGATTTGAGCGTTATATTTATTTTATTGGTGGAGTAATCATAGAAGTTCCTTTGGATGTTATTAACTCCAGTTATGTAACTTTGTGGAAATTTCTCTTTATTTAGCTTTTAATCAATTATAAGCTATCATATGTACTAAGCAATTTTTTTACTAAAGACATTCTACTTACACTATTTTTTTTTTTATGGTTATGGATTATTATATACATTAACTCTATCTTTCAAATTATCATTTATGCTAGCTATAAGTATGTTAAATGAAACATCTTCGTTAGCATAATTGTTTGAAACATATGATAGTCTATAAGTCCTTAAAGCAGAGCCAACTACACTGTTGATTTCAAATGAAGTTAATATGAGTGGTATGTTCATCTTGAACTTTAATGGAGTATTGGAATTATTAATTTCAAAATTCAGGTTGTTAATTGAAGAATCCAGGTTCCAAATGTGACATTATCCTTACAATTCATAAGGCATTAAAGATCGAGCGCATACAAATTAAATATTTCTAAGGGTAAATGCTGTCACTTTTGGTATTCGACCCATACACATTTTTACAATTAATTCTATCAAATTTAAAATATCCACATTAGCCAAACTTTATTTATTTTTATGATCCATTAAGTAAATTTATCTAATTATACTACGGTATAAATGCCACATTAAATTGTCACTCTATCCTTTTCTAACTTTTTCCACTATTAGAATGTTGATGGATCTTGCAAAAATAAATAAATAAATAAAAACAAGCTTAGATAAACAAATCAAATAGGTTTTTCATTTTATAGTAATGAAATTTTTTATGAAGTATTACATTAATGAATTTAAAGTTTAAGTGTCAAATTAAATTTTTATGTAAAATTATGTATAAAATTTTGATAGTTGTCTAAATAACAATACCTTTATTCATGTTAGAAATGAAGGAGGGTTAAAAAGGGGGTGAGGGGCACGCGAGGTCAGCCAAAGAAAATGAATTGACGAGTCAAGAATGTAAAATTCTGGATGGATGAAAGTCCAGGCAAAATGAGAACGCAATGCCGCTGTCTGCTAGGATGGGACATTCAATAATCATTACAATACTGCTTTGAGCGCGTTTCACCAGACTGAGCTTTATTCTTTTATAAATAGCAACTAGTAAAACCCAAATTTTGCCAGAGTCAATTCGGTTAAAAGCCTTTAATCAAACCAACAAAGTAGCCTCTCTCTCTCTGCCCCCTTAAACTTCCCTAACCTTTGTTATGCTCTCTTTCCTCATGTGAATAGTACGAACCACCTTTTTGCTTGGGAACAAAACAATTCGACCATCAACTTCGGATTGGTTGAAGTTAAAACCATTTAGGTTCGGCGAATGAATAATCATTGAGTCATCCTATGAATTTGAAAGTTGTCACTTAGTAGGTTTCAAAATCAAAGCCCAATTCAATTAAGTCAGTAGCGTCTCCCAATTTCGGCATGTCCCACACTCCGATCTTCCCAATTCCCCTTCTGAGGCTTCAACTCTTACATAAAGTTCTTGCTTCTAAGCCCAAAGTGGGCTTAACTAATACACAATTGTAGTTCTCTACTTAGTTTTTGAATCTTGTACATGTTTGTCTGGTCTGTAACAACCTTTTTGCAATTTAGATCCTAGGCTATTCTAGTCTCCTACAACCACTGAGCCACTTGAACGACAACTTTGCCCAGGTCAGTGTCTTTGATTCTCTTTATATATCAGCCTTAACTATCACTTCTTAAAAATCCTTTTAGTTATTTACTTGTGTGCTTTTTTATTTTTTAATTATTTATTATTTATTATAATTAATGATCATGTTACAACTTTAAGGGATTTTGACAAAACAGAGTAGGATAATATTAAAATCTACCAGATCTATTTGAATTATAGATGAAATTTTCGAGTTGTCTGTACATTGTGATTTTTTTTCCCAATACTACTTCTTTACCAAGCATATTTATAGAGAGTAAAAATTTACCAAGCATGAATTTGGTATAACTCATATGGTAAACTTTAATGTTGATTTGATAGAAAAGGGTAAAGTATGTAAACTTGCTAATTTGAATAATTTACTACCTCATTATTATTATTATTTTAGTTAGCAACTATTTAAAATTATTAATTTACTACCTATACTTTACTCATTTTTGTAATTAATTATTTGAATTTTACCGAATTTTATAATTAGCTTGTTTAACTTTACTTATTTTTACTATTAACAATCAGATCTAAGTTCTATAAGTAAATTTGAAAAGTTTGAGAGTGGTAATCTGATTTTTTCAAACTTTAGATAATTAATTATATAATTGGTAAAGTTCAAATATCAAATGTTATATTTACGCATATATAATTGAAGGTTTGACATGTTGACAAATATTTTTTGTCTGATAATTACCAAATAATAGTACAGTCAGTCATTTGAGAAATGCAGGAACGTTAAAAAAAATAAAAATAAACTGACAAGGCAAGAATGTAAAATTCTGGGTGGACGTACACGTCCGGGCAAAATGAGAGCGCAATCCTCCTGTCTGCTGGGACGGGACGTCCGACATTAAAATAATAATTTTTTTCCCATCATAGTAATGCTTTAAGCACATTTCAGTAAACTGAGCTTTATTATTTATAAGCAGACGATGCACCCACGATACGTATGTAAATAAAATAATAATTTTTTAGAATATTGACTAATTTGATTTGAAACCTATATAAAAAGTAATAAATAGTTAGTGATCATTCCGATGCAATATATGTATATCCAGTAGTGTTCTCAATATGTAAAAATATAACATAACATATTGATAATAAATACCTTCAAGACAAAAATCCATCTTTGTATACAACATTTCTTGTGTATATCCCACAAACCCTAGGTAGATTTCTTTTCTTAACTAAAACTTTTATTGATGCTATCGATACTCCACGTAATAGTACTATATAGAGTTGGTTTTTTGGTGATTGTCCTTCAAGCAATTCATTTTAGGAACATTATTAATTCTATCAAGAGAAAATGTGGCAAAACATCATTAAATATGATATCAAAGCTTTTGATCGGCATATAAGGATACATGCCTAGGCAAAAAAAAGAAAAGATTATATCTATTCAGTCCTTATTTATTTCTATTCAAACCCTATTAATTTCATGATTAGGGATACCAAAAATATTTTCACCCATATGCTAAAAAAAGATAGATCATGTCTATTCAACCTCTTTTAATTCTATCAAACTCTTTTAATTTCATGATTTTAGTGATACCAAAATATTTTACGCCATATGCTAAAAACATTATATTAAAAACATTTACATTGGTACATAAAGATATATGTTCAGACTAAAAAAGGAAAAGACTATGTCAACTCCTATTTATTTCACGATTTCAGGGATACCAAAAATATTTTATCATCATATGCTAATAAAGGAAAAGACTATGTCTATTCAACCTCTATTAAATTCTATTCAAACCCTATTTAATTTTATGATTTTGGGGATACCAAAAATATTTTACCCTCATATGTTAAAAACATTATATTGAAAATATTTATACTAAAAATATTTACATTAAAGACAACCAGAGGGGAGTGATTTTGCTTAATAGTATAAATAAATACCAAATAGTAATATCTAAAAGTGGCCAGAGTCAATTAGGTAAGTCTTTGATCAAACCAGTTAGAAATTCTCCCGGTCAATCGCTCATTTTTATTGTGTAATGACTTGTGTAGAGTGGTGATCGGTCTAGTAAACATCGACTTGAGCAAACGAACATACCCGAAACAAATTATAACAAACCTAGAACATCTAGCAACCTACAATAAATACTCATACCTAGAATATATGAGATGAACCTAGGACATCCATTAACCTAAGTAAAAGAGAACCTAGTACATAGGAGAAAGACCTAGGACATTCCTCAACCTAATAGAAATAAAAAAAACCCTATACATTTCGAAAAGCGCTATTATTGTTTGTCTTATAATCCAGTTAGATCTTCTAGGTCATGTCCCAGGTTACCACTTATGTCCCAGGTAAGCATGGAAGTCCTAAGTCATTGTACAGCTAGAACCAAAGTGAATACTTGGAACATATTAACAGAACCTAGAACATTCCTCAATCTTGTACAAAAAAAGAACCGCTTCATTGCGAAAAAGTGTTATTGTTGTTTATCTTATGTCCAGTTAGATGTTCTAGGTCACGAGTCTTAGATAGTAGTTCCAAGTTACCATTTGTCCTTTAATAGCGGAAGTCCTAGGTCATCGTGCTAGTAGAACAAATGCGAATTCCTAGAACACATTAAAATAATCTAGCATTCCTCAATAGTATAAAATAAAGAACTCAATACATTTCGAAAAGTAATATTATTGTTTGTCCTATGTCTAGTTAATGATTTAGGTCGAGTACCAAGTACTATGCCCCGGGTTACCACATATTTCCTAGGTAAGCACGTAAGTTCTAGGTCATCGTACAGCTAGAATAAATGCAAATACCTAGAAGTTATTAAAAGAAGCTAGAACATTTCTCAAACTAATACAAAATAAAGAACCCGATATATTTCGAACAAGTGCTATTGTTGTTTGTCCTGTTCAATTAGCTATTCTAGGTTATGAGTCCCAGGTACTATGTCCCAAGTTACTACATATGTCCTAAGTAATCCGAAGTTCCAAATTATCATACAACTAGAACAAATGTGAATACCTAGAACATAGTAAAAGAACCTAGGACATTCCTTAACCTGTATAAATAAAGAACATGGTACATTTCAAGCAAGTGCTATTGTTCCAGGTAAACACATTGTTTGAGTTGTACGATGATGTAACTTCCTTAGGACATAGAATATATGTGGTAACTTGGACACCTAACCTAGAATTTAACTGGACTAGGACAAACAACAATACTTGTTCGAAATGTACCAGTTCCTTATTTTGTGCCAGTTAAGAAATATCCTAGGTGTTTCTCTATGTACCAGGTAGGTTTCCTCTTTTGGTTAATGGATGTCCTAGGTTGTTTGCTTATGTTCTAGGCCCGAGTATTTGCCTTAGGAGGTTACTGGATGTTCTAGGTTTTTATAATTTGTTCAAGGTACATTTTGAACAAGTGCTATTGTTGTTTATCCTGTGTCCATTTAGATCTTCTAGGTCAAGAGTCCAAGGTACAATGTCTCAGGTTACCACATATGTTTCTAAGTCAGTAAGGAAGTTCTAGGTCGTTGTATAGCTAGAACAAATATGAATATATGGAACATATTAACAGAACTTAGGTCATTCCTCAAGCTAGTATAAAATAAAGAACCCAGCATGTCCAGTTAAATCTTCAAGGTCAGGAGTCCTAGGTATGATATCTTAGGTTACCACACATATACCGGGTTAGAAAGTTCCAGGTCATCATAAATCTAGAACTAATGAGAATACCCAGAACAAATTAATAGAACCTAAGAAATTCATACCAATTAAACGAGTGCACATATGTAATTCAAAATTAACAGAACTTAGGACATTGATCGACCTATGACGAAACATCAAACATGGTACATGAAAGTGTCAGTACATTGAACAAATGTGTTCATTTATGAGACCAACATAGGCTAGTTATGTCTATATATCAATCCGTCTAATTTCATTTATTTGGACACCAACCTGGCCACCTGCGAAGAACAACTTGTGTTGGTTATTTATATCTTTGCTCCACCTCTTTTATGTTATAAAAATATACCTAAAGCAAGAGATCCATAGACGATTTTAGACTAATGAAAATCTTAAGACACAACATGGGATATGATATGTGTACCAGTTTAGCTAAAGGCATCTTGTGTGTAAACTCCTAGATTTTACGGTAATTATAGTATACCCTAAGAATAAAAAGTCAAACTGAACCCTAAAGTCAACCTAGTTCTATAATAAGTCTAGATATTTTAGATCCAAAATATTCCGCATGTGAAACCTAAAAATAATACAAATGAGATAACCTAGGAATATAGTCTAAAATAATGTGATATAGCTTAAAAAGATCAGATTTGCTAAAAATTCGCTCATTTTGAACCCGAATAGAATCAGATTATAAAATTGGGGTCCTGGTACGTAAAATGGTTAAAATATTCCGAGAACACTTTTAGACTCGTAATTACATAAAGATTTATAAAATATCAGTTTCATTTTTTTTTTTTGCTTCTAAAAATATCAGATATAACTCGCTTATGCATATTTTTTTTTTACTATCGGTATTTTATTTGTCTAGTCTTCTATTCATTTACTATTCACTACTATTCTCTACCATTCATTTATCTCTACTTTTTCTTACTATCTATTCTTATAACCTATATACCTATTTTGTACAATTTTCTTTTCCATAAAAATTTTCCACCACATATTACTAAACTTCTCTTACACTTTTCTTCTAAAATTAATTTTAATCACTCTTCTCTCCCTCTTCTCAATGTGGTTGGCCATCCTCTCTCTCTCTCTCTTCGCCCTCAATTTATTTTCTTTTCCAATTATTTTAATTACCTCTAATTTCCATGCCAAAACTCCAAAAATACCATCTCTCTCTCCATTTCTTTCACACACTTCATTTACATAACAAAATTCTCCAAATTCTCTCCATAAAATTTCTCTCAAAAAATTTTTCCTGACTCTCTTCTTCTGACACCATCACTATCTCCATACAACCATCATTGCACTCTTTTCTTTTTCATCCTCGCATAAGCTTAGGTAAAAGTTTTCAAAATATTCTTTATATTCATGTAATATAACATGACCATAGTGTATGTTTTCTAAATCCATGGGTGTTAAGAAAGGAACAATATGTTCATGTATTATTTTTGTTCGTGTATAATTTCTATTGTTTGTTGTTATTTGCTATGTTGTTATATGTTATGCTTTATTTTTCTCTTAATCTAACTCCTATACATTATTAAATATAGTTATGTGTGTATATATATATATATATATATATTCTTAGAGCCTAAAAGCTCACTAACCTAACATCTTATTATTATGCTTCTTTTTTCTTTTCTTTTTTTTCTTTTTTTCTAAAACTTATCCATTCTAAGTTCCACGAAACCTTGATGCAAGCTAAGACTCTCAATACTTGACCTTATATTTATGCTTATTTGATTCTTATATCTCTTTCTTTCTTTATAAGAGTTATTCTTATTTTTAACATAACTACATAATCATATTCATGTATAATCATGATGATGTTGTCTCAATAAACTTTCTCCAAGGAATAAAAAAGAGTTCTTTCTTTAATAAAGAAAATAAGACTAAACTCTCTTTAAAATAATTTTTGTTACTTAGGAAAAATTTTCATAAAAAATTAAGAGTTATGTTTCAATAGAAATTCTCTCTGAAAATTTAGATGAATTTTAGTAGTGTTATCTTGCTAAATTCTTCCAAAAATTTAACTCAGTAGTTTCATCACACACTCTCTTTTCAAACTACTAAAATAGAACTTATTATTTCAATCTTAATGTTGATAATTATTTATTATGCAAATTTTTCTTAAAAACTTGTCATTAAGATTATTATCAACACTTTAATAAAAACTAAGAACTAGACAAGTTTTTAAGTCAAGGTAAAAATCAACTAACTAGAAACCAACTTAGAGAACTAAAATTTACCAACAACCTAAGAATTGATATTTTAAAATGGTAAACTTATTCTCTAAAAAGTAGGAAAATATAAATGTGATGAGAAAAAATACATTTAACACAACTCAAAACATTAGTTACTTCCAAAAACTTAAGACAAATTTTGGAAACTTCATTTTTCCAACCACTAGAAATAAATTGCTTTATGAAAAATCATTGTTGAGACAATGCTACTAAAACCATGCATATAATATAAGTCTATATATATATTCAAATGATTTTTCAACCATAAAATATCTATGTGTTTGTTATGGGTTTTTAGATGAAATAAAATTTAGAAGAAATTATTTTTGAAGGTTGGAATTTTCTTGTCAAAGTTGTAACGACTCGTTTTTGGACCCAAATGGCTTTAAATGTTAAAAATAACCTTAGAATTAGATAGATCTTTTTCAAGTAGGTAAAAAATGACTACTAATATGCAATATTTTGAATTAAAATGAGCAAGTTATGGCCATTTTAAGTTGGAATTTCTTCTAATACGAATTTTGACGCAAATAACAAAATAGAATTAGAAAATTTAAGTAAAACTTAGATGAAATACTCATTCCAGGTATTTCTTTTGTTTAAGTGACGAAGACCAAGACCTTCTCTTTCCTCAGGATGGCCGAGTGAGTTTTCTTTTACGTTTTATGTATTCATGTATGTGCTTATAGAATAGTGCACTAGATGTTAAGACAAGATAAAATTTGGTATGCATGTGGGATTATCATGGGAATTATCTATGTGAATCGTTGTGTGTGATCAATAAACGATTAGTGTATCGGAGCTCGATTGGGTGATTAATGTGAATTGTCTTTATATTTAATGCTATGTGTGCGAATATTGGTTGATCGCCTAAATGAGATTAATTATGGACCAGAATTCCCTTATAACTAAATTGATTATGCATATCACTTGGAGAAGTATATTCACATTTTTGCTACTACTCCTCAATGTGGGACTACAAAGATAAGCTGCCTAACTATATCTTGAGAGATTAGGGCGTTCAGGAATACGACCTCATGGTGTAGCCGAGCTGGATCAATCGCTTTGGATAAGAAAAACCCGGAGACTAGTAGGATGGTTAATTGAAACCCAAACACGCGTGCAAATTTCAAGGAGGTCGATTGGGACCCATTTAAAGCATTTCTTAACCCTGAATGGAGAGTGCAAATCTATTCTACACATGTCACCAGATAGTCGTATGTATTTGTTTGATCATATGGGTATTACATTACATATATGTGCTAATGAACTTGTTTGATTATTTTGTTATGGGTACATTTGCATAAGAAATATCTCACTAAGCTCGTTATGCTTATTCCCTAATAGATTTTTTATGTTGTAGGATCGTTGTTTTTGCACCAGAGACCACCCTATTCGTCCAAGTAGAACTTATGCCTTTAGGAAGCTTTTAGGGGAATTATATGTGAAGACTTGAGATTAGATTTTCTTTAAAATCTTTAAGCTATAGTCATCTGCTAAAGTAAGACTATGTTTACTTGATGATCTATCAGGAGAATACCCCGTAGAAGTTGTAAGAACTTATATTTTAATGAAATATATTAGTATTATCTTGTATATTCTATTGCTACTACCTTAAAATGCATAAGTCCACCAGCATTCTTTTGTTGTGAACGTACGTTTTGTACCAATATAAAAGCTTCCAAGTAACTAAGTTAGTCATTTTTAAGATTTAATATTGCATACAACGGGCTATCATGTTTATGATACCTACTGGGGCATGATAATGTGGGTTCGTATATTAGTGATGAACATATTGTGTAGACATGTCCATGTAATTTCCTTCGTCTAGCCTATAGTTCCTCTCATCCCCTTGAAATGATTTGTAATTCTGTTCATCCTCATTTTTAAACACACGAACTTCATCATTCTCTACCCATAGTATGTTGGAGGTGGTTATATTTGGGCATATATTCAAATAAGTTTTCTGAATGAGTCCTGTTCTATGGCAGTTGCTACACTTTTACGGGCCATTGGGTGGCTTCTTTCGCTTTGGTGTCATTGTTCGCTTCTGTTGCTACAGTAGATCCTTGATTCTTGCTTCATTCTTGCTATCTTCTTTAGATATATCCTCTGCCACAGATAGTCCCTCTACTTTGGCTAATAGTTGTGTGACCTCTCCCGAGACTTCATTATAGGATTCAGTTGTTTGACTAGCCTGATAGCATAATTGATTGTAAGCAGTTGTCAATACCCTATACCTGGTTCTCCAATCTACACTCGTCTACTCGTCATGAGCCCAAGACCCTCATGGCTATACAACTCTATTGCCCTCTTTGTCCACCTATTCATAATTGGGTTGAAAGGTGTCTGAACTTGTTCCTCAACCTTTGCAATGTGAATTGCATGATAACATGGGAGCCCATCCGTCTCAGATTCCAAGCATGGGCATTATATGGATGGTCATGTGTCTTATACACCACATGATGCATCTTTATCTCATCTCTATATTGCCATATAGTATATTATCTAAAACCAATGTCATCTGTTTTACCAACTACATACCAAAGACCTTCTACACGAATTTGGGCACGAATCTTATTAAACAAAGAACACGCAAACACCTTGTAACATGGGACTCAATTTGCCTTAAAATAGTCTCCATTGCAAATTCTTTATGCTTGCTTTCATATTCGGCCATGGTCCTTTTGTGCTAGATGCTCTTGATAGCTTTATTTAAACTTTCCACAAATTGATATGGCCCGAACCCTTTTTATATAAATCTTTTAATGAGTGCATTGAGTGATTCACACCACTGTGTAGTGCTCCCATGAAAGTAAGCCTTGGCCGAAGAATGTCGACTTATGTATGTTGCTTCTATCCATGCATTGCCATGGAGACCATGCTTGGTGACAACCTCCGCCAATTTATGCTTGCATTCCTCGATTGACGTTGGTTCATACAAACATGCTCGAAAATTTGCAAGAAACTCTATGTTCTTAAAGTTTGTTTGACAATTATGTTCTAGATGCCACATGTGTCACGCCCTAGAGATTACCTTAAACATGGCAATCCACTGCACATAATATTAAGCTAGAGAATGACTACCTTAGTCACACAGAAACTTTAATATTATGTATAAGGTGTGCTTTCGAGATAGTATGAGACTTTAATGGGGTGTTACATTTTAAGCAAATATCAATAAATAGTGTACAAGAATTCGTGAACATAATTGCATAGTCATCATGATTAAATCTTATACATCTTAGAGGCATACCCCCATTAACTTAAAGGATTACAAATCTTAAAAGCCACATATTCTAAGTCCAAAAGATAAAATGAAAGTCTGCTATAGAAATTTTTCTCAGAAGTCTACGCCAAAACTCCTTATGCAAACTTCCTTCAAAAGCTCTTGGTAGTCTCAAACCGCACCTAACATATTAGTCCCCTTGAGGCTAGCCACAAATAGTCCAACTGCAATAAAAAAGCTAAAAGGGTATAAGCAATACTAGCTTAGTGAAATAATTCTCTTTTCTCAGAAATACTCCCATAATTCATACAAGTATTTAGATAAGCATATGTATATGCAACATTCATATGATAAAACAAGTACACATGATTAACCGAAAATCATGTGTATAATGGATTTATGCCCTCCATGTCAAGGTTTGGGTGGTTACCGCCCCATATGACTATCATAAATATGCAAATTTTCCAGCTCCTACATGCCCGTATAGACTTCCTTGCTACTACTAGCCACTACTACCACTCTTTGTTTCCCCACATGAAGAATAGTAGTGAAATGCATAATGAGACTCACTTTCGCGCCATGCATGATTTATTTTAATAATTAATTTTCAAATAATATTGGTTTCCAAGTTAAGGCAACCAAACAATTTTTTTATCATACAAACAGTCATAATAAAGCAAGAATTTAATCACCAATCTAAGTTCCGATATGCTTATTCTTTGTTCATTAAACACCACATGTTGCATACGTTTTCCACATGTGAATCCCCATTGTCATCTTTCCTATATGCTAATGCCACTAACTTATAAGCATAAGCAAGGAAATGTAATGGATAGAGGAGTAACTCACTCCATTTTGATCGTGCCCAATTGAAATAATCTTTAGGAAATGTGAGGTTGGGTCCTTCATCACCTAACTAAAATAAATACTTGGAATGAGTATTTCATAAAGATCATATTTAAAAATTCTAACTCTAATTATACTATTTAAGTTATTTTTCTCGGTTACGAAAGTTTAAAAATAAAAGCCATAACTTGCTCATTTTAAGTCAAAACATTGCGTATTAGTAGTTGTTTTTACCTACTTTGAATGCTTTATATATTTCTAAGGTTATTTTTAACATTTAAGGTGGTTTAAGGTTCATAATGGGTCGGTATAGATTGCGTCCCAAACATTCTAACCTTTGTTTTTCTTACGTTTTCAATGTTTTACTTCATTCAACTCTCCAAGGCAAACATAAAAATATTTTAGTCCTTAGAGATCATATAATAGTGATATCATCTCATGTTAAATGCATGATCCTAGTGATGTTGCAAAAAAAAGAAAAAAAGAATTTTTGCAAACAATCTTTTGTGGAAGGTGGTAAGTTAAGTTTATAAGAAATCTTCTTTTGGATTTTTAAATAAAATCACCAACCTTATTTTGTTGTAAATGTGATACTTGGCTAAGAAAATTTATGGTTTTATATTCATTTAATTCCATAAATAATTTATTCTTATAATAACCCTTTCTTAATCAATAATTTTCCAACATATAAACCTTCATGGGGTTGTTGGAAAAATTTACTTTAGGTTGATTTACATTAAAAGATACCTTTAAGATTTGTCACATGAGAGAATTAGAAAGTTGACTTCTTCCAAAGTTTTATTTCTAGAAAAGATTGCTATATGCATTATAAATAGATTTTTAGAAAAGTTTGTATAATAAAGAATTATCAACATTTGTATTTTTTAGAAAAACTCATTTTAATATTTTGGAAAATTTAATTGAGTAATTTTATGACCATATTTCCTAAGGGTTGAAAATAAGGTCATTGAAAGTCATCTTATAAAATGAAAAATAAATTTCAATTTTGATAGTTTATTATGACACATAACTTGTGACAGTGTATGTACATGAATAAAAATATAGCAATATAATAAAGATAAAGTCATTAGCATAGACTTATCAAAATATAAAAATTAAAGAGAGATAATAAAAAATAAAGACATGGGAGTCTTAGCTTGTCATCAGATTCCCTGGGACATGGATGAATTCTGGTTACCATAAAAAAAAAAAAGCATAAAGAAAGAAAAATATGGAAGTCTTAGATCTTTTTCAAGGCTTCTCAAGACTTGAAATAATTCTGTCTTCTAAATAATGCAAGATAAGTAATAAGAAAATATGGAAGTCTTAGATTATTTAAGGCTCTCCAGACTTAGAAATGGATAGTCCCTTTTTTTGACTTGAAATTGGACAAGTTTAAGACTAGAACTTCACTAGTCTTATTTATTAGCATGAACTACATAATAAAAGCATGAAATAAAGCATTAAGTAAGAAGTTAGATTAGTGAGTATTTAGGCTTCATAAATATATACATTACATATACTTATTAAGATATACAAAGTTAATGTTAGAAACAATAACATTGCATAAGCATAAATAGGAGTAGTACGATCATCTTGAATTTAAAAATATAATGGAGTATTGAAATTATTAATTTCAAAATTCAAGTTGTTAATTGAAAAAATTGAGGTTCCAAATGTGACATAATATTTACATGTGATTGGACATTAAACATATAGTACATGCAACTTAAATATTTCTAAGGGTAAATATGGTCGATTTTGGTATCCATGTTTACCCATTTCTATAATTAATTATATAAAATTTAAAAATATCAATATTAGCCAAATTCATTTTATAACCAATAACTTAAAAATTATCTAATTATTTAGTATAAACGTCATGTTAAATCGTCATTTCGCCTTTTCTAATTCTCCACGATTAGTGTGTTGGATTTTGGGAAAAAAAAAATTAGAAGCTCAGAAAAGGAAATTAAATAGGTTTTTTATTTTAAAGTAATGAAAATTTTGATTAAGTATTAAATTAATTAATTTAAAGTTTATATTTAAAATTAAATTTTTACTATAATCGAAGAATGAAATTTTGATAATTACCCAGATAATAATACATTCATGTTAGAAATGTAGGAAGGTTATAAAATAACTAAATAAATAAATAAATAAAGTTGCGAATGAGCTGACGAGACAAGAATGTAAAATTTTGGGTGGATGGACGTCCATGCAAAATGAGAATGCAATGCCACTGTCTGCTGGGACGGACGTCCGACATTTAAAGACAAATATTTCTTTTTACTAGCCATTACAGTACTCCCTTAAGCGCGTTTCACCGGACCCAGCTTTATTCTTTTATAAATAGTAATTAGTAATACCCAGAAGTTGCCAGAGTCAATTCAGTTAAAGTCTTTGATCAAACCAACAACGCAACCTCTCTCTCTTCAAACTTCCCCTACCTTTCTGCAATTTAGATCCTAGTCTAGTCTAGCCTAGTCTCCCACAACCGCCGAGCCACTTGAACAGACAGCTTTGCCCAGGTTGGTGTCTTTGATCCTCTTTATATCAGCCTTAATTATCAGATCGTAAAAATCCTTTCAGCCAATTACTTGTGTGCCTTTTTATTTTTTAATTATTTTTTATTTATTTATAATTGATGATCATGGCTGCAACTTTAAGGGATTTTGATAAAATAGAGTAGGATAATATTGAAATATACCGGATCTATCTGAATTATGAATGGGATTTTCTAGTTGTCTGCACATTGTGACTTTTTTGGCAGTAATACTTCTTTACCAAGCATATTTATGGATGGTAAAAATCTACTAAGCATGAATTCAGTATAAGTCATAGACTCATATGGTAAATGTCAATGTTAATTTGATAGAAAAGGATAGATATCACGTTTGGTATATATGTAAACTTTTTGCCAATTTGAATATTTTTTTGTTCTACCAACTATTAAAAAGTATTAATTTACTAACTAAATTTTACTTATTTTTATAATTAATTACCTAAATTTTATCAAATTTTATAATTAGCTGCTTTAATTTGCTCATTTTTACTATTAACAACCTGATCTAAGTTCTATAAGTAAATTTGAAAAGTATGTTAGTGGTAATTTGATTTTTTTTCAAACTTTAGATAATTAATTATATAAATCAGTAATGGTTAAATATCAAATGTGATATTTGCTTATATATAATTGAAAGTTTGACATGTTGACAAATATTTTATCTTATTTGATTTAATTTTTCACAATCGAATGAGTATTCCCATTTTCTTAGATAAAGAAGCATCTCGAATGTTTTAATTTATATAACAGACTGACATGCTAATTCTTTGCATCATGGGCTTTGCAGTAGTTTGACATTTTTATTTTAATTATTATATTAATTTTTTCAATTTTTTTTTTTCTTATCTCTTGATAGTCATGCTGCCATTGTGAAGCTACTTTTCCTCTGTTTTGCATTAGTAATACATCACTAGGTGTCTCTGATGCACACAGATTTGTATATATGGACTCATGTGAATCAGACATACTTAAGTATAATAAGATTAAGATTTTCTTTGTTTTGCATTAATATTACATCACTAGGTGTCTCTGTGATTAAGACATAAACTATAATAAGATTAAGATTTTCTTTATCTTGCACAAATCACTTCTTCTGAACATTTCCTTGTGAAAGGAGGCTTTGATGAGAAGAATAAAATTGATAGTTATGAGGATATGTGTTGTAAAAGTTAAATCCAATTGATGGACGTAATGGTTCTAAAGTGGATTCATTTATGTAATTTGGATGTATTATTACTCTGCTTGAGGCTATATTAATGAGTTTTCCAGCTTATTTTGCTTTATCCATTTCATGGTCATGCCTAAATTAGGAAGGTTCATAAGTAAAGAAAAATCTTTTATATATCCTTACTCTGTTGGTTGATCTTTGTTCCTGTTACAGACCCGGATCACTATGGCGGTGCTGAGGAGTATACTCGAAAAATATGTCACCTTCGAAGAAAACGGTTATTGGAAGTGTAAAAACTGTCCACAAAAGAGCAATGGACGCCCTCACAGGATTATCGCACATCTGACTGGCAAAGAAAAGCAAGGTATTAAGACATGCCCAGGATTAACCCCTGAAAAGATGGAGGAAATTGATAGGGAAGTTAAGACCGTAGAACAGCAACTGCAACACAACGGGGAGAAAAAGATAACACTAGGCAGAACAAAGGGAACAAGAAAAGGAAGTCTGCATCAAGCAGTGGAACTAGTGGAAGTGATCCAACTGAAGCCCATATGCCTCTGGCTCCAGCAGGTGGTTCGAATTCTTCTGGTGCTCTCTGTGAGAGCAATTCTGTCTCTGAAGAGAACTCACGGAGACTGGAAAGATCTGTTGGAGAAGCAGAACCTGACAATTATTCTCCTTTTTTAAATCCTGATGTCATCAACTCTCCATCAGGAATTTGGAACGAATCCATGATGTTTTCACCAGAGAATTGCACTCCGCCTAGTGATGAAGGTACGAGCTATATTCCAATCACAAATAATCCTGGGGTTCAAGAATCAAATGCTCTGGCTATGATGGAAAATAACAATGATGTAGTTGAGAAAACAAATGATGTGGGCTCTGAGCCAAATAACACCATGCATGGAGGGCGATCCTCTAGACTTGATTCTACTCAAGTCCCCTCCCCACATGAACGAGGAGGCATGGATGTGGATTCGGGTGATCAAATATCTCCGCCTCCTCCTCCTCCTCAAGGTAACTCCGACCGTATGAATGATCAGCATATGCATCCTTCACAATGTGAAGTTGGAATTGATGCACCTGACCTTGGAAATGCATCTGGTGTTGGAATGGCCAGGGAACCTGGTTTCACTGAGCCACCTCCTCGTCCATCAGCTTTTGGTTCTGATTCATGGGACTTTTACCTTAAAAGTGATGTTACACCCCTCCGTTTTTCACGGACCAAGTTTCATTTATATAAATTTTGCGCGTCAAAGCCCGTCGGTGAACGGGAGGATTGGTTGGCTTGGCTCGCATCTGTATGTTCTGAAGCTAGGAATCGTGCTCCTAGTGATCTTGATAATTGCGACCCGGGATATCTCCAGATTAGATTATATAAGATCATTTGTAATTTATCGAGAAAGGAACTCGAGAAATATCTAGTTGGTGTCAAGAGGATTAGGACGAAAATAAAAGAAGCAGCGGAACAGGGAGTCCGAATGTGGGGGGCAGAAAGGAAGAGGGAGATGGACCGTTGGCTGGGATATGTTGGACACGTCAAAGGTGATGTTAGTAATTTAGATTTTGACTATATGAAAGCGAAATCACCTTCAGATATACTGCCGTTGCTGATGCGCAGTGAGGAATTAAGAAAAGCAGCCCAGAAACTTCATGAAATGGGTACTGCTTTACTAAATCCGGTTCCAGAAGATCTATTGACTTGGAACCCGAGCTTTATGTGCTGTGGATCATCCCAGTTGGAGAATCAAACGCTTTCAGGACAGTACCCTCCGGAAGTTTCGCATGGAAATTAGAATTGCACACGTATATATCTTGTCTGTGGCTTTGCTTCGTTTAATAGTGCGTTTTGCCTAAGTAGTATTTATGTATTCCTTGCCTTTTGATAAAAACTTTGGTGGTCTTTGATGTATTAAAGCAGTCGAGCTGCTTTTGTTTCTAGTTTTAATCCTTATCATTTTACTAATTTTTATTCGAGTTTTCAATCTTTTAATTTTTTTATTTAATTTGATTTCTCAATGTTGAATGAACCTTATTAAATTTGACTTTTTTAATATCGTTAACTTTTCTATTAGTATTCGATACATAGGGGCTTTGATTGGTCTACATAATTATTTTGAATAACTAATACCAAGTCCTCTTCAAAATCTGGTTTCTTAAACTTCAGTTTCGCCTCCGTTCCAACTTAAACGACCAGCAATGGTTGGATCAGGGTAAGTGCTTGTTCGACCTTCATTTATTGTTGTCTAAAATGGCGACAAGACGAAAATCAAGCTAAGTTTCCGTATATTACTGAGGGATTGAAACCTTGCGCCATTCTCTTTACTTTGTATGTTTTCTATTGTGGTAATTGAATCAAATTGATTTTTTAACACTCGTGAATGTTTTACATATTATTCGACATCTTGATCCCTTGGATCTGTGATTCAATCACTTAGCTTGATTTCACTATCTGTGCTCAATTTAATTGGTGATTTGGATCATTTTCATTTTACTTTTATTTTTCAGTTCATAGAAAACCTAAAAACTACAAAAATATCACCTCATTTCATGAAACCTAAAATTGAAATTCATGATATAGGATTTATGGACGCATCCTAAATACACATTCGTGTTCACATGTCATTAGGTATAAGAGCAAGTTAGATATCATATTATAAGTTTTCATTTGAATTGCATATGTGTTTCATCTATATCAATACATTTACTAGTATCTGTAATCTATATATGATTTGTATCTAATCCACATTATATGTATATGAGCAATTAACTCTCTATCCTTTATTAATCTATTTTTTTCCTTTACAAATACCAAAATTTAAAAGAGACACCAAATAGATAAAAAAGAATGAATCAAAGCATTAATTCAACATTGTAAATACAAATCATATTAAGAGGCGTTTCTAATGAGAAGCAATACATGCTGTAAGTTAAATAAGTAACCAGCAAATACCAATGTTTTTCTAACATACAATGGAAATAATGCATAATTTTTATAAAACTATTAACGTAGAAAAAAGAGTTAATTATAAAAATATGACATGTATTTTGATCAATTTATAAACACATGGCCATGTTAGTTTTTTTGACAAATAGGTGACCCCAAGTTTCATACAAAAGTGTTATGATAATTAATTACTATTAGAGGGATAAGAGGTAGAGTCTTATAGGTCTAAAAGAAATTAATTTAATAAAAAATATTAATAAATACAAAAAAATAAAAAAATACTAAAAATTACTTTCTAAAATATGAGAAAATTGAAAAAAATGTAAAAGTAATTTTTATGACTAATAAAATATTAACATCGTATTCTAAAATTATTAAATAATATTGATACTTTTGTATGAAACTCGCATGACCTATTTGTAAAAAAAAAAAAAAAAACACAAGTAATGTATTCGTAAATTGGTCAAAACACATGTCATTTTTTATAATTAACGCTAGAAAGAATTTCTAAATACTTATGTGTTTTAATCAATCTATGTGTCATGTTAGTACAAGTGGAGCCTTCCTCATTTAAAATACTTGTTAAAAGTTAAGAAAGATATTTTTAATACTTTTTAACATGGATTACACACTATATAAAAAAAATAATAGTTTACAAAAAGCAAAAAAAAAAAATTATTTAGGTTTTGGATGAGTAATCTAAAACATTTATCAACATAAACGAAATATTATGTAATTTGACGGTAGATGATAAGTAATGAACTTTTGGCATATGGGTTGTTAGTTTTCCAACTTAAGTGGATTAAGATGTTGACAAAGAACTTGTATAGTGAGTGGTTTGAAGATAGTTAGTGTGGTTTAGAGATCCAACTACGTTAAAGACATGAACTCAGATTACTGGATTTTCATATATACGTGTAGTATTTTCAGGAACTCAAGCCAATATAGAAAACTACGGCTGTGGATCGAGTTCTTTGTGCTATTTTAACCTTGGACAATTGGAGATGGTAAAATTAATTGTAAGTAGTATAGGATGGAAGAAAATAGGTGTATATGATACGCGGGCAGCTACAGGAGGGAGAGATGTAAGAAAAATTACCACACTTCACCATTAACCCAAGTGTTATATTTAGTTATTTACTAAAATCGCTATTCAGGGGAGAGGGATGGATTATTAGCGTGGAGTGTGGATGTTTATTTGCCATGGTAAAGAAGAAGGGGAGAAGAAGCACACATAGAGAGTGCAACATAATGGAGAGTTGTATATTGTGTTGGAATTTGTGACCCGATTTCTGTAACCGATTTTCATAGTTAAATGTTAATGAATGAATATTTGATTATATATTTATTATTCATTCATTATACATTTAAGAGTCATACTTTGAACGTTTAATATCAGCTATGTTTATACACATAATATATATGTGTTGTTTTGTTGTCCCTTGGGGTTTATGAGTTGTGTAAGACTTGGGATCACTTGTACACATTCTCTTGTAATTCTTTCTTCAACACTAGTGGATTGCTCTTTTCTTTGCCTATGGTTTTTCCCGATTTGGGTTTTCCATGTGAAATTTTGTGTGTTTTTTATTTTCTTGTTATTCGTTTTGCCATTGTTTCTGTTATTTGTTTGATTCGATTATAACAAGTGGTATCAGAGCTAAAGGTATGGTTTTGTTTTCTCTATAATGGCAACATTGAAATCTAATATTTCATTATTGAATTGCAACGCTAGATTTTCTTGAAAGAGGTAGAGAATGTTTTGAATTGAACATTGGGCATTTAAATTGGCTATCTTTATACACACACATATATGTGTGTGTGTGTGCGCACGCGTGTGTTTTTTGTTAGGGTTTGTGATTGTGAGAGTGAATTAGGTTGATGTAACATCACTCTTGTATTCCTTTTTCGACATATAGTGAATTCTCTCTCCTATGTCCTTGGTTTTTTACAATTTAAGTTTTTCATGAAAATCCGTGTGTACGCTTTTTTTTTTTGCCATTGTTTGTCTTATTCGGATTATAACATATTGTATTCGAGAAGTATGAATTGCTCTTGAAAAGGAATCTTTTGATTTTTTTTCCCAACCAGTTAGACTGTTGGTGTGTTGATTTATCTAATGAGCAAGGTCTCAACACCTCATACTTACTCTTTATAAATAAGTTTCAAATATTTGGAAGAAATAAGGCATATCCAATAACCATTTGAATTTTTTTAGAATTTGTATTCTGTAAATTATACAATTTTTAGGATATCATGTAGGACACATAAATTTTTTTATTTTTTATAATTAAGAATTTTCTTAGATAACAATGTCCAAAATAGGGAATTTAAATTATAAGATCATGTTTTTAAAAGTAAATTAAAAAAATATAAATATAATAAATTTCAAATAAGACATAAAATAACAAGATAATGCAATAAATCTAAACCACGATATCAATGTTTGAGGGCCTATGGGCCAATGGACAATTTTAGGTAGACATTTTGTATGAGTCGTAGAACTCCCAAAAGGTAGAGGAGGTGGGAAGATTTCTAATTTAAATGGGACAGAGATTGGCCCAGATTGGAGATTTAAGACAGATTCGACTATTTGATGAAGGGTTAACGAGGGGGAATAAAAAAAGTTATGAGTAACATGATTGAATGTCCACTACATTTGTAAAACGGAATCATATGCATTAGTAACAATTTATAGGCTAGTTTGTGGTATCTTGTAAATATATCAGAAATTACAAGAGGAATATATATTACAAAGTATACGCTTCATATCCTATTTTAGTTTAAGTTCCAAGTTGAATGGGATCATATATCCTATATTTTATTATGTGATTACATGTTTCAAAACTTTTAAACAATAACATGTCGAAACCTAATCAATTATGCAATATATGATGGTTACAAGTAGGGTTGTAAATGAGTCAAGTTTGGCTGAGCTTTTAAAGGTTTGAGTTCCATTCATTTGAAAAAAGAAAAATTGAGCTTGAAATCTTTTTATTGGGTTTGAAATTCAAACTTAAGTTCATCTCATTTAGATAAATGCAAGCTTTACTTCGAGTTCAAGCTCGACTCTTTCACATATCAAATTCAAGTCAAGTTAAGCTTTTTATAGATACTGAAATTTAAGCATTATCTCGACTCATTTAGATAAATGAGTTTTATTTCAAATTCAAACTTGATTTATTTTCCATTTAAATTTTCTATATCTTGATTTTTTTCTCAAACCTAAAAAATTAATAGATTAGAGTTGCAAAATATATATTTATATATTATATAGAAATTTTTTTGTTTTAAATATATATTTTATAAAATATATCATAAATATTAAACCTATAAAATTATTAGCGAATTTTTCGTAAGTTTACATACGAGCTTGTTTACAATTCTATTCATAAGCTTAAATAGGTCCATTTATGAGTTGGCTTATAAGTCTAAATCAAATCTTAAACTTATCTTATTTTAATAAACAAGTTTTCTTTGAACTCATGATCGATTTGTTTATTAATCAAAGTCAAGTTACTCACATGAAACGTTTATCTCATGGTGTCTTATTTACAGGGGCCCCACATGTTTTAAGTCGACCTTTGGATTAGGGTTAGATCTAGTCGGACAAAACTTGTTATATGTTCGCAAGCAAGCACAGCCAACGGGTCTTTTTTTTTTTTTTTTGGCCCAAAGCCAGCCAACGGGTCTTATCGGCTTGTTTTGTTCGTTTAGTCTGGTTTTTTTTTTTCTTTATAATTTTTTGTGATCACTATCATATCATATTAGTTAATATTTTCGAAAATATTATATTATTTAATTTAAGATATCATTTATTGGATGAACCGTTAATACGAGACAATTTTTGAATAAATTAATGGAATTACTTTAAAATGTTGTAAAACTTTGAATACTTACCTAATAATATATATATATATATTAATAATTTAACCAAAAAGTAGATTAACTCAGAAACAAATATATATATATATATATCCTTCTTTTTCCGAACTTTTTATTATCATATCATATCATTCATTTAGCAATAAATTAACCGAATATAACCACGTTGACATTGCCTGCGTTCCAGAAACCATGACGCGTCCAGCGTCCCGCGTCCCACGTGCCAGCGTCGTCCCGAAAGTCACTAAACCAAACTGGGGATTCGGGAAGGATGCCGCGAGCTATGACCGGGACGTCCCAACTATTGGATAGCCAGTGGACGTGCAGCTGGGATCGGTTTTATTTCGATTGGGGACAATTGGCACACTTGCTGCGTCCCGACTGTTGGATGGTCAAATTAATTTTTATTTTAATAACGATATTTTAAGAAAAAACAATTCCAATATTAGACTACTAGTAATAAATTTGATTTTCCAATTATTATTCAATATTTTCTTTTTTAAATAGAGATTCTTCATGAAATTGTTATCATAGATAATTAAATATTTTATAAAAAATAAAGTTTGTAATGTAAGCACTATTACAATGAATTGAATGCATAGTTATTTTATAAGGACCTAATAATAATAGTTTATATTAACATTTTTCAAAAATTAAAAAAATAAATAAAATAAAATAAAACCTGATGTCCTTTAGAAAGGATTCTATAATATTGATCAAAACACACACACACAAAAAAAAAAAAAAAGAATTTCAGTATAAGAATAGCATTAAGTGGCCCATTGTAAATTATAAAGCACGTACAAATTACAATGTCAAAACTCCATTTGAGATTCTTAGATTCATATCAATGTTTTAATGAAATCATTTCCTTAATAATCTCTTCGTTTTATCTAAATTTTTAACAAAATTTTCTTAACAACTTTTCTTTATCTATGTTTTTGTACTAGTAGCACAACTCCGACAGATCAAATATCTAAAAAGAAAATCGTTTGTTGTCACTCAAGTTCTGCTGGAAGAGATTGACTAATATAAAGATGGGTCGAGGAAGAAGAAGAAGAAGAAGAAGAGGCGAATCAATGGATGTTAAGTGTAGCCAACAGCAAGTCAGCAATGTAACAAAAGATATGAATGAATATAGTAAAAAAGTGTATGATGGGGTTACTACAGCTGGCCAATTACATGCAATAGGTATGGCGGTTGACCCGAGAGAAGTCCTGAACTGATGACATGTATAGGATGTCATAGGGAGAGGCGTGGGAGGAGGAACGGGCAAACCCGGTTTCTTGAGTGCGCAAATGTGACAATAGATTAAATCAAGTAGACTCGATCGTTCTTGACTCGTTCTTGATAAAATAGCTGCTTTGATCTTTCTTGAAGATGTTTCAGTAGAGTATTTGCGTTGCTCACAATCTTAACAATCTATAGAATGCCCCTAAATGAGAGGAGGAGCATCTTATTTATAGATGTTGGAGGCTAGTAGTAGCCGTTGGATGAATCCCTATAGATGGTTGAGATGACGCATTGCTTGCAACCATTGGATTCCTTTCATGAATCCGACTGCCAGAATCCATGCCTTCTTTTATGTATGTGGGCATAGGCTTTGGATATGGGCCTGGAATAGAATGATGGCTTTTATAATAAAAATGAAGCCTATTTTCTTATTAAAATAGTCCATCTTTAATATAAAATAGAAATAGACTCATTTTATTCCAATAAGCCCTATATTAGCTAAACAAAGCTCAAATTAACTTATTGAGATATTTTTAAAGTCTACTTTTCACGCACGAGAAATCCGAATAAGGTCGAGAGCGGAATAAATCGGTCTGACGATCCCTATTCCGAGCCTACCAAGCCAAATCTCCCTACGACATCCCTTATTGGACTCAATCTTCTAAGTCCTGTCACTAACCCAAAAGACGAGCCCGTATCATTAAATTGGGCCAAAAGCCCAATTACCAAAATGACCCTCTACAAAAAGTATCCTTTGTTGTCGCTCAAGTTCTACTGGAAGAGATGATTTCATCTGGATCTAACTAATATTAAGATGGATCAAAAAAAGAAAAAAAGAAAAGAAAAGAAGAAAAAAAACACAAATAAATGGATACCAAGTAGTTGTCAAGTGTAGCCAACAATATGTCTACAAGATAATAAAAAAAGGGGTAAATTACAATTAATTGTTCTATGTTTTCGCATTTTTCCAATTAACTTAAACTAGGTTGGAAAATTTTAAAAAAAAAAAGAAAAGAAGGAAGAAAAATACAAATAAGTGGGTACCAAGTAGTTTTAAGTGTAGCCAACGATATGTCTGCAAGATAATAAAAAATATGGTAAATTACAATTAACTGACATGTGTTTTCATGTTTTTGCAATTAACCGACCTATGTTTTCAATTTTGACAACTACCCAACTCGCATTATGACCATTTGGTTCGATCCATTCTAGCCATCGATAAGACATGTGTGAGCACTGACCTCGTACACCATATTATCCATCGTGAAAAGCAAACGAACACTTAACACTCCTTCTAAAATCAAGATAGCAAAAACCTTAATCTAATTCCAACATCAGAATCCCTAATCTCGTTGCAGCATCAAAGCTTTTCACTAGATGATAGTCGTTCCCCCCTAAATTTGAGAATTTGGTTGTTGGTTCATCCGTAAAATCAAGTTGTCTTAGGTGAATAAAACATTCTATTATTCTCATTCTTTTTTTATTTATACGCACTTTGCATTTAAGTTGATTTGTATTGAAGTAGTCGTATTTATTCTACAAGACAATCTTAGTTCATTGGATCCAATTTTTTAGTCTTTTCTATTGTATCATACATAATGTGTTTTGTCACCATCCTTCGTGTGACAAAGAAAAAAGATATGGATAGTCTAGTAAAGGGGGAAAGGGAAGATAGTGGAGGAAATAGATAAATGGGGGTATGTAGTCCATCAGTTCAGAGTATATTCATTGGAGCAACTTGGATGGAGTCATGGAATGGCTTGTGTTTTTGTTCTTCTAATAAAACTACAACAACGTAGTTATTAATTAAACAAATGAAACATAACAGTGGAAAATTTAGAGTTTCAATATATAATATGATTTAACATTGAAGCATATCAAGAACCAAAACGAGTATGAGAATCATGAAGTCATTCACCCTTTTGCTTTAAAAGGTCGAAGAAGCAATACAAAGCCTATAGGATAAGCAAGATATGAAATACAATGAGTTAAATATATCAAGCTAGTTGACATCGATAGCACAATCTTGTGAATATATATACATATATTTATATAGAGAGAGAGAGAGAGAATACTTTTGATCGCTACAACAAAATTTAGGAAAATATAGGAACCCTAGGCAGCATTATCAGCAACTACCTTGTGTGTTAAAATGAAAAAATGACACAAACTTGCTATGTTAAGAATGTCAATTATTTAGCTACCGCACTAGAGACACCCTCTAGTAACTCAATCATGATTAGTAATTATTGGTTGTTTAGTTGCAACATTAGGAATGTAGTCATCCTTTTTGTCTATTTTGACAATTACTGCACTTGTGTCCTCATTTCATCTATAGTTAATTAAGATATGTTTATTTCATTGCTGGCTTTGAAATTTTGAAGGGATGGTGATTCCAGACTTGATCAGCCTCCATATTCATTATGGTGGGAGACTTAGCAAAGGAGATCTTTGGTCATATAATGGGGGTTCTATTGAGGTTAGGAAGAACATTGATCCAAATGTAATGGGTTTTCTTGAATTTGAAGATGTTTTTTCTGATATAGGCATGCCCATAAGGTCGTTCATATATTATGTGGTAGCTAAGGAGTCATTTTGCAATGGTCTAAAGCTCAATCAAAATGATGTTGATGTTATCATATTGCTAGAACTACACCATTCCGTGGGAGTGTACAATTACAATAAATGTTGATAAGCAACCCTTGGAGGAGGATCTTCTAAACTCGATAACCTTGAATGCACTACCTATGGAGGACTCTAACGTACAAGATTTTAGTGAGCTTCATGATGTTGCTGTGATGGAGGATTTTGATGCTTCTGATGCATATAATCTTGACTAAGATGAAGATGATATTTTAGAAGACTTTGCAATTCCACATGAAACTGAAGCACATGATGATAGGGTTATAACTTTTAGGAATAAAGTTGGTGGAATGCAAGTAGGTGATGATGAATTGGAAGAGGAAGCTATTGATGACGATGATATATGTAGTTTGGTTTATTCGGAGGATAAAGAAACATTGGACGGATGTGTTGAGTACAGTGAAGATGTCGATAGCAAACATCCTAAGATTCTAATAGGAATGAAACTCCCTAATGTGAAGATATTTAAACAGTGCATCCTCGCCTATGCCATTAGGAATGGCATCAAATATCACTTTTCCCTGAATCATCCAAGAAAAGTGTCTATCCATTATGTTAATGAGTGTGGTTGGCGTGTGTATAGGTCAAAGCTTAGTGATGAGGACACATGCTAGGTTAAGATGTTTTACCCAAGATGTATTTGTCCTTAGGTTTTTAATGATAAATATATTACCTCTACTTTCCTTGCATGAAAATACTCACATGAATTTTAAGACAATAGCCTAAAATGGGAAGTTAGTGCTATCCAACGCCATGTTATGAGGGATATCACTCTGGACATTCCCACTCATACTACCTATCGAGCAAAGAGAATGGCATAAGCAATTTTGGATGGTGATGAATCAAAGCAGTATTACCTGGTTTATGATTATGCTAGTATGGTGATGACACATGACCCTGTTATTCGGGTAATGATTAAATACGATTCATCTATGGAGGGATGTGCACCCGTTTTTAAGAGAATTTATGTACGTTTTAATGCACAAAAGGTTGGATTTCTTAGTGAGTGCTATCTAATCGTTGGATTAGATGGTTTTGTCGTAAAGGGATGTTTTTGGTGGGCACATACTTACAGCGGTAGGTCAAGATAGGAATAAGAAGGTATTCCCCCATTGCAGTTGTTGAGTTGAAGTATGAGGACTCATGGCATTGGTTTCTAGAGATCTTTAGAGATGACCTTGGAGACTTAAGAGAGCTTGGGTTTATATTTATTTCAAATAGGCAAAAGGCATGTTCAATTGATCTTCTTTATCATGTACACATATTTGATGCATCCATCATCATGCCTATTCTATGGGTCTGTTTTTCATCTATATCTGTATCTTTTTTAAAATGATATGTGTAAATATGTCCGATTCGCATCTATATTTGATCTTTTGATGAGAATTGCCAACTTTTTTATCTATATTTATTTATTGATAAATAATTTGTTAGAAAAAAGTTTGAAAAAAGTATCTGTATTTGTCAGAAAAAGCCAAACAAAAAGACCCTATATCTCCTTTAAAACTCTTTCTAAGCTTTTTTTAAATTCCTTTTAGAAGCACAAATATTTACCGACTAGTGTACTGGGCACGTGTGCAATAAATTTTGGTGAGTACCGAGTCATGTTCACAGAGAGTAAGAGCTAGCTCACAGTATAGTAGTCCTAACTGTAGCTAGGCAAACTAAAAAGATTGAATTTTTAGATAAAATTAATCTAAGAAAAATTGGGATTTCCAACACCTATAATTAAATTGGGTTTAGAGCCAAAAGATCAGGATAATAATTGAATGTATGATATTGACCAAAATATACTTGTAAATCTAAATTGATAATGGGTTTAGTGTTTTCAAGTAATTAAGCACCAAGTAAAAACTCCTTTTCCTAAAGAAAGTAGTTATCTTAAATTAACTAACTAATTTTTCTTATTCCTAGGAAAGTGATTAATTGACTAATCTTTATAATTTACTAAACCCTAAATGAATTAAAATCCATATCTCTATGTGATTTGTAATCCAAATTAGATATTCACAAATTTGATTAGAAAGGAATCTCCCCATTGCAATTCTAATCTAACATGCACCCCAAGATCAACCTAAAATATATGATTAGTGAATTAGCATCAACAACTTGAACACAAATAAAGAATCAATCAACAACAATAAACACCAACTACATAATCCAAATCAATAACTCAAAACCCTAGCAAAAGCATAAGGAGAAAGCTTTGAATAATATCCATAACATGAAATTAAAAAAAAAAAGGAATGAAATCACCTTAAATGGGGATCCCATGCTCAAATCCGTGTACAAATAATATTCTCCACTTAATCCCAGTGTAGAATCCTCAATCAAAATCAAAAGAAAAACTTGCTACTATTCTATGCCCTAATCTCTATTTAGGAGTAAAGAATAAGCCTCAATTTTTTTTCTAGAGATCACTAATTATCTCTAAAGATCCACAAGAGGAGTATTTATAAGACAAAGACGTGCATGACATAAGCCAACACCAAGGTCGGTGGCCTTCACTGCTGGCGTAGAAGATGTTTTTAAAGGCCGGCTCTTGGGCCGATAGCTTTGGTGGCAGTGTAGGTGTAAGCCGGTTTCAAGGCTAGCAATTTTGGGGCAGTGTACATTGTAGGCCGGCATCAAAGACAGTAGCCTTTATCTCTACTTAGCACGTGTAAATTGTAGATTAATACTTGACCTGCCTAGTTTGCTCACACTTCCTTTAGTTGCATAAAAGTCCTCTGAATTGCTTGCATTTGCACTTTAAGTACTCAAAGACCTAAAATATCACAATAAACACAATTAAGTATCATTTCCTTATAATTTCTATGAAATCAATAATAATTTATGACACAATATGCATGAAAATATAAGTCTAAATTGCCCATATCAACTTACCCACACTTGAACTTTTTCTTATCCTCAAGCAAACAAATAAAACCAAAGGAGAAATCTATCACTAAGAGTACAAATTTTTTTTTTTGTTGCTTTCACAAATCCGAGCATCTTTGCTTTTATATCTTGTGACTTGCAATTCTGGTGTCCACCGCTCTAACCAGACTGGGTACATGTAATTAGATTATTATAATCAAAATTTAGTAGCTAATTTAGACAAAACAAACTTTGATCCCAATGTTTAGCAAAAGAATCTTAGTCTAAAAGTAATTACTCAATCCAGTAAAGAAAAACATCCATTTAAACTTCACTAATTATTAGCAAGCATATAGTCCTTCTAATCAATTCTCTAAGCAAGGCAACACAGAGTGAAAGCATATGGCATCTACTCTCTCATTAGATTTTCTCCCTCTTAATAATAAGTCTTATTTCACTTATTGATTTTGCATTCACATTCTTTTGGTTCATTCAAGCATTTATTCTTTTTTTCCAAGTTCATGTATTGGACTTTTGCCTTTACACCATTCTCATTATAGTGAGTTCATTGAGTCGGCACATCTCGCGCTCATCACCCACTTGACTAGGTTTAAAAGGGACTCCTACGAACTCTTCCTCACTCTAACATTCAAGATTGGATACTCTTGACTCAATTTCCTAAGCCATTGGAGTAAAGGTTATGCTTATTTCTTTCTTTTCTTTTGAATGCTCCAACAAAATTAAGACTTTTTTATAAAGGATCACTAAGTAAAGAGTTTCTTATATCTCTTTCACTAGGTGTTGAAATTCTCTCAAAACAACTCAAAAGAAGATATACAAGCTAAATTTGCTTAGAAGTAGACTTGTTTATTTTTCACTTAAGGACTCGACCTACTCTCAAACTTCCAATTCTAAAGTTAAATCAAAGGCAAATTTTTTTCTTAAAGATTTTGCTACATAATTTCAATTAGGTATTTTAATCACAACAACAAGTCAGTAAGGCACCTAAGCAAGTCAAATTCACATTTTTGTTCTTTCACAGATGCTATTAACAACAGTTGGCACAATCTACAAATTTTATGAAAATTTTCGAAAAAAAATTGGCCTGAAAATTGCTAAATAATGCTTAAGGATAGATATCAGTTCAAATTATGAGTACGATGCAATTTTAGATGTCATAGATATGCAATTAATTCAATAATTCAGACATTGGCAATTCATACTCAACTTCGTTCTCCATATCCTATTATCCCTTCGTTAAACTTAAATCGAACAGTGTCCTCACTATTCCTAATTCAGAATAAATAGGAAAGAAAACTGAAACATTTTGAGTTCTAATCAGTAAAGCAATAGAGAGAGATATATTTACATCCAGCTTAGGAGTCTAAGTTCTTGTGGTCTAAAATCATGCACTTTAGCTCCTAATTGTTCTCTCATCTGCAGAAAAAGGGCAAAAACATCATAGTAGCATAAAAAAATTGACACAAAAAGAAATATTTACAAAAGAAGGAAGGATTTTCACAAAGCAAAGATATTGATGGGTTACCTCCCACCTAGCACTTGTTTTATAGTCTCAGCCTGACTTTTTTACTTTCTTCTTCAAGATAGATCAAATTGACTAGTCTTTTTGCCATCATCCTTTCTTTTCTTTCACGCTTCTACTCTTGGATTTTTAGGTGTTGTGTCTACCTTTGTGGATTTAGGGTTCTTTTTCAACACTTCATGATATTCACATTTAGCTCTCTATTTCCAACCTCAACACCAATATACTATTCTTCACATCAATCACAGCTCCACCAGTGGCCATGAATGGGTGCTTAAGGATTAAGGGAATCTTCAGATCTTCCTTTATATCCAACATTACAAAGTCCACATGAAGTATGAACTTATCCACTTTCAATAGCATATCCCCAATCATCCCTCTAGGTCTCTTAATAGAATGGTTAGCCAATTGAACTGTCATCTCAATTTTCTTAATTGCATCCCTTAATCTTAACTTCTTCACTATAGAGAAAGGTATCAAATTGATACTTACACCTAAATCACAAAATACATTCTTTAATTGAATATCTCCTATGATGCATTCCAAAGTGAACTTCCCCTGATCATTCAATTTAGGGGGAAGTGCATCCTTTAATGCTTAAGTGCATGCCTGAGTCAACATGACCTTCTCTCTCCCATTCATCTTCTTTTTCTTGCTCATCACTTCTTTCAAAAAGCTCTTGTAATGAGGTGATTGTGCCAAAATATCAGCCAAAGGAATATTGATCTCTAACTTCTTGAACTCCTCCAAGGATTTCTCATATTCCACATTATCTTTCCTCTTTCTTGATCATCCTAGAAAAGAAGTTAGTGGCACATATGATTGACAGGGGGCTCAGTTACTACAGGAGTATGCTCGTCTTGTACCACCTCTTCTAATTGACTTAGAGTGGAAGTCAGAGTCTCTTCGTTCTCAATTGGCTTGCTTATTTCTGCACTGATCTCATTTACTAGCTTAATTGGGGTAAAGGGTTTCACAATACCTTCAATTTGCTTTCCTAACGTCTGAAACCCCTCTATAGTCAGATTTACAAGTTTTTCAATAGCTATTTCTTAAGCTAGTTTTTCTTCGTTCATTTTGACCTTACTAGCCACTGGAGGAATGCTTTCTAGTTTTTCTGCATTGGACATAACTATTTCCTCTTTCTCTTCATCATGCCTTAGAGACTCAATTAGAATTCCTCTTTCCTTCTCTTCTTCACTTGAATTAGCAAGTCGAAACATAGAGGATAAAAATTATGTTAAGCTTGCTACCTAAGTCTCCAATTTTCCTATAATAGCTTATTGGTTTTCAAACTTTTCTTATCACTTTTGCTTTAAACCCCATACAATCTCTTCAATAGTTTTCTCTTTTTCTAGAGTTAGGATCAGGATAGTAGAAGAACTCACAACATTCTCTTGCCTTGGAGCTTCCTTTTGGTGATGCCACTCTTGAGTTGAGGTGTTTAGTTCCATATTGGGTCTACCTCCTTAGCATTAAAAGCTCTCATGTGGTTCATCACACCGCAAGCACAATATTGGAGGAGAAAGGTTCAGATCAATGTATTGGTTTCCTATAAATTCATCAATTATTCCAAATGCCATTTTTACCACCATTCCTGTTAATTACCCTCTAGCAGCTAACTCTATCATCATCCTATCATGGGCTCTTATTCCATTAAGGAATACTAACAACTGAGACCAAGTAGGTGACTCATGCTAGGGGTATCTAATGATCAAATTATGGTATCTCCCCTAGGAATTTGACAAAGGCTCTCCCTCATATTACCTAAATGATAATACCTCCGTCGAAAGCTCCACAGTACAACAATATGGGAAGGTTGGTGCTTGTTAATCACCCATATCTTATCCTTTGCTCAAAAATTCATCGATAAACTTGGTGTTCGACAAAACCTTCAAGTACCTGCAAAGAGAAAAAGAAAGCAAGTAGATATATACAAATGAACCAAAGACTAGTATTCACAAATAATGAAGAAAGTATTTGTAAAAATTTTCTTTTGTTTTTTTATATAAAAGGCTTAGTCAACAAAAGTCCTATAAACTGAAATTAGAACCAATCACTCCTCAATAATGATGTCAAAAACTGATCACGCTTATTCTATATCTCCTTTCAAAACTCTTTCTAAGCTCTTTTTAAATTCCTTTTAAAAGCATAAATATTTACCGACCAGTGTACTGGGCACGTGTGCGATAATAAATTTTGATGAGTACCGAGTCGTGTTCACAGAGAGTGAGAGCTAGCTCACAGTATATTAGTCCTAACTGTAGCTAGGCAAACCAAAAAGATTGAATTTTTAGATAGAATTAATCTAAGAAAATTGGTATTTCCAACACCTATAATTGAATTGGGTTTGGAGCTAAAAGATCAGGATAATAATTGAATGTATGATATTGACCAAAATATACTTGTAAATCCAAATTGATAATGGGTTTAGTGTTTTCAAGCAATTGAGCACCAAGTAAAAACTCCTTTTTTTCCAAAGAAAATAATTACCCTAAATTAACCAACTAATTTTCCCTATTCCTAGGAAATTGATTTATAATTTACTAAACCCTAATTGAATTAAAATCCTTATCCCTATGTGATTTGTAATCCAAATTAGCTAATCACAAATTTGATTAGAAAGAAATTTTCCAATCGTAATCCTAATCTAACATGCACTCTAAGATCAACCAAAAATATATGCTTAGTGAATTAGCATCAACAACTTGAACACAAATAAAGAATCAATCAACAACAATAAACACCAACTAAATAATCCAAATCAATAACTCAAAACTCTTGTAAAAGCATAAGGAGAAAGCTTTGAATAATATCCATAACATAAAATTAAAAAAAAAAGGGAATTAAATCACCTTGAATAGGGATCCCATGCTTAAATCCATGTATAATAATATTCTCTACTTAATCCCGGTGTGGAATTCTCAATCAAAATCAAAAGAAAGCTTGCTACTATTCTATGCCCTCTCTATTTAGGAGTAAAGAATAAGCCTTTTTGTCTTGGGATCACCAAATATCTCTAAAATCCACAAGAGGAGTATTTATAAGAAAAAGACGTGCATAGACATAAGCCGGCACCAAGGCCAGTGGCCTTCGTTCCTTGCATAGAAGATGTCGTTGAAGGCCGATTGTTCGACCAATAGCTTTGGAGGCAATGTAGGTGTAAGCCAGATTCAAGGCCGGCAGCTTTAGGTCAGTGTACATTGTAAGCCACCTTCAAGGCCGACAGCTTTAGGTCAGTATATATTGTAGGCCGACGGCCTTTATCTCTACTTAGCATATGTAAATTGTAGATTAATGCATGACCTACCTAGTTTGTTCACACTTCCTTTAATTGCATAAAACTCCTTTGAATTGCTTGTATTTGCACTCTAAGTCTTCAAAGACTTGAAATATCACAATAAACACAATTAAGTACTATTTTCTTATAATTTATATAAAATCAATAATAATTTATGACACAATATGCATGAAAATATGAGTCTAAATTACCATTATTAATCCACCAAATCAGTTTTGTAACGATATATTGTTGTTTGATTTTACAGGGACTTGACAATGCACTTGAGGAGCTTTTTCCAACTTGTGAACATCGCTACTGTGTAAGACATTTGTATGAGAATTTTAGAAATAAATTTGTTGGTCAACAATTCAAAGGTGCGATGTAGGATATTACAAATGTGACGACCATAAATGAATGGAAGGCAAAAGCTACAGTCATGAGGAATTTAAGTGAGGCAGCATAGGAATGGTTGGGAAGAATTCTAGCATCTCGTTGGTGTAAGTTGCATTTCAGTTATCTCGCTGAATGTGATACCTAGTAAATAACCTGAATGAATCTTTTAATCACATGATACTTAAGGCACGGGAAATGCTAATAATATCAATGCTCGAGTGGCATTGAGTGTGTTTAATGAAGAGGTTTAATATAAAAAGAAAAGAAATGAGGAAGTAAGACAAGGAAATTTGTCCTAACGTTCTAAGACGAATTGATAAGTTAATAAACATTGCTAGAAATTGCTCTGCTATTGCTTCTAGTGCCAAAATGTATGAGGTCAGTAATGGGTTTGAACACCATGCAATTGACCTTAACTCCCATACGTGTACTTGAAAGGCATGGGAGTTGTAAAGATTACTTCGTAGACATGGTACTGCAGTGATTCTTAGGAATTTTGAAAGGTCAGAGAACTATGTTCATAAATGTTAGAAGAAGCTTGCATACTTGGTGATCTATGGTGCAATCATACCCCCAATGCTTAGTCAAGATCACTGGCTACATTCAAGTCATGCAAGACCTACCCCTCTTAAATTCAAGCCTCAACCAGGTAGGCTAAAGAAGGCACACAAAGGAGGCAAAAATGAGCGACAAAATCCTAACATAATTGCCTGGAGGAATAGGGTGAAGTGATGAAGGAAATGTGTTGATGTTGGCAACAACTCTTGATTGTGTCATGTAACTATAACTGGGCCTAAAATATGGCAAAGACGACTTTAATGCCAAAGAGAGAACATGGTATGTATTAATGCTAACCTTTGCATTGAACCTACATTAAGGATCTTACAATTACAATTTGATTGACTGTCTTCATATTTTATCAATCCTATGAAGGTAGTAATCAAGGATGAAGAGGTCGCACGTCTAAAGAAAGTAGAGGCAGTAGAGGGGTCATACATGCGCAAGAGCTGGTAGGCCATCAACTTTGTCCTCTCAAGTTGTCCTTCAAACACCCCTATCAAAGGTGAGTGTGCCTTGAATGTATAATGTCCTCAACTACTTATTTATGGGTTGAAATCAAGCTAATGTTTGTTTGTGTTTGTGTGTGTGTTTTTTTTTTTTTTAAAATAAGGACATTTACAATATACAACAGCAACATGGTTTCTTAAGCCTACTTATAGTAGTTCAATTGGCAAGAACTTTAGTAGAGGAAGGAGCATTGGAAGTAGTGAATCAGTTGTAGGGCAGTCCAGTTCTATTGGTATACATGGATGTCGTACTCTTAGTCATTTTATGTATCAATGTGCACAT
Source organism: Combretum micranthum (assembly GCA_024138025.1). Classification (NCBI taxonomy): domain Eukaryota; kingdom Viridiplantae; phylum Streptophyta; class Magnoliopsida; order Myrtales; family Combretaceae; genus Combretum; species Combretum micranthum. The sequence continues at coordinate 397,417 of JAMXBD010001075.1, forward strand.
GGGGGACGACATGGAAAAATGTAAATAGTAGTTCATTTGGTTGATGTTCATTTTTTTTTTTTCAAGTTGCAATCATATAATGACTTTTGATATAGTAGACATATGACCAATATTGATGTAGTGGAAGAATGCAAATAGTAGCTACTAGAAATTGCAATAGCATATTTTGACTTGGGGCGTAATGGTTAAAATGCGCATGTTTTGTATTTTTGCAATTTGGTTAGGATTACTACAGATTTATAAAACGTATATTGTGTTATTTTGTAATATGCTAAAATTGGAAAACTACTTTTGTAATGCAATTAGTATATATGGAGTTTGCATTGTAATTTTGCAATGTTACAGGATTTGATAATCTATATTATAATTTTATAGTGCAATTGGAAAATTACTAGTAGGTCCATACATAATATTATATTATTATCTATATTATAATTTGATTCAATAGCTCGAATCAAGTACTTCCGATATAGAATGCAACTACTTTGCGTTATAAACTTTTTTGAAGAAGCAGCTTCCATGGCCAACAAATCTAAAGTACAAATAAAAGATTTTTTTTGTCACTTTCCCATTATGTGAAGTTTATTGACTATAGGTATAGTGGAGATAATGAGCTCTATATTGAGGGTGGGGTTGTGGTGAGGGGATTTGAAAAAGAGATGGTGCTCTATAAACTAAAGATAGTGAAAATTGAAGTATAGTTGCTCCTTATTACAATTGAACAAGGATGTTACACTGGATGTTCAATAAAATTGATATTTTCCATACCCATCAAGATGGTCATAAATGAATCAATTTCGCAATGCAAACAATGTCTCAATTATAGTCTTGATACTTTTTTAAACTTTTGAAGAAACTTGACACAAAGTCTCAAAATTAATGTAAGCTCGTTGGTCTTTTCTATGAAATATGAAGAATTGATTTTTGAGTTGTTTGCCTTTATTAGTTTTTCAATTCAATGCCATTGCTTAGACAAGAATTTAAAAAAAAAAAATTAAGTTGTGAATTGAATATATCAATTCTAAATAAAATGTGTTAGATGAAGGTGTAACGATATAGTTTCCATATTCCTCTTGAATCAACAAGTTCCAATGTAGAGCCATGGCAACAATTTAAGTCAGAAGAATTTAATTGAGCCTTTTAAGAGTAGCAATACACTTTTTGAGTTATAGCATTACAAGAATAGCAAAACACTTAAGAAAATGTCTATCTCAATACTTGTGATAGGAACAACAACCATATACTTTGGCAAAACAGTGAGCATAGACATAACCAATCTAATGAACTTTACTGGCACATTGCATTCGACCACAATTTAAACAAATGTCTATCTCAATACATCAAAATATAACTCCATCTCTAGCAGTTGTTATGCACAATACACCATATGAAAAGTATCACAGTAGTACAACACGATAGAAAAAGGAGTCTTCACAACTTCTTCATCTCAGAGTACATATGCTTCAACTCAACTTGAAGATTTTCGAATGATTCCTTCTCTCTTCATTTTGTTGGTTCCAATTCATGTTGAAGCTAACTAACTTAGTCTAACACCTTTTTCCCAAATTCTAAACCATAGACACACGTAAGTGGATCAATCCACTTGAAGTAATTACAATTATTCCTATCTTACACAATTAACATGATTTTTTGTGAGTACAAGAGAACATAAGGAACTTTATGTGGAACGAGTCATTACTAACACTCACCCCGTATTTAGGACATCCTTCAAATCTTCTTCTAAAACTTCTAGTCTTCCATGATGATACAATTACTAACCTTTCCCCACAGTTACAAGTCATTGTGTTCCTCTTTGAAGTTATGGAATTGTTTTATAAAGATCTACAACTCATTTTCCTTGCTTGCATAAACATGACTAATATTAAATTAAATAAAGCCATAGAATGGCTGCACAAGAAACCAAAATATTAAGAAGATACCAAAAAGAAACATAACCAACACCTTCTCATGAGATAATTAACAACCACAAAACTCAAGATTGTTGATACTTGATCAATTAAATATAAAACTATTACCAATAGCTATTGAGTTGTTCTTGTTAAACTTTGATCAGTAAATCATTAGTGTTTCTTTTATTGTTTTCATTACTAACATTGATCATAATTCTGATATCATGGATGATAATATGTACTCTCATTTCTTCATTTATAACTTTAAACTTTAAATTTGGTATAGGGCAGTTGTTATATGGTGCTTTTTGGGATAAAGATCATATTACATTAGTTTAAGTTTTCCCTTGTGAGTAATATGTGTTTTGGAAATCATTTATAGGAAATACAAATATTACTTCATCAATCAATCTAAACTAATTACATGTAATATGAAAAGAAACTAGTTTCTTTTGGAATGGAAAGACATTATCCAAATAATGAAGATGATAACATTTAATCAACATCTAGTTTTAGTGAGGAATCCTCATAAGTTTGTGCATCATGCAATCAAAACACTAAGAAGAAAAGGAAGAGAAGAAGAAAAAAATATTGAACTAGTTCGTCAACACATTTGATAAATCAACTCTGACAAAGACTTGGTGAGAAAGCAAAGTCTGGGAAAGAGGGTATCATATTGAACTAAACCACTTCACCCTCAGAATAATTATAGACAATACTTCCTTGCATAGATCTCTAATTACATCAGTGATTAATGTAGAAACAATACCAAAAACACAGAATGCTTAAGCACAACTTTTGAAAAACTAACGAAAAACACATGTAGTTTTAGAGTAAACAACTAGGCATGGCAAGCTATTTCATATGCGTTTAAAGCTTCTAGTAATTCCTGTGTAGATATGATTAAATGAATAAATACGACAACTTTATGGATCGATGTAATGCTGCCTTGAGTCAAAATCAATAGTATTAAATACTAGGATAACCTAAATTCTACCTAAGTCATTCATAGCTATAGGACGCCTTATTATTGCAATAATCACTAGAACATGAGTATGCAAATTTCTTTCTTTTTGGTAATTTGATTCCTATAAAATCATTTCACCTATCTAAACAAACAGAACAATAAATACAAGCACACCCATGAGAAGCACGAAAAGCTAAAACTCATTAAAGCATGCTAAAATAATGTAAACCACATGATGAACATACCAAAATTAACCAACAAATTTACACCATATGATAAACAAATTGATGGTAAATCAGATACATCACAAAACATAACAAAATTATTTGACAAAAAAAAAATACCAAAAATTGGTGCAAGGGAGACATGATAATCTAAAGAATGTGAATAAGATAACGAAGGGGAACAAGCATTTCCACTTTGCAACAAGCTTCAAATTTCACATCCTGCACCAAAACATCGTAATCACATAATGAAAATTGCCAACTTGTTCAAATGATGGTAGCCTAGTTTCATTAAAAAAAAAAAGCAGTACCTTTAATTTTGAAATTTGAAAACCTAATCAAGGACAATGTTAGATCATTGAAGACCGATATTCAAACTAATGCTTTCTTTTATATGAGAAAAGTATTCGTCTCTTTGATTTCGAGTGTCATGGTGATATCGGGGATCTCGAGCCAATTACATGTGCTTTAAGGGTAAAAGAGTGTGGCTGATATGAGGGGGAAACGGACTATCATTTGGTGAAAGCTTTGGTGGTGAAGCGGTATTAAGATTTGATGTTGGAATTAGATTAAGGTTTCACTATCTTGATTTTAGAAGTGTGTTAAGTGTTTTTTGTTTTTTACGATGGGTAATGTGTTGTTTGAGGTTAGTGGTGGTGTTGTTTTTAATTCCCACGTGACTTGCAAATGTCTTACACTCTTACTAATAGCTAGGGACATAACCAAACGATGCATAATGCAAGTTGATTAATTGTCAAATTTGAAAATACAGATCAGTTAATTGCAAAACTGTGAAAACATTAGTTAGTTTGTTGTAATTTACCCTAAAAAAATATGAATGAATATGGTAGCAAAGTATGGCTTAAGTGTTACCAGATGATTCATAAAGTCTTCTTGCACTATTTATAGAAGATGAGAATGAGAAGATTGAAATGAGTAGAGTTAGGTCACGATGATCATGGAGGATCGCATAGCTATTGGAGTAGTAGAAACAAAGCCATCAAGCAGTTTTGGTTTTTTGGAAGTGAGATTGATACCCCTCTTAAGTCAATCATGAATGGAGTTGGAGCGAGTTAGCAATAGGAGGTTTGAGAGACTTCAATGTTTGCTTTTGATTTTGTGACCAAGCCAAGGAGCCAAAGAGATTAGCCCTATACTCAATTAAATTGACCTAAGCCTTAATAGGTCAATATTGGGCTTAAGATACTCATGACCAAAATTGCCCATCAAATCCTTGCTACAAAAAATAGTGCTAAGACATAATCTAATATCCAATATCTAAACTTTGTCATTTATACCTCTTTATTAGTAATATGCTAAACCATTTTTTCATAGTTTGTATCTCTCCCTTTATACCCTTTTGAATTCTTTTGACTAATTATAAATTTCAAATTTTATCCCTTAATGATTTTTTCTTTCCAACTATTAATTAAACCTATTTATATTTATACCAATGTGATTAGAAGAATACGAGTAATCTTGTAATATACATCACTTAAACTAATAAGCATTTTTGCTCGTGGACCTTTTTGGAATTGGCATAATGTTGCATTTGATACTAAGATTTTTACTTGATTTTACAAATTAACTACTTTGATTTTGAAATTGCTAATTTTGGTAGCCAATTGAACTTTTCAATGTTAGCGCTATTAGCTGATAACATGTACTAGCTCTGTTTAAGACTGTACGAGCAATGTGCTTTTTTTCACAATTTATGAACCATAGTGTGTCCAAAATGATTATTTTAATGAAAATACTCTGTAAACAATATATTGTAAGACAAAATTAACATGAGTGGCAGTCTAATTATAAAAGGAAAATCATATATTTTAAGTAAAACATCTCCATCAAAACAATTGCTTGGAACATGTGGCTGTCTATAATTAGTCTAAAGGGTTGTACGCTAGGGTTGTTGCACTGGTTGATCACGTGTGATAGGCATACCGTTCGATCTGAGAGGAGTCCTGAATTGATAACATGTATACAAATATTATAGAAAGAGGCGTAGGAGGAGGAATAGACAAATATGGTTTCTCAAGTGCATGAGTATGGCAGAATATCAAATTAGATAGATTCAACCTTTATTGAGTCATTCTTTGTGAAGTAGTTATTTTGATTCTTTGTAGAGTTATTTCGACAGAGATTCCGCGTTGCTCTCAATTTTAGCAATATGTAGAATGACCACAAATGAGAAGAGAAGCATCTTATTCATAGATTTTGGAGGCTAATAGTAGCAGTTGGTTGACTTCTTGATGGATGGTTGAGATGAAAAATTGCTTGCAACATTGGATCTCTTCTATGAATCGAGCGATAATAATCTATTCCTTCTTTTATATATATGGGTATGGACTTTAGATATGAGTTTGGAATGGAATGAGGCCTTTATAATATAAAAGGAGCCCATTTTTCTTATTAAAATAACACATCTTTAATTTAAAGTACAATTATGCTTATTTATATTTATATAAGCCTATTTTAGTCAAACAAAGCCCAAATCAACCTAGAAAGATACTTTTGGAGTTTATTTTCACACACTAGAAAACTAAATTAGGCTAAGAGCAAAATGAACTAGTTCGATGATCTCTGTTTAGAGCCTAGTAAGCTAAACCTCCGTACGACATCTCTTATTAAACTTATTCTTCAAGCCTTATTACTAGTTTAGAAAACCAGCCCATGGCATTAATTAGGCTCCAAGCCCAATTACTGAAATGACCATCTATATTTTGCTCGAGTGCACTTCTTTTCGACCAAGTTTTTCTAATTAAGTCCTTCCTATGAATTAGTTAGTGCTAGGTAGGTATACCTATCATATGTAGTATAGGAACCAATTATAGGATCATATTCCTAGGGGATCTCAGCAAGTGCTATTACTCACCTTTTTCCTATTATCTAGCCTATAAGATTCAGCCAATAATGTTATCACACCAGTAATTACTCTACAAATCAGCTACTTATTACTACTAAATTCATGAACACACTTTGATTAAATTAAATATCACATTTGAGTAATTTAGACGTTGCTTCACCACTAAACTTATCATGTGAATAAAAAATACCAATTATAATGTCATTAGATTTCTTAGCTGCAGAATTCATTGAGTACGTTAATATCTTTCTCAAGATTGCTAACATCTAATTTTAAGTTTATCCACCAAAATCTCTTCCTAAGCTAATAGCAACCTAGAACTGCTTTATGTTCAAGAATTCTTTACTTAATATAAGTAGGTGCAGAAGAATTTCACAATCCTATCTCTAGGCATCATGAACAATTCCTTCCAATAGCCTAGATCTATTCAAGGGGATGATCTCTTGATCTATCCTAATGAAATGGATTTACATCGTGCACTTTATAAATTCATGATGCAATAAGACAAACTATTGAATTAAGAAAGGCTAATAACTTTAATTATAGCACATGTAATTACATGACAAATCTAAGTTTCTGCAAAATCTAAATTACAACAATTACTCAATCATGGATGTAATAATATAAAACATATATTGAAAGAAATAAGAAAGAAACATGTACAATCCCTTTATCTATACTTCAGTTCTTCTCAATCTTCATGAATCCAAAGGAATTTGGATGTCCTCTCCTACTTCTTCTAAAAGGGTATGTTATGATAAAATGGTGTGAAGATGTTGTGAATGGCTGTAATGGATGTGTTGCCCCTCCTTTATGTAATGGATAAATTATATTTATAGGTTCCTAAATGATAGGACACGATTAGGTATCTTTTCCTCATCTCGATTCGCCATTGCCCTTTTCGAATAGTAGTTATTTGGCTTCTTACGCAAAAATAGGGGAGATCATCGCCTTCATCACGGTCGTGACGCGGATGGGGATCTCTACGACATGAATTTTTTTGCATGATATGCTCGTTATTTCACTCTAAACTTCATCCGCATTAATCACCACCTCCATCACGGCCGTGATGGGGATGGTGATGAGCACAACTCTCAATTTTTCCTCCCTTTATGCTCGTGATTGCTTCATATTCATTCTTGGTACTTGTATCTTCCATCACTACCTCAATCACGATCGTGATATGCGTTTATCTTTCAAATCTTGAACTTAATTTGATCCATCTTCATCCAAAAGTTGATGATTTATCTTTAGTTACATGAAATGAACATATTTATAAATTAAATATCAAATCCCTTGATATGAGCATCAATAAGTGCACAACTAAGCACAATTAATCCTAATTTTATAGAGTGAATTGGCCCTATCATGCCCCCTGACCGAACGCTCATCTATCAAAGTCAAAGGGGGTTTCAAGCATTTCATTGAGTGGAGATTATCTTCAAATTTATTGTCGGACACCTGTAAGAAATTGCACTTGACACGAAGTTGTATACTGCATTTATATAGCCAATTCTTCTTGTATTTGTCGATAAACTAAAGTAAGTTGAAGTAGTCTTCTTCAAATTGAATGTAAAATATTCGATGAACCAAGTTCGTTGTCGCATAACTGCTTTACGATACTGAGCAGGCCAATATGTCCTAGACTTCTAAACCACTACTGAGAGATTTATTTATTTGTATTATTTCATATTGTATTCTATGATGGTCATCTTGTGACATAATCCCTACCCCCGATTTTTTATAATGTTTACTAATTGAATAAAAGCATTAAATTAATCTCAAAGGCATAGCAATATGGACCACATATAATTTTTCTTTTTTTTTTTAAATGTCCCGCTTCATTTTTTTTAGAAAGTCAATAAATTGTCTTCAAAAAACTTTAATTCCACATCTCGAACAATTACTCATCATTTCCATTTAAGAGGAAACTCAATATCAATTTCCATTCTTATCACCAGCATAACAAACAACAAGGTTTCTTTTTCTTCTTATTGATCATCTCCTTGATCTAGCATTTTTTTTTTTACCAAGAATAGTCTTCATTCATTCCATAATCATATATGATTTTCCTTTCTGGTCTTCTATCAATCTCTGCAACTGATGCTTCTTCGTTATTTTCTTTGATATTATCAACAAGAGCAAGAGAACTCTCTATTGCAATAACCGATAAAGGGCAAAAGATAAACAGAACTTGATAAGAGAATGATTGACCCTATAATGATTATAAACCATTCAAGTTAATCAACATCATAGCAACATCACCATCGAAGGGATCTAGTCATGATGGATTAGCAACAATACGCAACAAATGGTAGAAGTTAGTGGTAACCTCAGTTAATCACAAATAGTGTGCAACAATCAAGCAATAATTATTTATCATGACAAATTTGCCCAATACAATTCAAACAGTAATGACGATGTTCAACTAGTGCTATTCGGAAAGTGTACAGCAAATATGGTTCACCCCTATACGATGACGTATGGTGGTTGTGATTTCACCATCAGCCACCCTCTAGCGGTGGTGTTGGTTAGGATTTTCTACCAATGAATTAATCATCTATGATTCGGATCTAAAGACATGTATAATATTGGGCGGACCAACTCAAGGGTAAGTACTTAATAATCTTTCATTAAGCTTCTGATTCCGATGATTTTTTTCTCCTTTTTTTATACGATTTTCTCTTCTTCTTTTTTTTTTGCACGAATTTTTTTTCCTAATGTGTTTTGATCCTCTTATAGGTGCAAAATTACATTTTGTTGTTTCCAGACTTCATAGTAGGCTTATCTATTATCTTAGTTCTCTTGTTCTCTACTAGACTTAGCATAGGTCCATGAGTAATCTTGTGTCGCTCTGGCACCCGAACATTGACATGGGTCTATGAGTAGACTTGTGTTATTCTGGCATCCGGCCTTTTCTAGCTTTGATATGGGCCTATAGGTGATCTTAAGCTTTACTCTAAATCTTCAAGTTTGATTGGAATTTTATCAAGTAATAGGCCCCAAATTCATTCTTCTAAAAGAGTTAGAGCATCTCTCTATCAACAAAGTATCATTACTCGGTTAGTAGACGTTTACTCCACCAACGGGTGTTTGCTTCACCTTATGATTCTGCCATCATAATGGGTGTTTCCTCCACTAATGGGTGTTCACTTCACATTGTGCTTCTACTATCATGGTAGGTGTTTACTACACCAATGGGTGCTCGCTTCAGATTATCATTCTACTACCATAGTAGATGTTTACTCCACTAATATATGTGCACTCCACATCATCGTCAACGCTTTGTCAGGACGTGTTTATTTTCGTAGTAAGGCATCATCGTTATGCTATCAAGGATCAAATCTACTAATAAAGCATATGACCACATTTATGAGGATTTACTCCACTATCATTGTAGTGGCACTCCACTAGTAAAGTGTTAATACTTTGTCGTCTAAGTATCAATCGTTTCATTAGTAAATGTAGTACTACTCTGCAAGGGCTAGAATAATCTTAGCATTATCTCTACCTCTCCATTGTAATATCTCAATCAATGAGGCTCTGTATTAGTAAAGCCGAGAAAGCACACTAAGGAAAGGTTTAAATCTAGCTAGCGTGCTCCACTTACCCATTAAGTATACTCTAAATGTTGTCAACAAGACTGGGTAACATGGTATCACTAAGGGTATGCGGAACTCATGTTTGGCATTATCAATTGAACATTATACTCACATGCGTATCAACTTCCTCATATTGGAGGTATATCACCTATGAGTATCAAGATGGGTACATCACTTGGGCATGCTTCACACTCAAGTGCCTATGTCAAGCATTTTTTTTCCAAGATAGGTAGATTCTTTCCATGATAGTCAATGATAGGTAGATGTTTCTCGTGGTAGTCACATTCAAGGAAACCTCCAAAAGTTCATGTATCAACTTCTTCTCTCCCAATTGATGGCGTATCATTATATAATGGGACAACAACTCATACCAAGCTATTGTTTATGCATTCTTAGAGTTGCTTTGACCTTTGAGATAATATGATCAAGTATTATAAACATCAAACCTATCATGGGTTCACTTCGAGCCCGCAGGCTAAGGGTGCTTTAATCTCGTGATTAGATAAACTCGCATAAGGGGCATTACACCCACTACATGCTTAAAAGAGGATGCTTTAGCATGTAGCCATCATGAAGTCATCACTCCAAACATTTACAGACGAGGGTGCTTCGACATCAAATTCTATATAAATGCATTATAGCTACTCAATGTGTTGTAGAGTCGCTTCAGCATCGTTCCATGAGGGATTACTTCAATCTCGAAAATGGGCATTACACTTGTCGCATGCATAGGAGCAGATGCTTCTATTGAAAAAAAAAATTGCAATTACCATGACATGATCGCTTCAATCATTCATGGATGAGGTCACTTTAACTTTAAACATTGAACAAAGGAGTTACGAATTGCCAAGCCCATTGTGGGATTGCTTCAATCCTTCACAATTGAGATCAATTCAATCTCACACATAATGTTGCAGAAATGGATATTACACTAACTGTATGCTCAAGAGAATATGTTTAAACTAAAGAATGGCAGCTACCATGGAGTAATTGCTTTGATCATCCATGGATAAGGTCATTTACACTTCAATTCTATGAAATGGCATTATGGTTGCCAAGCCCACTATGGAGTCGCTTTGACTCTTAAATAATGTGGCAAAAGTGGGTATTACTCCCATCACACGCTTAGGAGCAAATGGTTCTACTAAGCGATTGCAGCGACAATGGAGTGATCGCTTCAATCATCCATAAAATGAGGTTGCTTTGCATCGTTACTGTGAAATGGCGTCACGACTGCCAAGCCTACTATAAAGTCGTTTCGACTCATCATAGCTGAGATCGCTTCGATCTCGTAAAAAGTGTAAAATCGTCATAGGTTTAGGGAGTGGATGCTTCTATTAAACGATTACGACTACCATGAAGTGATCGCATCAATCAACCTTGGATGAGGTCGCTTCGACCTCGATTCTGCAAAATGACTTTATAGCTACCAAGGCTACTGTGGAGTTACTTCAACTCATCATAGTTTAAATCACTTCAATCTTGTAAATAACGTAGTAGAATTAGGAATTGCACCTGTCACATGCTCAGGAGCATATGCTTCTATGGGACAGTTGTAGCTACCATGAAGTGATTGCTTTGATTATCTATGGATGAGGTCACTTCGACCTCTACTCTTTGAAATAGTGTTACAGTTACCAAGCCTACTATAGAGTTGCTTCGACTCATCACAGGTGAGGTTGCTTCTGTTTTGTAAATAATGAAGCAGAAATGGGTATTGCACCCGTCGCGTGCTCAGAAGCAGATGCTTCTACCGAACAATTGCAAATACCATGAAATAATTGCTTCGATCAACTATAGATGAGGTTACTTCAACCTCGATTCTGCGAGACAACATTATGGTTGCTAAGCCTACTATGGAGTTGCTTTAACTCATCACAGTTGAGATCGTTTTGATCTCGTAAATAATGTAGCAGAAATGGGTATTGTACCCATCTCGTAATCTAGAGCATATGCTTCTACTGGATAATCATGACTACCATGAAGTGATCACTTCGATTAACCATGGATGAGGTCGCTTCAACTTCGATTCTATGAAACAGCGTTACGATTGTCAAGCCTACTGTGGAGTCGCTTTAACTCGTCATAGTCAAGATCGCTTTGGCAATGTTAACTACACCCATATTCTATCATGAAGATTATCAACATTGGGAAGAGTGGTGGTAATATTAGCTACACCTTGACTTTGCCAAGTGCAATGCATCGTGTTAGCAACAACAAGTGTACCATGATGGTTGGAAATTGCTCATCAATGAAGCATACTTCTATTGTATATAAGGAGACAAGATATTAAGCATCTTTAGCTATATTATAAGCATCATGGGCCTATGGTAGCAATGTTAGCTACACCATAGCTCGAAGAGAATTGGTCCCATCCATTACAATTTTTTTTTTTTTTTTTTTTGTATCATGCTCATCAAAAGTGCTATAAACATGAGTATAAACAAGTATGGAAGAAGATGGAAAATCACATTATCATTACCACTTGCTTTATTTCTTCTTATTACTAGATGAGAATAAGTAAAAGACAACTTCTACCTTTAGTACACAGTTTAATCATATGTAAAAACAATTCTATTTATTATCTGTACCTTCATCATCCTTCATTTACACATCATTATCTTCAAGTTTAAGTTTGTCATTGCGAACTTCTTATTAAAAATCTTCCTCAGCATCCAATAATCTTTTGTTAGATGTCTCATAATCTTGTGGAATCTACAGAACCTTACATCTCCTTTCCCTTGTGCAGTGGGTTCCCGCTCAACCCTTAGCAATCTGAGAAACCATCCATCAACCATCAGCTAAGGGTAACATGAACTTTATTTATAGCACATGTGAAAGGTAGAACTTCCTAAGCACTATCTTTTATGGGTTTCTTGCTATCCTTGAAGCTTCCGCTTGAGTAGTGATCACTGATGTTTGCCTCTTCTTATTTGGGTTAACCTTTTGCTTGATGACGGAATTATTTATCTTTTGAATGTTCTCTACTAACTTTGAAAAGGACTTGAGTGACAAATTCTCTAAGTGTACAACATACTCTATGAACATACTTGGATGTAGATTTCGACGAGTTCTTTTTTGTCTAAATATCTTAGATATCTAAGGAGCATTACATAAGATGCTCGATGTAATCCATTAGATCTTCCTTCAGGCATTGTTTGATACACCCCATATCAGTCATCGTCACTCGATCTTGAGTTTCAAAGAATTTCTCAAAAAACATTCTACGTATAGTCCCCCACGAGTCAATGGAGCCAAGCGCGAGATTAACATACTAGGTGTATGCCTTCCCTATTAAAGACTTAGAAAATTCCTTCAACTTTAGGTCATTATCAAGTTTATAGACTTCAAGATTCTCAATGAACTTGAGAAGGTACTCCTTAGCACTACCCCATTGCCTAGTGAATTTGATAAACCTTGAACTAATGTAGTCCTTAGGATAGGGTTTCTCCACAATCCTTTATGGGTCGTGAGGTTGATGACGCTAGTAGTAGATGCAACTTACACCTGTTTTAGGTACTTTTTGAGGTCTTCCTTTTATCACATATGATGCATTAACTTCCACTTTAAGAGTAGAAATAATGCTACGAGGTGCGGCTATGCCAGCCATAAGAGGCTAGATATTGCATCTAGAGGAGGAGGAGTCTCCTAGACGGGCCCTTACCTCTTCTCTAACAGCAAGTGTGGGATCTTTTGGAATTAGAGGTAGCAAATACTGTAATGGTTCCTTTCGGTGTCCTTCATTTTTAGCAGCAGGAACAGTAGTTTGCTTATGTTAAGCATCATGTAGGGCCTCACGGTGAATACCCTCTAAGACAGCAATAGCTGGTGCAGTACTAGCCAGCTGCACATATAGTACAGGAAAGGTTATCCTGGGAAGTGTACTTCCCAATGTAGTAGTAGCTCTCGCCATACTAAGTAGGAATTGCTTAAAAACAATCAGAAATTGATTGAGGGCATCGGTATTCTCTTACATAGTGCGTGCCATGAGCTCATTATCCACTACGGGTGTCTACATAGCCACGGGGCAACATTGTCATCTACAACTAGGACTTGCTCAACCATATTAAGCTGATTGTCTTGATCTTAGGGATTTGCTTCTTGCTCAGCTCTCTTGCGTGGAGGTGACATTCTTGTCAAAAATGTACTGTTTCCCTAGCGTAGTCTCCAAACAAATGTATGGTATCATTGTTGCAGCTAGTCGATCACGTGCGATAGGCGTGCCGGTCGACCAAAGAGAATTCCTAAACTAATGATACGTGTACAGATGCCATAAAGAGAGGCGTAGGAGGAGGAACAAGCAAACCCAGTTTCTCAAGTGTGCGAATATGATAGAAAATCAAATCATATACGTTCGATCATTCTTGATTTGTTCTTTATGAAGTAGTTAATTTGATTCTTTCTAGAGTTATTTTAGCAGAGTTTCTATATTGCTCTCAATCTTAGCAACACTCAAAATGACCCAAATGAGAAGACAAGCATCTTATTTATAGATATTGGAGACTAGTAGTAGCTGTTAAATGATTTATAGATAGATGATTGAGGTGAAGCATTGCTTGCAATCATTAGATCTCTTTTATGAATCCAACGGCTAGAATCCATTCCTTTTTTATATATATGGGCATGAGCTTTGGATATGAGCCTGGAATAGAATAAAGGCTTTTATAATATAAAAATAGCCTATTTTTCTTATTAAAATAACCCATTTTTAATATAAAATAAAAATAGGCTTATTTTATTTTATATAAGCCCCATTTTAGTCAAACAAAGCCTAAATTAGTCCAGAAAAATAATTTTGGAGTTTACATTTCATGCTTAAGAAAACTGAATTAAGCCAAGAGCAGAATAAATTGGTCTGACGATCTCTATTCCAAGCCTACCAAGCCAAATCTCCCTATGACATCTCTTATTAGACTTCGTTGTCTAAACCCTATCACTAGCCTAAAAAACCAACCCATGGTATTAAATTGATCTCTAAGCCCAATTATTGAAATGGCTACATGTATTATGTCGAATTTGGTACCTAAGCATTCATGAAATGTGCAATTAACTACTTGCATTTTTAAATGGTCAACTTAATACTTTAATCGTCTTATAATGTACGTTTGTACTACCCATCATAACACCTGTTATCTCAGTTGGTTCCTTAGACCAATCGTATTGTAGCACATGTACTGATGAAGAGAAAAAAGATCACTTTGGCTTTTTTAAAAACATTATAAACCAAATTTTAGGAAAAAAAAAAGACATAAAAGATTAAAAAAAAAGGCCAAATTAAAAAAAATGTTTTTAAATACTGCTAAACCAAAGCCAAAGTGAAGAGAGGCGATGTAATTGGAAACCTTAATCCTAGATAATGATGATCAACACCCTCGATGAACCCAATCACAAGTGGAAGTTTCTCCTCCCCTTTCATGAGTAAACTCACCATTGACATGTTCCATGTATGTGTGTCCACTTATGATCAGAAGCAATGGGATGGGTTATCACTTTTCCAGCAAGAGGAAAAATGCATCAAAAGAGAAAAAGGAGCTGGTCTTGTGTCTTCCTATGTGTCTCAGTCAGGCTTGATCTTGGGAGAGAACGTGCGCGCCTATCTTTGGAAAAATTAAAACTAAGAGAGTGAAAGAGAAAGATGGGGAGATGAGAAAAACATGTATATATATACGGGGAGAGGAGAAACCAACTTAGCTAAAAGAAAAAAAAGCAATAAAAAATAATAATAAGCAAAAAAGAGTAGAAGAAGGGCGATTGAAAAATGAAAAAGGAGATAGAAGAGTGAGCTAATATGGGCATGCGCTTGTATGTATATATTGGCTGGTTGTAGTGCATAAGTTAACTTGGGTTATGTTTTAATTGTTTCAGTTCTAGAGTGGCTATCACTCATGATCCGGTTCATCGAAGGTGTCGATTATCATTATCTAGGATTAGGGTTTCCAACCACAGCCCCTCTTTGTCACTTTAGCTTTGATTTAGAAGTGTTAAAATAATTGCTTTTTAATTTGAACATTTTACGTTTTTTTGTCTTTTTTTTTTTTTTTAATTTTGGTTTGTAAACGTTTGTT
This sequence comes from Combretum micranthum, assembly GCA_024138025.1. NCBI lineage: Eukaryota > Viridiplantae > Streptophyta > Magnoliopsida > Myrtales > Combretaceae > Combretum > Combretum micranthum. The sequence goes on from JAMXBD010001075.1 coordinate 413,051, forward strand.
AAAAAGCCAAAGTGTAATTTTTTTTCTTTTTTTGTTCGTCGATACATGTGTCATGATATGATTGGTCAAGGTGCCAACTGGGATAACAAAGCAACAATGATGTTACAATGAGTAGTAAAAATATACAGGAAAAGATTATTTAGGCATTAAATTAACCATTTAAAAGTGCAGGTGGTTAGTTGTACATTTCATGAAAGTTCAAGTACCAAATTCAACATTAATACTAGTCTAAAATGCCATCTGGATGGGCTATGCAAAATTAAGTTAACCTAGGTAGTTTAAATGATCTTGAAAATTTTAATTAGACAATAAAATTGACACTTTAAAAGTATATAAGAAATTAATCGAATAATTAATTAAAGTCTAGGTATCAAATGGGAATTACTCTTTAGAGTTTAGCTAATTGATAAAATTATAACTATACACAAGTTTGACATTGGTGTTTAATAGTTCTATATATATAATATATATATATATGTATTACACACAACTTTTTTTTGTTTGAATTGTTTTCCTCTTCTTTTTCTGGGCCCAAAAGTTTTAAGTGATGATCAATAAACTAATATCATAAAATTATTATTTAAGTGTCTTATTTTTTAAAGCAAAAAGTACCATATATAGACACACACGTGTTTGTATTTTATGGTAAAAACATAGTTTTAATTGCATCCAAAATGCTGGTGTGCATATGCTAATAGATCATCACGATAGCACTTCCCTTGTACAGTATCATTTGTCAAATATATTGAACATTAAATGCAACATAACTACGGAATTTTAATTGGATGAATTCTGAAAGTAAAAGAAGGCATTCCTAATTCAATTAGAAAATCAAGATATCTTATAAAAACTTAAAAAGAAAAACTACCTAAATGAATGTTTTTCTTAATGGCTGACGCATGGTTCTACCTCTACCTCTACAAACACGACACATATTTTCTTAGTTGGCTTCTCTTTTCTCGCATGTTCTACACAGACACATAAACACTCGTACGACACCAAAACTACAGACACCTGATCTCCCCTTGTCCTTAATCCAGCTTTAACTTTGTCACACCACAGATTAACAATGGCGATGTGGACGTCTACCTCACGACAGGCCGCTACTCTCTCTATCTCTCGTCTTTCTACTACTCTGAAATCTTCTCCTCCTTCGTATCTTGTTCATCGGCGTGGACTGGCCGCTGCTGGTGGTGCTGGTAAGTGAGCGCCAGCGTCTCTTTCTTCATCAGTGCATGTTATGGTCACGTATTACTGCTCTTTTATCTATTTATTCAATTTTTGCTACAGATCATAACGTTCCACCAAAGGTTAACTTCTGGGAAGATCCACTGAGCCCTTCCAAGTGGAAGAAAGAGCAAGTGAGTATCACCTTGGATAAGCTTTTTATTCTTCGATAGATTTTGCCACTTGGTTGTGCGACTTCAGTTACGAGAATGAATTTAAGTTATGCAACACAACGAACAAAGTACGCTAAATGTAAAAGTCAAAACCAAATTTAAAAACTTAGTTGATTCTAGATGAAGCAATGAAGCTATTCGAGATGACAATAGTACTGAGTCCATGCTCAACTCATAGCTCAGTTAGGTTTATTCAATTAGTTAGTTTGCTTTAATTAAATCATATAAAAAGTTCGAAATTGACCTGCTAGTACAAAGCTCAATTTGAGATTAGACTTGTGCGCTTGTATAGGTCAAATAAACTAACTTAACGTTACGTTGATCAATTAGTCCAATTACGTTAATGTTATATTTGATTCACCAAAATAGAGTAAAACTGGAAAAAAAGTTTCTGTTCTTCTTCTACGTGGGGGTAAAAAAAAAAAGTTATACTTGTGAGGACTAGCAATTCTTGCCTTAAAGGGGAAAAGGATTTTTTATCTACACTAGATTATATAGAATAGACATTTCTTATGGATAATTTTTGTATTTTGCTATAATAAAGGCAAATTGACGAGTAAAGCAAACATATCATAATTCTCAATTTAATAAACTAGCGAAGCTCTAACTCATGCTTGAGCTTAACTCCCCTGCATATCAACCCAAACTCGAGTATCGTGCAAGTAGGTTTAGTTCAATTTACAGCTCTAGGTGTGGAGCTACATTCGACATGTTATTAGAGTAGCACATCTGTTTAATTATTTTGACACGACGGATTTTAGTGAATGTTCCCAAGGAAAATTAAGGTACTAAATATAGAAGCATACACTCTACAAGCTTAGACTTTTAGGTTGGTTCATTGTGAAGTTGAGTTGGAGAATTCATTTTTGTTTAACTAACGCGAGGCTCATTGGCTGTCATCTGGCAGTTTGTGATTGTCTCTTTGGCAGGGTGCGGATTACTCTTCTATGGGGGTTATATGTATCTTACAGGAGCAAAGAATGACACAAAGGAAGAGGTTACTCTTGTCTCATTTGAGAAAATATTGATAAAACTTCCCATATTTTTTTATTACATATAGTATAGCATAACAAGAAAAGCCACAGTTGTCTCATTACCTTCATAATAAGATTTCTTGTTTCTCCATTCCCATTAGTGTTGTATTGGGATAGTTGGTCTTTCCTCCTCCTGATTTTCGTTTGATCATCTTTTGCAGAAGGTTGGAGAAGCATCGCGTTGAGTAGAAGCTTGCCTTAATGTGCATGGTGGAATAAATTGAAAATATCTGGTTCCAAATTCTCATGGTTGAAGTGAAGGTTTGCTTTGTTATTCTGGCATTTTTACATGACAGTAAATTGAAGCAGAAGGCTTATGAGTTCTGGAGAATGATGAATAATATATGAAGCTATCCCTGTATATACTAGTTTAGTTCAGCATGACAGAATTGGGCTTTTTTCTCTACCTTTTTTTTAAGAACTTTTTGAAAAAAAATGTCGTTCCTTTCCCTTCCTTCCGGTGTTGTCTTCAAAATAATGATACTTAGTCTGATGGTATCAATGTTGCGATGTCGGGAGATAAACGTGGGAAATATATAATTAGTGCTGTGATCGGATTAGGGTTTTTATTTACAAATCTTAGAATATATGATAAATAAGAGAAATAGGCGAGTGATGAAGAAAGATTAATATATGATTTTATTGTAGAAAAGAATAAATGTAACAATTTGGGTACCGGAATTTCATTCATGTGCATAATTAATTGACTAAAGCTTAATAACATTAATTTACTACCTATAAATCTTTTAAAATTAATTATAAAAATGGATAAAGTTTAAGTAGCTAATGGTAAAATTTAATAAAGATAAAATAGTTAATTGTCAAAATAAGCAAGGTTTAGATATTAATATATATTTTTAAAGTGACAAAATAAAAATATTTTTTAAATTTTAAATGATTAATTATAAAAATAGGTAAAATTTAAGTACAAAAGGTAATACTTAAAAATTAAAAAAAAAAAAAGTTACGACATAAAAAAGATAAGGGTAAGAATAAATTGATATTAATGTATGATCTTGCTATTCTAAGTCGGTTGTACCCTGTTTCAACGCATCGAAACAAGGAACTAGACTAAAGTCAAATGTGCCAACTTAGATTTAGTTCATCATCTTCCTCAGTGTCTTGCTTCCAACTTACTACATTTGATTTGATAGGATAAAAGTGAGGAATAGCCTAGATTTCATACTCTGGAAGTTAACGATGGCATTTCAAAATTATTCCTAAATGTTAAATTAGCTAATCGGAGAATTTGTGATGATTGCATGATTGATTTAAGAAAACATACTATATATTTGAATAAACCTGAAAAATGCCAATTAATTTAGATACCTATAGAGTTGCGCGGCGATTTTTTCAAGTGATTAATGAGGTACTTTATAGGAACATAGAGGTGCAATACAATGGCAGTGAAAAATGACTGATTTAATGAGTTGGATACGATCAGCAAAGAAAGGTAATTTCAAAGTCCAAGAGTTCAATTCCATTCTCTTCCATGGGGGGTGGGTGGGTGTTGCTCTTCTTCCTATCTGCAAGAAGACTGCATGCTTGAAAACAACCTAGTATTGCATGAATTAAGGAGAGAGAAGTTGGATTCCTTTGCTAAAAATCATAAAATCATCAGCCAAATAGAGGTGCAAAAGCCTGTCCTCGAGTGTCTAATGGTTAGAAGGGGAAGGGGAGCTCGCCATTTTCGTTAGCATACCCGAGAGTGCTTCCATTCTTGATTATGTATACAAGGGGAGATGGGATTTTCTAACCTTAATCTCTTGGAACTCTAAAAGAAACTCATCAATTCTTCATTAATATTAAGGAAAATCTTGGGAGTGCTTAGCACTAGGATAAACATTTGACAATGAGGCGGAAAACCATGCAAATGAGAACTACTCCTAGAAATTTCCAATTTATATTGCCGTATATGCCTTCATAGTATTCGACTTTTAGTACACGGTACACGCCTAGGCGAGGTCAGGAAATTGTTCTTGAGGAAAAAAACTGGGTTCCAAATGTAGAAAAGTGGGGAGCAGTGACAGTTTATAAGAATGTGGCCAGGCTTTGCCAAAATGGGATTGCTAACCTGCTTATTTGACCAAGAGAAGTAAGCCCCCTACAAAATGTAGGTCCTCAAGTTCCAACACATCCGAACTGTTGTTAAGCTCCAATATCGCAGCATCATGTCTCATTTTTCCACCTTTTCATTCAAGAATAGATCGCCTGATGTTAAAAACATCCAATGAACAGCAGAGCAAACATGAAGAGATGAGGTTGAATGATATGATGGCCAAACAATCACCAATAATGATCTTGACCAATGAATTATTTGAGTTGTATTATCAATGTGTGGATAAAACACATGCATGTCCTTGTGAAGTTGAAAAATTAATTTATATACACAATCGATCAAATTTGCAATTGATTTAATGAACATATTGCTGTAAGAGTTCTAATAATTCCGTTAGAAGTTCTGGATGATCTCTAAAAGCATGAAAGCATTGCCATAAAAGGAAGCTAGCAAAATCCATAAGATTTTACTCTTGCTACATGCAACAAGCCAAATAAGTTCTAGCAGTGATACAATCAGGTTGAAATTGAAGCAGTACAATGGGATAAAGGCATAAGTACTGCCTAAAATTTTGGTAATTTGATACCCAATATTTAATTTTTGATTAAAAAAAAGTACTTGTACTTTCAAAATCAAGGCATTTTGATACCCTCATATACTTATAATTGGGCATTTTGGGCACCTGAAATGCCTTGATTTTGAAAGTATACGCACTTTTTTTGCCTAAAATTAAACACTAGGCATCATATTGCCAAACCATGATAGTACAAGCACTTCTCGTGCTTTTATCCCTAGTACAATATTAAACTCGAACACAAAATTAACTTGAACTTGATCAAATTTAGAATTTTGAGCTTAAGCTCAACTTAAAGCAACACTAAACAAGTTGTGGATTAAACTCTATTAGACTTAGTTTGTTTAAAAATATATTTTGCTCAAATTAATATGGACATCCAAACTCCATTTGAATTTGACTAACATTTACACACAACTCCATTGGAACTTAACTGATATTTAAGCATGTCTTGAGCTTTATTAGGCTTACCCGCCACCATGAATCTTGAGCTAAGCTCGCCAAAGCACTGGATCATTCAAGCTCAAGCTCAACATAATTATTCTCAAACCGAACTTATGTAAACATCAAGTCAAACTCTAGTAAATGTCAAACCGAAGCCTAGTAGCTCATGAATGGATCGCCTTAAACACACCCTTAGGTACAAGGGCATGAAACATTCAGCTGGTATCCAGCAAATATATTAACAAAAGAAAAGGAAAAGAATTTCCGAAATCAATTTATTAAGCAAAAAACAAACAGGAAAATTACAGAATTTTCTACAAATAAATGTTTGATGTGACTGAATTCTACCTTTTGAAGGCAACAACGCCGCAGATATTTCAAGGATAGTTCTCCCGAATCCTGATCCTTTCGCTATCTTGGTTACATTCTTCTACAGTATTCCCAAAAAAAAATTCTAAGCTACAAATTTTAGCAGTGGCTCAAAATTAGCCCCCAGTAAATACCTGTCAGATACAAAAAAATGTTGTACATTGGACAAAATGCCTTCATCAGCCAAGGTGGAAATAGAATTCCCCAAACATCAACGATTATCCTACTTGCACGATGTATATACAGACAAATTCCAAGATACAGAAGACACCCTATACTTCCAAAATCCTCCGGCATCGAGCAATTACGCCCTTCAGAGGTCTACCTTAAAACCTGACTAAAAGGTTGATCCCATGGCTATTGAGTAAATGCATTGTGCTGATGAGCTGAGATCAACCTATTCCTACCCCGGCCTCTTCGAGCACTAGCAATTCTAGCAATCAAAGAACTAGATTTGTTTACTAGTGCGCTAAGCCCCATCAGCTTCAAGCCTAGACTCTTCACCAAGTAAGATATCCTACTGTTATCTCCTCCGCTCACCAGTTGCAGGACATCAGTCTCTGCTTGAGTTAGCACTGTATATAGCTGCAAAGGTGGCATGGGGTCAGAAGAACTTTCCTTATTGCTTTCAATGGTAACTCTCAGGATCCCCATTGACCTGGGGTCATCAGTAGAAGTATCAAAAATGACAGAAAAATTTCCAAATACTAGATCAGGCCTCTTGAACAGATTAACCAGGAGATCACTGCTTAGTATAGCATTTCTTGACGTATTCTTTCTTGGGATATTTTGCCACAAACTAGCAGCACGGAGGATGCATGAAGCTTCTCTTAAGCCACTCAAAAAGGCACCATGCATGCTTGCAGGATACTTTCTGTTTGTGCCTTCACCAGCAAAAAAGAGCCGATCGCCCACATTTTCAGCCAAAATATCATAATCGCTACCAGATGAATGTACTCTTACATGAGAATATGAACCAAAAGAGAAAGGGTCACTGCCCCATCTAGTGCATATTGTTTGTATAGGGTCAGGAACATTGATACCTCTTGGATTGTATATACCTGAAATATTACCACACTCCAAATAAACAATTAGCATCAAAATTAACAGCTGAAACAGAGAGGAAAAAGAAGAGAAATAGAAAACATAAGGCAGCCACAAACTAAGAATAAGTAACAAGAATGTTGGTCTTGATACAAAAGAGAGTACCTCTGAGACAGTCAATACATGGTCAAGTGAATCTGATGGATTTGTGAATTCAAATTGTTGTGCAGCTTCTCCAGCAACCAGTGCAATGAGCACAGGGCCACCTGACACTGTGTGGTAACTGTAGAAAAGAAAGAATTCACCACGTTTCTGGCATTCATTGCTAAGACAACCAAATGTATCCAAATCTTCCCCCCAGAAAACATAAGGGAAAATCATGGCCACTTTGTTCAACAGTCCAAAACCCAGCCTTTCAATCGCTGCAAGCTTCCTACGAGGTAATTCTGGTTCAAATCTAATGGTTCTTTTCTTTAAGACACCAAGAGGAACAGTACAAAGGACGGCATCTGCTTGGAACACCTGGTCTCCAGCAATCACCTCAACAGCTTCATCATTGTACCTTATTACATTCACAATCTTCTCATATAATATAGGAACTTCTTCACACAAAGCTTTTACCAATCTACAATTTCCTCCGGCAAGAAAGCAGTGATCCCCACCCATTTCATAGGGATCATCTTGATCCCAGTATGCAGCAGATAAATCTGAAATACAACCAGCATTTGCATATTCCAAGTTTGCAAGATGCCAATTGAGAAGTTGCTTCTCCTCAGTACTCCCCCCCACAGCATACAATTGTCTTAATGTCTCCAAGACACTTCCTAGAGATATATCTTTTGCAAACCCATTTCTAATTTGTCTCAATTCCATAACCTTGTCAAGCAATTTGTTAAAAATAAACTCAACCTTAGAATCAATGTCCTTATTGACTGGTGTTCCATCAGGGTTGTACAAAGGGCAATTATCTCTGACTTTATGAAGTGGAATAGACAGTTGCCTAGCTAGAACACCAAGAGGATTGGCGTGAATGCCAGTTATTACACTGCCACCAAGATCTACTGCAGCAAAATTACCCTTCTGACCCATCTTTTGAGTATAAACTCTACCACCCGGGCGGTTTCTAGCTTCTAGCACAATGACCTTAAAACCGAAAGACAAAAGCTGCCTTGCTGCTGCAAGCCCAGCAAGTCCAGCACCAACAACAATTACAGACCCCTCTACTGCATCCTCAGGTACATGACTCATTAATGGCGGCAAAATCCCGAAATTTATGTACCCATTGTACAACAGAAAATAATATGCTGAACTTATCAAATGGCCAACCTCACTACTTACCGTCTCTTTGATTTGTCCAATCGATAGCCACACACCTACGTTGTTCCTCCACCTTGACAATATATGATTTCTAACAACTATATAATCATTCTGCTCCTTTCCACCCAATTGTCTCACCACTCCAGCTCGAATTTCTTCCTCGAGCAAGGCATCGATTGGAAATCCAAGTGAAACAGCTATCATGGCCTCAGTTTCGGTCTCTTTCTCTAGCTCCTCCTGGGTCCGAAACTTCTTCTTAGTGGAACCACCCAAGTGCTTCTCTATATATTCATCCACTAAATCCTCACTATAATTCTTAACACCCGATTTCCTTCTCGACGGCCTCTTAGGTACCAACCCATCGGAAACCGGTGTTTCGGTCATCGTAACCCGATTTGGCCCGTCGAGCATTGCAAAATGAGAAAAAAATTAACAATCTAAAACCTCATCAAACGTCTCTAAACCAACATACCCAATTCTAAAAACTACAACAATCCTTCCAAAAGCTCAATCCTTTCCTCAAATGATCAACACTTTCAAACAAGCCATTATCATGCAAGGAAAAAATGTTCAATGCTTCATCTTCATCCAACTTTCATGCAACTCTTGATTTTCCTCACTATCCATTGCTTATGAAATTCAATAACTTCATACGAACATCGAATTAAAACGAAAAGCCCAATTTTTCCCGAGACACTAATCATAAAACACAAAATCAACCAGCCAACACGTGCATGTATGTTGATGGGTTCTCAAATGAATAGAAAGATGCGAATGAATTACCTTTGAATTTCAATTGGATTCGACCGATTTTCCATTCCAGGCGACAGTGAATTTTCTAGGGTTTTGATGGCGCGATCTTGAAAAAATGTGCGTTTTCGTGTGAGCAGAGGTTGGTTGGGGAGTTAACTTGGTGATTTGGTTAAAAAATTTGGATAATGGAGGGAACTGGAGGACGTGGTGGGCCGACCACTGCTGAGTGGGCCATATTTATTGGGTCGATTATAAGGCCCACGACAAGTCTTCTCGTTATGAGTACAGATGGCGATCATGAAAAGGTGGGGACGGTGATGTCCCGGAAAGCCCGTCGCAGAAAAATAATGTTGTTTTAGATGGTAAAAAGGGACTGCCCTACATGTTGGACGCTAGCGGAAGATCTTGCTAGATGCAACCGGATGGATTTAGGGTGCGACAGTACAATCTAATAAATAGCCTATGTGAAATTATTCGATAATGTTTGGAATAGTGCAAATAATTTCTAGTTAGGTTTTGGAATGGATATAGAAACCTGAAAAGAAAAATTTTACTAAATTCGTTTCATTTAACAAAATTGAAAATCAAATTGATTTTAAATTTATATTTTAGATACTAATTCAATTTAATATATGTCATATGTGGTTTCAAATTTGTAGAAAATTCTATCTAATAATATATTGTTTTATTTAATCATCATGATTTATTATAATGTTAAGAATAGATTTGGAAGTATATATTTTATACAAAAACACAATAAGTAAAAAGAAAATTATGAGTGTTTGTGTTTGAGATTTTCTTTAGATAATTTTAAATATAACATAATTGTAATTAAAACATTCTTAGGTTCACTAAGCTTAGGTGTTTTATAGAGTCTATAAAGTAGATTTTTGGTTTAAGAATAAAAACCCTATAGGGAAATATAGGTCTTAACAGACCTTGTAAGGTATTGGGGTAAGTTCAAGTTTTGTAGAACCATGTCCCGAGCTTTTGTCTAGTGCATATCTAATTAGGTTAGAGTTTGATTCTTTTCCTTTCACCAAAGAATTAGGTTATATGATACTTTAACAACTCAATAGGTACCAAACCTATGCTAACTCTAATTTAAGGGAGGATAGTTGTAATGTCCTATATATTCAAGCCTAAAACCATGATAAAATCAAATATCAACAGAAGTTTCAATCCTAAATCTTTAATATGATTTCTAATCGCTATTATGGAAACGAATGAAACGCTTAGAAAGTTAACTAGAAAGGAGAAAGTTATCTTGAAATTTCATAGTAAATACCTTATAGTAACTAATCAAATTAAACTTGTAAAAATAAGTAGTAATAAAGTAAAAGTAAAAGGTAAATAATAAGAAGTAAAACATAAATGGTAAATAGTAAATATGTCAATCCTAGATTTAGTAATAAAATTAGTAAAAAGAATGGCATTAAATTAATTAATTTGGCAGATTTTTATAAATAAGATTGAATTAATAAAAGAAATTACCAAAACACCCTCTAAATTTATCTAAACTTTTGGAGTAGGGGACAATCATGAAGTTATGGAGATCTAGATTCTGATGAAAATTATTTAAGAGACCAAATCTTGTTCCTTCAAGCTCGTTTTCTCACCGTAAGTATTTACGGTGAAAAAACCTTCATATCACCGTCTATTATTGTCAATGGATTTTCTCTACCTCCACACACTTCAACTTGTTTTAAGAATCATGTCCATCGGATACCCATGTGAATTATTGAAATTTTGAAAGATTTTACGTAGAAATAAAGCCATATGGGAACAAATCATTCCATTAAATTATAAATATAATCCAAAAAAGAAAACACACTTGCAAATTATTCCTCCATTTATTGCTATAACTTATCCTAGGAGAAGACAATTTTCATAACAACCGGTGCAAATTGGGTAAAATCACAAAAGCAATAAAATATGAGCTTATGTCTACAACAAAATGACCATAGACCGAGTAAGAAGTTACAGGAGTCGAATTCACATTTGTGGTTGCTGTGGAACCAAAATCATGGCTTCATAGATAGAAACTGCAATTCATCATAATAAATTCTACTACATATGACATTCAATTTATAGTGCTTTTCCCATTACATATTGTGGAGCTTGAAATTTTCCTTTTCCTTAATTGGATCCACATTAAACTCTGCCCACTTAACGTAGATACTCCACTCAATTAAAGAAAACCTTTAAAAATTTTCTTTTTGAAAATTCATTAAAAATTAACTGGGATCCGCCACCAACATAAGTTGGAAAAAAAATGAAATTAGAGTCAGCTAAGCGGGCCAACTCTAATTTAAGATACTGCTCTGTAGGCTTTTCCAAAAATCATTTTTGGAAAAAATATTTAACCAAAAGATTCAGGATCGAGCTATCCTATTGCACCTATAAGGTTACCACTTATGGGCTATTAAAATTTTACGGGCCTTAATTAAAATATCAAATATATATACTAACATTTACAATAATAGTAAAAGTAAAGAAGATAATGAAATGACGAAAATTACCTAAACTTTGCTAACATCCTAACAACCTGCAATGTGTAGAATTAGTTAAAAATAAATAAATAAATTGCTGAAAAGGAACAAAAAAAAAGTTAGTACAAATTAATAGAGAATAATAAATAACATTAATATGCAAAATAATTATATCAAATCAAAATAATATATTAAATATGCTAAAATGTAGAAATATAATTATATGGAAAAATAAAATTTTTCACATTTTTTGTGGTTGCCCCGCCGGTTGTAAGTGCCTACGTATCGGTTATGCAGGAATCAAATCATCGTAATTCATTTGGTTTTATAAAACTTTAGTTTATTGGATAGATTTTAATCTCCAAAAAAATTGCTAGATTTAAGTTTTTTTCATCAAATTTATTTTTATTCACGAAAAATCCTAGGATGCCTAAATTTAAGTTATTATTTTTGAAAATCTAATGCAAAGTCCTAAGTCTTGAAGAATTTCAATTATGTGATTTTTATTTATGAAAATATGACTACGTGACAAAACAATTCATATGTAATGAAAAACCTAAGCAAGCTAATATGTAAATAGATGCAAATTTTATTACTTTTGTAATTAATTTAAATTTTTTAAGGAAAATACATAATGACTAGCACAATTAATCACAGGTAATGTGATCACCAACACAGATATATGGAACACGCAATGCAAAGCCAATTAGTGATTCAGACATTTACAAGCAAAAAGAAATTATCACATAAATTCATTAAAAAATGCTAATAATGCACGCATGACATAAATTTAGAATACTCCATCTAAGTGCTCATGACATGTGAAAAGATAAGTTAGCAACTGTCAATTATATTATACATGGACACAAGCTCATTAATTAAGAATAGAAAAGGAAGAAAACGAAAAATAAATTCACTAATCAAGCTTATTTGATCTCAAAGAAAAGAGCATAGGTTAGCTCTCCTAGAAGAATAAGCTCAATTTTGAGTCATGGAGGGGTTAACATCGTGGGGTCGCATACACATCGGTCAGGTCGTCTTCTTCACAGGTACATCATGCATGACGTATTAAACAAGAGCTGAAGCATGGGTTCGATGGAGTAAATCGATTAATGGCTGTCATGGCCGCTTGTTTGGTTGAAGATGAAGACGGTGGAGATCTTGGGTTCGACAGAGGCGAGTGATAAAGATGGGTCGTTCCACCATGAGGGTCTGCTATGGGTGCGTTGAGTTTGGGTTTTGATGGGGTTTGCGTCTGTGGCTTTAGATGACTTGGCTTGTAGTGGCCAAGCTTGCAGATGGATATGGTGTAGATGGGGGTTTGGCATGATGGATGGGTTTGTGTAGGTGCCATTCCTATGCAGGTAGTGTGATGGTCTTGATTATGCTCGATGGGTTCATCGAGTTTGGGTTGTGAGCGAGGACAGTTTTGTATTTGACGGAGATGGAGAAGGTCTGTTGTTAAGAGATAGATTTAATGGGCTAGAGAGAGAGAAAGTTCTTTGGGGAGAAAGGATCCGTAGAAAGATAGGATAGTATTGTAAGGTAGAATATGATCTTTTTCGTACAGTTCCCTCCTTCATTCTCTTCTAACGAATTGTTATAAAAATATTGTCATGGTTCTCCTTTTGATTAGGGATATCGAATTGAATTAAATCAGATCTTTATCACCATTCATAATCAATAATGTTCTTTTGATTTGTTTTTATCGCTTTTGAATGCAAATCCATTGCATATTTTGAATCTAGACATTATTTGTATCAAATTTATCTCCAAGTTTGATAAAAACAAATCCAAACAAAGAAGATTTGGCCAAATCTATCTAGCAAGCATCTCTCTCTTCATGTTTATGTATGAAACAAGATAGAAGAAAATCGTATGCCTAGTGCATGACTTGCAAAGTTTACCCACCCAGTTGAATTTATGTGTAACAACATCCCGAATTATTTTAATATCCAAATACATTTTTATAGAATATTTCAATAAAATATCAATTTTGCTAAATTACAAGTTTAAAACCGATTATCATTAAATATGACAAAATGGACTTAGATTGGAAATATTAAATAAAATTGGTCCATCTTATCACTAAACTTGACTTTATTCAAATTTCATGCATACCAGGATTCCATCAAAGCTCTTTGTGACCCTAAAATGATGTTTTCAATTTGATCTGTTATTATTATTTTTTGTCTCTTTCAATTTTTTTTTTTTTAATTTTAAATTTTCTTATGTTTTGGGATTTTCTTAATTTTTTCTTCTTTTTTTTTTTTTTATAAACCTGGCAAATGGAAAATTAAGAGGAAGGCAAAAATGGGGTGCCTACACATATCAGTTGAAATGTAGCCAAAGAACATACAAGAATCCTTGCTTTTAAAGCAAACGAAAGAAGAGAAGCTTACCAATAAGCGAAGCCTAAAATAAGTCCTCCAAAACTTGATCCATAGGAAACATTGTACCAAGCTTTGCACCTTTTATCCTAGATCTTGAAAATGCTCATTAAGCTAGATAAAAATATAACAACTAAAGTATAGCTATAGTAAAAACAATAGACGAACCTCTCCACATTTTAACTTGTGTTAATTGATAATTTGTGCTAGCAACCACAACATCATAATCATTCCATTGAATTACAAAGGTAATCTAGAAAAGACTTCATCAAACAAAGTAGATGGGAACTGTAATGCTTGATCATGTAATAAACAAGCCTTGGAAGATGACCTCAAATTTGTTGAAAATGTAATTAGGGAAAAAACAAAGAGATGATAATTGTATGTAATCAAGTTTGTTGAAAATGTAGTCAAAAGGCCTTAGAAGATAAGCTCAAATCACCGAATAAAGAATACCTACACCAAATGCAATCAGCCTAGCAGGAGCTTACCCAAGGTTTGCACTAAGGATATTCCCAAAGAAAACCTGTTACACAAGAGATGGATCAACATTGGCCCTTTTAAGATCACATAAAATTGAAACACAAGTTGCTCTTCTCAATTCACAAGTTTTCTTTTATTTTCTTCAAAAAAACCATACATATAAACCAAATAGAACTGTAGTGGTAAATTACATTGAATAGCAATTGATCCTAGATGTGTGGTAGACAACAAAGAAAGAGTTCCCATAAAAGCACCCATTAGTGTGCGCGCAACGCGATTGATACAATCATCTATGGAATGTCAACAAAACAAGCAAATTTAAATTAAAAAGAAAAAAACCCAATTCATTATTTGTTTTGTAGTTAAGATACAACAATATAAGAACTACCATGAATTACAGGAAAAAAAATTCTAAAACAAGAAATAGGTCATAGACATGTAAAAGGGACTATAATCTGCTCATATATTCATAAAAAGGAAAGAGCTTTACAGAGGAACATGTGATCCTTTTCATAATGAACAATAAGGTATGATTGTATTTTGTGACTGTGATGGTTTTAAAAATGACACTTTTATGAAGAGAACAAGTCAGATACCTCAAAGTTTAATGTTGTCTAATGAAGAATCCATTTACTCTTGAAAGTTTGAATCTTTTGGCAAAAAATAGTTAGCTATAGCCAAAGTACCATGATTAAATGATTATAAGTATGAGAAGTAAATAGAAAATAAGATTAATTGAGCTAAGTCATGAGACTAAAAGAGTTCAATCGACACTTACCGTTAACATCAACAGACAGATGCATGAATAGAGAGAGAACCTTCCCCTTAACAATACGATCTTCTCCTTACTTCCTTCGATCACAGCCTTGCAAGCTCAATGGATATCAACATCGTCAGTGCTAGACTTCGCCACCATGAGTATTCAGCACCAGAGTTCATTGAGCTCTACAATCCAAGCTTGGTTTAGCTTAGCTAGGTTTGGGTTAGGACTAGTATTTCTCTTTTTGTTTTTCTTTCATCTACAAACCCTAAAAATATGGGGGCTAAGGTTTCTGAGCACTTTAAGAGATGAGAGAGGGAAGGACAGGTTAGATATAATATGGGTGGCTTTTTATACTAGTGTGCGCAAATTTTTACATCGCATCGAACAACCCACAATTTTTCACTAGGATCCAATAGTCTTTATAAAGACTTCCCTATAAGTCCTTTTAAATGACTAGACCCAAGTAACTCCCTAATGTTTGGAATAGATTTTGAGATTATTTTGCAAATATTCTCTAGTTAGATTTTAGAATGTGTATAGAAACTTAAAAAAAAAATTACTAAATTCATTTCATTTATTAGAATTGAAAATCAAATTGGTTTTAAATTTATATTTTAGGTACTAATTCCATTTAATATATGACACTTGTGGTATCAAATTTATAGAGGATTCATTTTTAATAATATATAGTTTTAATTAACCATCATGATTTATTATAATGTTAAGTATAGATTTGGAAGTATATATTTTATACAAAAGGCAATAAGTAAAAAGAAAATTATGAATGTGTGTTGAGAATTTTTTTTAGATAATTTTAAACATAAAAGAATTGTAATTAAAACATACTTGGGTTCACCAAGTTTAGGCGTTTTATAGAGCCTATGAAGTAGATTTTTGGTTTAAGGATAAAAACCCTATATAGTAAGATAGGTCTTAACATACCTTATAAGATATCGAGGTAAGTTCAAGTTTTGTAGAACCCTGATCCAAACTTTTGTTTGATTACATGTCTAATTAGGTTAGAGTTTAATTATTTTCCTTTCACCAAAGAATTAGGTTATATGATCCTTTAACAACTCAAGAGGTACCAAACCTATGCTAACTCTAATTTAAGGGAGGATAGTTGTAATGTCCTATATTCAAGCCTATCACCATTAATAAAATCAAATATCAACAGAAGTTTTAATCCTAAATCTTTAATATGATTTCTAATCACTATTATGGAAATGAATGATCTACCTGAAAAGTTAACTAGAAATTAAAAATTTACCTTGAATTTTTATAGTAAATACCTTATAGTAACTAATCAAATAAAACTCATAAAAATAAATAGTAAAAAGGTATAAGTAAAAAGTAAATAATAAGAAGTAAAAAATAAATGGTAAATAGTAAATATGTAAATCTTAGATTAGTAAATAGTAAAACTAGTAAAAAAATGACATGAAATATAATTAATTTATCAGATTTTTATAAATAAGATCGAATTAATAAAAGAAATTACCAAAACACCCTCTAAATTTATCCAAACTTTCGGAGTAGTGGACAATGATGAAGTGGTGGAGATCTAGATTCTGACGAAAATTATTTAAGAGACCAAATCTTGTTCTTTCAAGCTCATTTTTTCATCGTAAGTATTTTGTCATATTATATATAGCATATTTTTTTATAGAGTTTATCTTGCATGATTAATTTTTTCAATAATTTTCACAAGAGTAGTTGTTATTGTGCTAAGATATTGACATACAATTAATTAATTTAAACTACTCAAAATCTTTAAAAGTTGATAGAATTGTTATATTATTGTTATGCAATAATTACACTATGACCATGCCTAACTTTGTAACTTTTCAATATTCTCTCAGATTTCGAAACAATTACACCCAATATGTATGATATTCTTATATGGTAATAGTAATATTATTATTTGTCTATTCTTACTTCAACCATGAAACACATCTGTAACTATTATAACATCCACTTTTACATTCCATAATAATTTTACATTCAACGTGTTTGAATTTATTCAAACATTAAAATAGTATAAGTAAGTTTATATGGTTATAAACTTACCTCTAAAACATTATCAACAACAACCATTTAACAATCTATACGCATTAAACACCTACTCCCAAATCTACTCAAAATTAGAATTTATATAGCAATCTCTCACTATATTAATCTCTTAATTAATGATTTTCTAAAACGAGGTTTATGTCTCTCAATATAAAACTAGCTTATAAAATTATTCAAGTAAAGTATGTCGAAAGGTGTTTGTGAACCGTTAGGGAGTAAATTTATTTGAAACCACAACATTTTTTGAGTGATGCAAATAACGTTACAACATTTAGAGAAATAGATCAATCGATATCACTATTGGCACATGTCAAAAAGAAAAATATTTGATTAAAACTCTAAAGATCCAACACGTTATCACACGTGTTAATAATGATATTAATAGACTCACTTCCCTAAACGTTGTATTCTCTTTTTAACTACTCGAAATTATAACCTTCTGATGTAACGTACCTAGAATTCTCCTCTTCAAGGTTTACCTTGCAACTTCTAGGAAGGCTTAATACCAATTTCTCGTTGTGTAAGTTGGCTTGACTTCATTGTCTCTCTCATTTACTAAAGGATCTTTGATATAATATACTATTTGTGATTGTGAATAGATAAGTTGTATGTGCTTACCTTGATTGACTGGTTGTAGTAGTTAAATTATATTGGTGTGATTTGTTTACTCGATCACTTAAAACTAAACAAACCATTAAGAATATATTAAACATAATGATCCATCACACATAGCATGGCATCCCATATTCCGTGTACTTGCTTCCGCTGAATATCATCCGTTAACCATGTATGTTTCTTGTTTTATCCTTTATTGGACTAAGTAATAGGAGAGAATGGCATAGTAAGAGTTAAAAGCTACCAATGGATAGCCCACGGCATTTATTAGAAGGATAGCAATCCATTGCACTTTTCTGGATTTAGTGGATCTATGCCAAGCTCTTTGAAATCCAAACTTAAAAGAGGTCAATTTCTCTAATCTCATAAAGAACTAGTTAACATTGTGTGGATGACTTTTTTTTTTTACATCATAATCATCTAGATAAATACTTGACTGCTCTTTGTTATGTATACTGCAAGATCCTTACCCTTTATTGAGCAAGTGGAAATTATGTTCACCAACCTATAGTTTTTGTGTTCGGTCAAAAAAAAAAAAAAAACCTATAGTTTTTGTGCAGGTTTGTTGCATTTCAACCTACTAGGAGAATAACCATCCACTATGCTCGAAATTATACTTATAAGAAAGCAAATCTTAAGGATATACAAAGTCAATACATATCTTTTAAGTGTTGGTTAATATTTTTAGCCTTGTGATTACTAACTAATTATGGTATGGTACGTTACATTTACAATAACATTTAATAATCACAACATATTAGGTTAGCAACTTATTATCCATTCAGGAGAATGCAGCAACTACGTTGTTAGATAGACGCTCTATGTGAAAGCCCTACATCTAAGGCTACTATTGGTCGACCATGAAAAATGATATGGCAGGAATAGCCAAACAATGCCCATGATACAAGAAAACATGCACCTTTGGCTCACGCATCGAGCAATTGCCTCCAATCACTCACCAGCCCATAGCCATTTGCCTAATGGGGAATGGATATACTTGAGCCTTTCCGTAGGATATCTAGACATAAATGATTTATCATTGTAGCAGTCAACTACTTCTCCAAATGAGAAGAAGCATAGGTAGCCACCTACATCATGAAATGGTCCATAGAATCCTTTGTAACCAACCATATCCTATGCTGACTCGAGGTACCATAAGTCAAAATCACCAACAACGTCACCAGTTTGATACAATTGATTTAAGGGACTTAGTTAGTATCACCACATTGAAATTAGGCATACATTAGTCCTTTACCCTCAAACCAATGGACAGGTAGAAGTAATGAACCACGCCATATATGAAAGTCTCAGAAAGATGGTCGACAGAGACCATGTAGATGGGCCAATCGGCTACTTAATATACTTTGAGAATATAAAATTGCACACTGAACATCAACTGGCAAAACACCATATAGATTGGCATTAAGCATGGAATTGAAATGGAGCTCCCAACCTAAAGAACCCAGGAGTTCCACTTGGAAATCACTCATATAGCGTTAAAGGCTAACCTAGACACTATAGAAGAACTTCACAACCGAGCCAAATAGAGACTGTGGCCTATCAACTCATAGCCAGCTATTACAACTAGAAATTTAAGCAAAAAAAGATTAATCCAAGCAACCTAGCATGTTGTAAACTGGCAGATATGGGAGTAAGAGAAGGCCAAGGGAAGTTGGCTTCCACTTAGGAAGACCCTGTCCAAGTCATCAAAAACCTCATCAACAGGGCCTACTATATGGAACAGCTCGATGGACAGCTAAGTCCAAAGACATGGAACATAGATAGCTTGAGGAAGTGCTTTATTTAAATGTATGTTTTACAAAACAAGTAGAATCGATTTAACAAAATGATCTTTTAAGTTTGAATACCCCATTCAATTACACAATAGGATACTATAGTCTTTTGTTTCTACTAATACCACCATCAAAGATCCTAAAATATTAACTCTACTTGTATAGATTATCTAATACTAGTTGTCCATTCTCCTCTTCTTGCAAAGGAGATGACAACAAAGACAACATCACCTAAAAAAAAAAAAAGATGCAACTACTGGAGATGAATTGAATAAAATAGATGAAACCAAAGGATATGAATTGAGCATGTTCTCGTAATACGTTAAAAATGTGATTTTTTTTGTTACATTTACATTTGTTACTAGCTTAACTTATACCATGTTATCAATAAAATTAGATGAATTTGTTGAATTTTTTCATCTAAAAAGGCTTTTGGATATGTTAAAATCTCTTTGCAAAATTGCTCATTCAATCACTTGTATCTTCATGAGGACATTGTTAGCTTGGCTTATCATCCTTGTAGTTTTAAAGAGACCACACAAATGCATTGTACAAACAACAACTTCATTTATGGAATCGGAAGAGACTCCGTATGAATTCAATGTATTTAGTGCTCTCGAACTATCCTTATGTTGGTTGTTTCCAATTTTCAATTCATACATATGTAAGTAATTTAATTTCATTTTCTTGTCGATTTAACTAGAAGTATGCATCATTTATAATTTAATGATGTTATCTATGATCTTGCTGTGGGAGGATAGTTGCTCCGGCAATAATATAGAATAGAGAATAGAGCACTTGTTATCTACTCATTTTGGTTTCTCTGTTAATGGCAAATCTTAGTGATATCTTAGATGATAAAGTCGAAAGGTTAACAATAATTTCAAAAGAAGGCAGTGATGATTTTAAAAAAAATCATTTTCTTCCTCCTCCATCATGCGACTTTTTACTGTAAGTCGTTTGATACGATCATGGCAACTTAAGGTTATAATTATATATACTTTTACAAAATAAGTAGAATCAATTCAACAAATCGATCTTTCAAGTTCGAATATCCCATTCGATTACACGATAGGATACCATAGTCTTTTGTTTTTATTAACACCACTATTAAAGATCCTAAAAAAACTCACCCTTTACTTATATAGATTGTTTAATACTAGTAGTTCGTTCTCTTTTTCTTGCAAAGGAGATGACAACAAAGACAACACCACCAAAAAAAGAAAAAAAAAAGATGAAACCAAGGAGATGAATTGAGTCTGTTCTCGCAATACGTTAAAAATGTGATTTTTCCAGTTACATTTTACGTTTATTACTAGCTAAGCTTATACCGCGTTATCAATAAAATTAGATGAATTTGTTGAATTTTTTTCATTTGAAAAGGCTTTTGGATATGTTAAAATCTCTTCACAAAGTTGCTCCTTTGATCACTTCTATCTTCACAGGGACATTGTTAGCTTAGCTTGTCATCCTTGTAGTTTTAAAGAGACTACACAAATGCATTGCACAAACAACAACTTCATTTATGGAATTGGAAGAGATTCTGTACGACATCTTTGGTGCTCTTGAACTACCCTTATGTTGGTTGTTTTCAATTTTCAAATTCATACATATGTAAGTAATTTAATTTAATTTTCTTGTCAATTTTACTAAAATTATGCATAATTTATAATCTAATGATGTTATTTATGATCTTATAGTGGGAGAATAGTTGCTCTAGTGATGATATTGCTGGAATATAGAATGAAGACTGAAACACTTATTTTTTGTTCATTTTGGTTTCTCTGTTTTTGGTATGTCTTAGTGATATCTTGAATGATAAAGTTGGGTAGTTCACAAAAATTTCAAAGGGAGGTAGTGATAATTTTTTTATAAAATCTCAAAAGTTGGATTTTTTTTGTAGTATTTTTTGTTGCTTCAGTAGAGCCCCTTGGGGTCCCTAGGATTTTGTGCAATGTGTTTATTACTACAAGTGTGATAATAGGTAATAGTTACACTTCACTTCTCTATGTACAGTCAAATTTTGAATTTTTTATAGCCAAAGCAAACTCTTATACATGATTTTTTGTATAAATATATATTGCAGGAGTGATTCTACCTTTGTCATAGAAAATGCTTTAAAGAACATGGTTGTCAGATTACACATTCAATTGATGAAACTTTTTGAAGTTGGAAACACAGTCAAAGTAAGTATGTTTATAATTGATAATGGATTGCTAATTTTCTACACATTTTTTTTCTCTATGTGACATTTAAACAATCAATTTTATTCCAAGTCAAATCTATTAAAGGCAAGAGAAGCTCAAGCTGTACAAGCACAAGATCTTTGGATTCAACAATCAGCTGGTCAAAGTCTGGGGAATTGTCACCTTACCAATGCTGTTGGGTGACAGTAAACATAAAACCCATAATGAAATTATATCCCTTTTAGTGGACTACTAATCACCCTATAATGATATTGGGATGACTGACCTTCTTTCTAGTACTCCTTCGCTAACTCTGCCTTGGTCAATCTAATCTTCCTAGAATCCAAATCCTTCCAAAACAAAATATCGGAGAAACCCATCAAGTTCCCCTTCACTAACTCCATCTCGGTAGAGCCATATCTAAAGCCAAAAGACAAAGAGCAAAGGCACAAAACAAGATTACTGCCCAATTTGAGCACCTACGCTCTTTCTTGGCCAAAGAGACTCCATACAATTGGAAATAATGGGACCTATGGCCTTTATTACATGCCATAACATAAGAAGAAAAATATTGATGCTATAAACGAGTAGGGCTTACTTTGGACAAAAGCCCTTCTGGAAAACTTCGAACCATCCAAAGAGGGGGTGAAGCAATACGATACTAAGGCCTTGATCTCTTCAACTAGATACAAGGTCGCAACTCCATGAAAAATGAAACAAAAATTGATTCAGAGAATAAGAACTAATTGAAGAAAGAAAAAGAGAAGCTATGAATGAACAATGTTAGAAAGGTACCCCTTATTTATAAGCAAAGAATGAAGGGATAATGATGGAAAAGATCCCATAATATCTTGAGAACGTTCAACGACACATGCTTTTAACTGTCCAATTGATTTAATCTTAATTCAATAATCCACAGAGAGATACTCATTAATAAATACATAACACAAATCTTAGAACGATGACGAGCACAAGCCTTTGGGAAGACACAGGTAGATAAAGGTTAAATCAAGAATGAAACATAAAGAACAAAAAAAACAAAAATCAAGAGAAAAGATTGTAGAAAATTTAAAAAAATATTCCATAAAAGATGATGAAGATAATTATATCAGAAGTAGTTGACATCTCGATCAGACAAACCAAAAAAAAAAAAAAAAAAAAAAAGAGAAGAAATGCACCCTAACTGGATAACAACATCAATCTTTTCCCAACTCCTCATTAAATTCTTCTACAAATCGATCAATTTGAGAGGTATGTAGCCACTCACTAGCCATGCAACTAATAAAACTAGTCGGAGGAACCGCTTTGCTAGATAATCCTGACCTCTTATCACCGATTGTAGGATTTACCATTACATGTCCCGAAATAGGATAGGTCGTCCCAACTTCGGACTAACCAAGCTACCTTATGGGAGTAACATCAAGAGCAAACTTAAATAATGGCTCCCCATCAATTTGACATTATAACATTTTAGGCCACTTGCTCACTCTCATGAGTGGTGTTGTCGTCTTCCTTTTCCTTACCATCCTATTTTAGGACCACCACTCCATCTGGTAGATAAGAATGAAAATTTTGCTAAAGAACTGTGCTGCAAGAGTAATGCTCGTAGATATACTAGATCACATCACTGATCACCCCTCATTTAATCCTTAACTTCTATTCCTGCCCAGACCTCACTGCCAAAATAATCACCAAGAGCATAACCTCATTGGCTAGTACCAAAGGTGGTGACTTTAGCTTCAAGTGGCCCGAAGTGTTCTCATATCTCATCATGCTATTTCCAGGCCTTATCCAAATTCTCATAAGACATTTCAAGATCAAGCTTGGCCTTGGCATCTAAATCTTAAAGCTCATCTTTCTACAGTATTAGTTCCGTCTCATGGGAATGGAAACTTTAGCAACTTTTCACCAATTCCTTCTAACTATCCTCCAACAACTGGTAGAGCTAAGTGATCTTTGCCCTAATCTCTTGATTGTCCTTACAGAGCTTATGTCTCTCATCACCCAGCATGTGAATTTCATTTTGAGCGACTAGCTCATGATTCTAAAGTTGGGATCGCAACTTCTTGACTTTCCTATCAATAGCTAGTTTTTCTTCTTTATATTGGTTGGCTTGTGGATCTCTCGTTTGGAATCTCTACTCTATAATGTCATAATTAGCCTTTTGCTCAGAAAATTGCTTGGTTCTATTTTGATTGATTTGATTTTAGTTGAGTTCATACTAATCACTGACCGAGCTTTCTAAATTTATAAATGTTTCCTAAATTGGTTTAATAACTACAGTCTCACAGGGCAAGTGCACCCATTAGATGTAGTATAGATAGTGATTTAGGTCAGTCCCCAGGGAATGGTTGACAACTAGTGTACTCCCAACCTTAGCCATTGTCTAGCCAAAGAAAGATTTAGAAAATCATAATGAAAAAGAAACTATCCTAAGTTAGGAATATTCACAAACGTTTAATGGGTAAAATAAGAAATAAGCCTGAAACTTCTATGAAATAGCAGCTCAGGGTTACTTTACCAATTCATTATCAAAATGATTTCTTAAAAACAATGAACTTCTTAAAAGTTGTTTGAATTGTGTGTTTATACCACCGGATTCTCCAATTTAAACCAAAGCTTATGTCGAAGTCAGTAGTTTTAGGTCTAGCAGAAACCAGTAATATGAAATTCCAATTAGACCCACATAAAGAATAGGAATCCATTGTTTCGAAAAAAAAAAATCAATGAATTTTTAAAACAAGTGACAGAAAGTCTTCACTCGTTCCTTGGTAAGAGGTGGTTAGGATCAACTTCATTAGCGACCATAGATCTATTCAATTGAATGATCTCTTGATCTATCTAATTGAAATCAATCGTGGATCTAAAAGAGTGCACCACTCCTTTAAAAACCACAAGTTTAAGTTTAGGTCACTAATTACAAATACCCAATCAAATTAATTTGAAAGCGCATTTGAAATTGACTAAATCAGGAATCGAATTCGTAATCCCTAAGCTGTAGGAGTTTATTTCTCCATGGATTTATTAAAATAAGCGCAAATAAGAAGAAATAAATAAGATTCAAAAGATTAATCAATTAATTGCTTAGAAATTCATAGAAGTTACAAACATCGGGTTAAATTGATTTTACCTAAAAAACAGAAGAAAATCTCAAATAAGAAGAAAGGGAAATTCTTTCACCCAAGAATCCTTCAGAAAGCTAATCTATGTTAATATGCTAATTTACACTTTAGTACACACTTTACAATGTATGCTTGCTCGTTTATTTATATGCTATTGGGCACAAAAAGCATGACTTACTTTATTGACACGCGGCAGATTCTTTATAACAAAATTTGCGATAACTTTCCACGCGCTCATATGATCTATGAAAAGCACTTGCAAGGATCATGTGTGATCTATTGGTTGAGGTTTGTATAAAGCAAAATCAAGCTCGACTTTAGGAATTTCCAAGGTAAATTGTACGTTTTTGTCTATTGCTCTATCGAAGGTATTGGTCCCACTTTAATAACCAAGAAAGGGGTTGAATTGATTATTAATGAAAATTGTAAAATTTTTGCCTTTTCAAAAATCGTTCCTTACGATTTCAAATTATGAGAACAAATGAACAATTAAACAAATATGAAAATAAATTGCATAAATTAAAAGATAGAGAATAGAAAATCAGGCAGCGATGTATAGTGGTTCCGCCTTGTGCGTTAGTCTACTCTTCCAGCTCCATGCCGAGAACTTGGTTGTCTTTATATGTTGTATTTCACTATAACAAAAATAAATGAGAGTACAATTGAGCCAACTCCTTGGTAAAGTCTCACTATTGAGTCTTCCTAGCTTTTACTCTAAGCTTACACTCAACTATAGTGATAAACAACTCTCAAAACTTCTTGCAGAAGTAGCAAAGAAATGAGGAATGAAATGTAAATTTCCTCTACAAGTTAAGATTAAAAAAACACAAGAGAGGAAGCCTTTTTTTTTTTTTTTTTCTGCTCGAGAATGATTGCTTTTTTTTTTTCCTTCTATCTTCTTTTTAAATATCTTTCATCCCAACGACTATATTACTTGACCATTTCTTCTGATTTTTTCATATCGAGGAATGGATAAGCATGTCATAAATTTCTCCTTGATTCTTGCTCGTGTAACAAATCTGGACATTATACGAAATGATTGAAAACTAATTCCATGTAAAACAAACCGAGATCTTCTCCTTCGTGATCTTTATCTGCTATCGTATGTCGAGATTTATCTTCATCTAAACAATATCTGAACATTTATCAAAGATCCTTTTGGATTAACCTCCACTGGACAATATGGACGTAATTAACAGAATATGAAAATTGGATATAAGTTTGCCGATATCTTCTCTTTATTATTTCTTTTGGATAACCTTCAAATGTTGCTAAGATCTTTTTTTTTTTTTATCCTTAGATTGGAAAAAGTAACAAATCTTGATATAATTGTACTGTGATCTTCTCAAGAGACGTAACAAAATTTTGATATCCTTATAACAAACATTATCTTTTCTTGAAACAGAATATATCTTCTTTTAGAGCAGATTTTATCTTTCAAAAACATTAAGAAAAGATGATTATCTTAAAAAGAACTTGATGTGATTTGATCCCATGATATTAAAATCTACTTAAGTGAAACACATCAAGTATATTACCTAAATATACTTGACAAGTGGAGCTGGACCTTGAAAAACTTTAAGAACCACATCTTAATTATTTTAAAACGAATCTGGAAAATTTCGTGTTATGCTCAAAGGTTTTGAAAAAGCTTCTATCGAAATTGTTTTGTTCTCGCTGAAAGTTCTAAAACAGCTTCTGACAAGCTTTTAGCTAAGCTTCAATCAATGCTCAAAACTTCTGAAACAGCTTCTGACAAGCTTTTAAACTTTAACTTGCTTATCTTTCAAAGGTTTTGAACTAACTTCTGAATAGTTTTAGAACAACTTTGTATCTCATTTTTCAACCTGTACTTTAATGAATAAACATATTAAATACTTCAAATCCCATATGTTATCATCAAAACATCTTAGAGAACTTAACAGAGAGTAAAATTAAGAAAGTCGAGGCTTGTATTGCTGAGGTACAAGGTAATTCTAATGAAGAATTGGTCTATCAAAGCACTTATCGAGGGTTGAGATTCAAAGCTCGACTTTGAGACTCGATAGTGTATTTTCTCCAAAGTGATGCTTGATCACTTCGATTGAAATCAAGGGTCATGTTAAAGGCTCGCAATTAAGGCTCGATAGACTAGTTTTTACTGTTTTCTTCCTTTGTTTGGCCTCGACTGTGACTTTATAGGGCTCGACTTTTGCAATCTTGTCTTTACTTGTTGTTTTTGCTCCAAATATGATTTAAAACACTTTGATTATTCCTCATTGGATTCTAAGAGCTTCAAAACAACATTATTTATCGAAAACATAAGTTTTACAAGATTTTATCTAAAATTCTCATCAAAATGAGCTCAAAATCCTATGAAAAATATACAGTAAAAATGACTTATCAATATCATAATTAGCCTTTTGTTATGTTCTCTAATATAGGTTTGATGATAACAAATGGGGATTAAAGTATTTAATATGTTTATTCATGAGTACATGATTTTAGATAAATTAGAAGTTGTATAACGAAGAAATAGAACTTAGTTAAGAATGAATAGCGATTGGGAATTAGAAGCAATTTCAGAAACTTTGTGACGAGGTTGTAGCTTTGCTAGTAGTCAGTCAGAAGCTGTTTCGAAACCTTCATCATAAAGAGAGTAAGCTTAACAGAAGCTGTTTCAGAAGCTTTATAATAGAAGAACAATATACAGTTTTTCATTAGAAGTTTTTCAGAACCTTTCAAGCCTATCACGAAATTTCTCAAATTTGCAAAAATCATTAAAGTTGGATTTTTAATATTTTTTATGACTTAGCTCCACTTGTCAAGTATATTTGGGTACTATACTTGATGTGTTTCCTTAAAGTTGAATTATTTTTGGGGATTTTATCACATCAAGTTTTTTTTAAAGATTATTTATTTTGGAAATAATTGCGAGTATGTTTTCGTTCTATAAAAGTTTAAAGGAAGTTTTTTATAACAAGATAAGTTTGCTGGATTTTCCGTTGAGAATAGATAAAGATAGATAGTACGATTCAAGTTGAAGATATGGTTTCACCACATAATATTTTAGCAAAGTTATCCAGCTTTTTCAAACTTAATTTTCAAGATAAGATTAAGAGAAGATTCTAGTGGATATCTCATTCAACTTATCAAGATTTTCGAATTTCAAACCAACATATACGAGAGAAGAATTCTACTAATATCTTTTCTAGATTATCTGCTCGTCAATTTAAATTTGAAGAAAAAGATCCCACTTTTTGAGGTTCCTAGATGTTGGAAGAACAACAACAAGGAACAAGACATAATATTATATAAGTGCTCATTTTTTCAGTGCACAAGATATAAGCTTTCATTTTTTTTATGCGCACAAAAAATTCAGATATATTGCTCTCTTTTAAATTCAATCGCACTTAATTGTTGAGGAATCTTTATTTACTCCTCATTGCTCACTTGAACTTTTATTGTGAGGTTTTGAGAGTTTTTCCTTGTTATAATTGAGTGATTGGCTTAGTGTAGAAGTTAGAAAGACTCAGCAGTAAGACTTTGCCTTAAAGAGGCTTGATTTGTAAACTCTCAATTTTTTATTTTGATATAGTGAAACGCAACAGATAAAGACAATCGGATCCCTACCATGGAGCTGGAAGAGTAGATTGAGGCACAAGGCGAAACCACTATATATCACTTAGCTAGTTTTTCTCTCCTTACTCTTTTTATTTATTGTAAGTTAATTGCTTATTGTATTGCTTACGCCATTCTAATTGAATTGAACAATTTAAATTTTTAATTCTTAATCAATTCACTCCCCTCTTGAATAAGTTAACGAGACTAACACCTTCAACCCACAATAAAAAGGGTACAACAGCACGCACCAGTATTATAATAGAATTGACTCATGGTAGGAGCTAGACCTACCTCCTCCAGGCGCCTGTCTCGGTCAAAATGTGATAAGTGTCAAAAGATTCTTATTTCTAGTACTGATTGAATATGACTTTTGTATGGATTTTATATGAATTTATCAAGAAAAGGATACTTAAGTACTTAAAATCTCATTTCAGGGTTTAAAGAAGACATTTGAAAGATTCAAGGATGATACGAGCAAAAACGACGCAAGATTTGGCAAAGTATAGAAAATATTGATTTTCACATGTGTACAACCTTTAGCATGGCCATGTAGACACTAGCATTGGGGTGTAGGGGCACGAGCACAGCCATGCAGGACTTCAACCATTTCTTGTAGCTATAAATAGTTGCCTTAACCTTTCAGTTACAATCCATATACATACTCTTAACCCTAAGAGAGGAAAAAGACGCATTTCAAAGGTTGAATTGCTTGAGCATCATTGGAGATTACAAGACATTTCAAGGGTTTTATTGTTTAACCACTTTTTACTTCTTTAGATCTTCTATTTTCATTGTAAAATCTATGGAAGAGTAATTCTTTGTACCTTAAGTCTTGTGAAACCCTAAACCCATATATGATTTGAATTGCTTTTGATTATTGAGAAGTTTATGCGTTTGTATCTATTCATGTTTCTAATTGTACTGTGATTGATTTGTGTATAGAGTTGATTGCTTATATGATTCTTGTTAGATAGAAGGAGATTTCATCTAATAAGATAGATCTTCATGAATAAAGAGATTACATGTTTTACCTAGAGCTAGGGAAACTTTGATTTTCTGCATAAAGATTCAATTTTTTCTTTAGGAATCCTGATCTTTAATGCAATATTATGTGGCGTTAGTGAGAAAGAGGTCTTCATTATCTCATATAGGTTTAGGAATTGATTAACTCAAGGGAGCAATTGATTCAATTGTGTGATTCTGCAAAGCAAAGCATAAACAACTCGTTAATCAATATTTTGTTGTAAGAAATTAGAGTTTAGGATGGATCAAGACAATAGGTATCTCTTGTAATTGACTAATTATCGTTAAAGCATAAAAAATTTATCTTAGGGTTTATTAAATTAGTTAATTAATAGTTAGTAATAGATATTACTTCAATACTTAGGCTAAAAAATAGAAAAAGGGTAATACTAGTACTTGTTCCTTAGATCCCTATAGACGACATCCGTTTTAATCCTATACTACTATAGATATGTATACTTGCCTAGCTTGATCATAGGAATTAATTTAGATTTATAAATTTTATAATTTGATACGATCATCAATTACACATCAAAATGCTTGAATCTCAATACATTAATCTCTTGTTGAAAAATCCTACCACATACACAACCTCTATAACACTATCTATTATTCTTTGCAATCAACAGGGAGAGTAAGTGAGTCATATAATGAAAATAAGGAGCAGCCAATAATAGAATTACTTACATCAGTAAAATGCCTTAACCAATAGTCACCTTCAGTCATCACACCTGAGGAGAACAAGTGTCTCCCTTCGTACAATCGTCCCATTCAGTTAATTGGCCCATGGCAAGCAGGATTCGAAGGAAGGGTAATGATCGGCCCAAAAGTCCTCTCGACTTCGACTGGCATAGGAACATATTCTTCATGCTGACTTGAACCTACCTTAACTAAGTTGTTTGGGCAACGACCAACTACGGTCATCCCCACCAATAGACGAAGATCTATTACTAACATGAGAAACGATAAGAATCGTATCTTCCACTTGGTGAAGCCTTTTAGAGGGAGATTGACGCAACTCAGGCCCCCTTTACTTGGTACTCCCTCACTTAGTACTTAAAAACCCCATCAGAACCTTTCCTTTTCGGGCTGCTGACTCTTTGGTAGTTGGACAATTGCCCTACACACCTAGCCTCCTATTGACAGACGAAGGTGGAGTCTTCTTCTGACTCTTACCTTCAAACAGTTTAAGATCGAAAAACTAATTGATATCACCATATTTTTCTTGATCATCATTCCCTTCAAAGATAAAAAAACTTATATTAGCAATAAAACGAAATGAGACAATGATAGGCAAACCTATGGTCCTAACTTCCCTAAGTAACACTCCTCAATAAACAAATAACACCAAATGCCTAGAATCTCTGATTGAGCCATTCCTTTAGCTTCCTTTTCTCTTTCCTTAAAATAAGCTTGTGATATGAAACAAGGCCTTCACTCCATATAAAATTTCATGACCTCTTTAGTATTAAGGAGACTGACACCCACCGAATGACGCCATTCTACAAAAGACTTCAGCTGCGCTTAAGTCTCTTAGTCATTAGGAAGCAACAACGACAGTGAAAAAAGTCTGAGGCAAATGCACCCACTGGGTTGTAAAAGGAGCCTCCCTCTCTATCTCCATGGCGATGAATTTACCCTTCCAATCTTCGACACTGGATTCTAACCTGATAAAAAAAGGGTAACTCTCTTATTTATCGTAATTATGCCCATTCATCACCGGGACACTTGATCATAAAACCAATACTGAAACAATTGCGGGAAGGCCTTCGACACAACCCAATGTACAAAGCCTCAAAGGCGATCAACAACCTTTAAGAATTTGGCATTAATCGAGCCGGACTCTAATTGAAATAGTTCAATACATCCTCTTGAAAATTTGACAAGGGAAAACATAAATCAACGTCCATACATTTGGTGCAAACACAAAACCTTAACCTATAAACTAAGGTCATCTGATGGCTTATCTCCAAAAAGATAACAGTGTACGTGCTAAGAACCTCTGCCCTAGGTTATGGGCAATAGCAGTTAACTGCATTGTCGAAGGAATAAGGGAAATTACCTTAAGTTATCACGTCATTAGCCTCATTGACAGTATGAGATGAACTATAGCTCTCATTAGCCATTAAAGAAAATCTAAATATGATCACTTGGGAAACGAAGGGTTAGAGATTTACAGAATGAAAGAAAAGTGTAAAAGAATGTGATCGTTGCCCTAAAGGGATATTTATAAATCCTAATGAAAACCCTTGGAAAAGGAAGTAATAATGAAGAAACAAAAACGAAATCACCCCCAACGGTTGGATGCACACTAGTTGTTGAATTAACAGTTTTATATTAAGTAGTGTAAGATGATGCTATCTCATAAGGTACAGAATAATAACTGTTGTAACTTGTGATTTGCGAATCATACCCATGCTTAGTTTTCCCCTAAGGTTCGAAAAGCTAGCATATAAAAAGATGCTTCAATCAACTCCAACATAAAGCTTATAACAATA
Organism: Combretum micranthum; assembly: GCA_024138025.1. Classification (NCBI taxonomy): domain Eukaryota; kingdom Viridiplantae; phylum Streptophyta; class Magnoliopsida; order Myrtales; family Combretaceae; genus Combretum; species Combretum micranthum. Next base: position 445,086 of record JAMXBD010001075.1, read on the forward strand.
CTTGACTTAATATATACTAACCATTCCTCTAGCGTGACTTGACTAACTCTTATGATTGACTTACTCCTCTTGCTTATGCGAAAAAAAGGGGGGGGGGGGGGGGATGATGGGGATAACTATTGATGGTCCATTCCTGACTATGAGCTCATTCAAGTCAAGCCCTATACACTAATGGGTCATGTCAATATGCCCTTTTGATTACTTTCATGACAATATGATCCAACGTCATTAATGATCTAGATGGATCGCTTGGTCATTCCTACTATACTCTTCACTATGACATCTATGGCTTGATTGGCCTTACTTCGCATACAATGGTGATATGGGCCCTCCCCACAATCTCTACTTGCTTTACTATGACCTTTTAACCGACTACTTGCTCACTTGTCCACTACAGGCATAACTACTAGGTTAGCGCCCTATAAATACTCACAAACCTCTTTGGATTTAGGTAATGTTGCACATAACTATTCTTACTTACTTAGATTATGGGCTTATCATGGTTAACACTGACTTAAGTATCGGAGTAGCCACATCAGGCACATGCCCAGTGCACCACTAACTTTTCTTTTGTTTTGTAGACTTCTCCCATAGCTGTGAGTCCAGCCTATTCAATTAAGTCTAGCCCTTACAGGATTTGAGCAAGCGACATTCCCTTAATTATTTCTTAAATGATTTTTTTTCATACTTATGAAGTTTGGAATTTATAATAGTGAAATCATTTATTGAATTTCTTATACATGTATAAGATAAAATATAATTGTAATAGCCAACAGATTTATATATGATTCTAATGTTAACTTAGTTAATATTTGACCCTCAATTAGACATTGGCATGATACGGGTCGGTTCCGAACCCGAACCAAAACTCGCCAGAGCGGGGCGGTTCGCGGTTCCATAGAACCGCAGGTTCTAACGGTTCCGGTTCCGATTCCACGTGAACTGTGAACCAAAATTTTTTTTTTTTTAATAAAACAGACCCGCCCCCTACCCCATCCCCTCATCCCCACGACTCCCCCGCGCCCCCCCCCCCCCCCCCCCCCCCCCCCCCTTCCCCTCTTCCTCTTCCTCTTCCTCTTCTCTTCAAAATCATTGTGTGTGTGTGCATTTGTACGTGTTTTTTTTTTCTTTTTTTATAGCGGATCGGAACCGGTAGAACCGACGGTTCCGCGTGGACGAACCGCTAAGTCCTGTGGGTTCCGACAGATCCTTCGGTGGTTCATAACCGTCCCCGAATGGGCGGTTTCCGCGTACGGAACAACCAGGGACCGTTCGAGGTGGTTTGCGATTTGGAACCACCCCGCGGTGATGTCTACCCCCAATTGTATTGTCATGTATCTGTTACTACATTAATGTAAAAAAAAATTATTTGGCTAATTTACTTCGTTGTATGGAGTAAAAGGGAAATTGAATTTCAACTTAAGAAAACAAGTAATTATTAAAGTGAAAAGGTAAAATATCTATAATGTGCCATGTCTTTATCACCGAGAGAGGATAATTGTATAAGTGATATTTTCAAGACAGGAGTATTTACGACAGAGTTAAAAAATAAAATTATTGAATGATAATTCATAAATGTTGGGAAATGAATTGCTGCTTATCATTTTAGCAATAACAGTTCATTATAAATTGTCATTCTATTTAACTAAACATCATATAACAGTTTACTTATAACAATAAGTGAAGAAATAGCTATTTCTATTCATGTCAAGTGAACAAACTATAAAGGTTGGATCAAGGTTGAATGATTATACCAGATTGAACCCCTTAATAAAAAAACAAAAGAGAAAGCACTGATTGTAGATTTGCTTAATTAAAGTAAGGTGTTAGGACATTTAAATTAAGGAAAATCTGAAAAAAAAGAAAAGAAAAGAAAAAAAAAGGTTAAATTGATTTAACATAAACTTAAATTTAACTTAGTGAAGAAGGTTAAAAGCCCTATCTCATAAACTGGGGAAATAAAAGGGTATTTGGATATGATTTAATCAGTGGAAATGAAATAAAATATTATCTTTGGTAAATTAAGTAAAAAATGATAGGTGACATAGTTAATAAAAATAAGTAGAAATATTTTTATTTTAAAATTTATTTTTTCCTTTTAAATTAAAAATAAATGGATGGCAACAAAAAAATCTGTAATAATTTTCATTAAAATAAAATAGGATTATTCTTTGAACTATAAATTTATCTCTCTTTACTTTTGTTTTTATTTTTTTTCCTCTATTGAAATAAAGACACTTGTTTCATTTTTCATCCCTTTTCCTAACTAAAAAAGAAAAAACAAAAAGAAATTTCCATTCATTTTTCTTCCCCACTTCCTTTCCAGGTCTCTTTTAATGAAACTGCCAAACACGGTGTTAGGCTGGGCTCGGACTTCTCTCCATATCCGGTCTACACAAACACCTAGACCGGTGTCCTTCATATCATTGTCAGTTGATCTCATTCCATCGTCTCGTCTCCGACAGCCCCTCGTTAGTCAATTAGTCGTCATCTCGTGTCTCTTGTCTCCGTCGACCTCGTCTCTTTCTCTAAGGTAAACAGCAATAAGATTTGAACTTTGGTCCTGTCGTGGTCGGTTCACGTATTGTATAGATGGGTGTCTGCTTAATATATAACTTGTCTTTGATTTATTGGGGAATTGGATCCCAAATTTCAACTTGATTTATTTGGGCATTTCAGTGACTGTTTATGGTTAATGTTTGGTGTTTTTGTGTGGGTAAATTATTCTTATTGCTATATTTTCTGGTTTTGGGCGACCATTAAACTCATCATAGGAATTGATGAAATAGTATTTTAATGGTCGGATCACATGTTGGTATAAATCTGAACTGTTTAACTTATGCTTTCGGTTGATAATCGGAAGACAGGTGCGTGTTCCCTTCTAGCCTGATTCCGACTTAGAGGCTTTCAATAGGAATTATGATTTAATGCAGCCCACACAGCTGCTTCAGCGGGGCTTAGCCAACAACACGTGCCTGTGGAAACCAAAATTTTCCCAAAAAGAATGAGCGAATTTTTTCTGGAAGCTATGTGTAATTGCTGCACTACATGTGCTGGCTATGAATTACTTGAAATTGGAACATTTTTCAGCTTGCTTTCCTTAGTGATTCATTTGAAACCCAATTGGTTTTGAGATGGTTTTATTTAAATTGGAAAGTGGTGGGGAACAAAGAGTTTTGCTTAAATAGGATTTTATCCTCGAGTTGTGGAAATTAAGTGTGCATTTTTCTAAGTAACACTCTCTAGATTGAAAAAATGTGCACTTGATTGTGAATTTTGGGAAAGTTTATGTAATGGCCAAAATCCATGTAGGCATTTGGTCATTTTATAGTCATGTGAACTTAAATTATTAATAGTTTAGGAAATCAAAAATCACATCAATATAAAATTAATAAAATTTCAAGTACTGATTGGAGAAATTATACGAACCCGAAGTCGATCAAAAAATGATCTCATACCATGAACGAGCTACCGATATGACAAGCCATATATTCGTGCTAAGCTGCTTTATTGTTCGAAATTCATATTGAATGAAGTTGATTGCGATTGACTAACTCTTGTTTTATGTTTCTTGAATGAGTTTGAATTCTGAATGGTGGTTGCAAGGAGTGATGGCTGTTGTTTGAGTTGTTTATGATGCTTAACATTGGGTTGTGTGTGTTGGTTGAATGGTTTTGTAATGAATGACTTGAACGTTCATTTGTCATCTGGGTGTGCGGAAAATTGTATTAAAGAGACAATGAGCTGAGGTTGTTTGCCTGCAAGGAGAAAAAAATCTATCAAACTTTCACTGCTTTTCCATTTGAAGCCTTGAAAATTTATTAATACTTTATATTTGAGTCCAAAGTTCAAACTAGTAATCCTAAAAATGAAAAGGCTAAAAGTTGTGTTTGTTATTCCTATTGACCTTTCTTAAGCGAAAGGAAACAACATAACAGGCATAAATGTTTCTCTCATACTTCACACTGAGGAACATTATGCTCTAAGATTCTCATTGTACCTCCTACATAAAGTAGTAAAATTCAGAGTCTCTATTGTTCTCTTAACTTATGGTACTTGTTTTTTGATAGTAGGAGTGCTGTGCTAATATCTAATGAAGCACATTATCAAGATTATCAGCTTGTTGGTGGCTATATCTGCCTTGTGGGTTGGTCTTCTGCAAATATCTGTGGTTCCAAGAAGCCATATGTGGTTGGTTAGTGCTCTAGCGATTTCTTTTAGTTGTCAATGCTTGGAAGTTTTTTTTGGCAATGCATAATGCTTAAAGCTTAATTTTTGTTCTGTTCCTAGCTTCCAATCTACTTTGTTGTGTCGTTGGGATGCTATGGCTTACTAATGGTTGGAGTTGGTTTAATGCGATTCCAACCTGTCCTCAGAAGCTATATTGTTGCGGCAGGTACATCAATGTTCTTTTTTCTTATTGAAGACATTCCCAATGCTCATAAACAGGCATTTGCATTCTTCTTGTGAGGAAAGGTTTCTGCCGTAATCCCAAAAGCAATCTTTGTGCATATGCAAAGCATGGCCTAGAGATATATTTCCTTTTATTAGATCCTCCATACCTGCTATCCCTTTATGCTATGTTTACGCATATAACTGGTGGTTGGCCATCTGTCTGAAGATCATTGTAGAAAATCGATTGATAACATTGCTGGTCATTTATCACATGCTATTGGCATAAGTGTCTTTTCTTATGATCACACAGCAGCAGTCATGCTATGTGTTCAGCGCCTAATGATGCATTCAAATTTAAACCTAGGTTCTCTCTGTTAATACTTGAGTTGGAAAGGTGTTAATTCTGAGCTTGATGCTTGAATCTTGAGCTATCTATTTGGACATAAACTATGTGAACATTTGGTCCTAGCTTCTTTATTACAGGTTTCCTCCTTGTGTTTTTGTGCTAGTTGTTTCTTCTGGATTTATTCTCCTGGTTATTTGTTATTGCTGTAGAAGCAGCTGTCTACAAAACCAGGTTAAGGTTTAACTGAGTATGACTTAAGTTTGGGTCTTGTGCATGTTCAATTTCATAATGCACTGTTTTTTCCTTTTTCCCTTTCGGCACCCCCCTCTCTTCCTCTCTCTTTCTCTTCCCTGTTGTACTTTCTCAATGTAAAGTCAACAGCCATCTTGCCTTGATTCTTGAAAGGGAAAATAGGTGGATAAAAGTTACTTTCGTGATTGTATAAGCTGTTGAGATTTCAAAGCTTGCTAACTGCTAGGAATCTGAGAGTCTCTACAGCATGACTATAGAGTTATGAAAGTCACTTTTGAGGTCTTCTATAGGTTGTTGCCTGACTTGGTTATATCGAGTTTAGGTATATTGATTGGTTTTTCAACGTCTAAGAATTGGGAAGGCTGAAGAGATGGGTATTTGATGCTGTTTCCTTAGTGTTGTGTATGCAATTTCGGCAGAATAAATGCTGTATTGGCCTTGTGAGCAGAGACATGAGACCTGGTAGGACTCCTTTCATAATTTTGAGAAACTTTTAAGTTTAGGTCTGTAATTTTCAGTGATAGGAAAAATATGTTTATTTCTCATTGATGCAAAGAGTTAATATGTACATAAGTTAATGGACTAATAAAGGAAAGTAAATCCCTATTTAAGACTAGACAATATTTACACCAATATACATTCGAAATGTATCCTATAACACTCTTCTTTAAGTTGGAGCATGGATATTAATCATGCTTAGCTTATTATAAAGATATTCAACCCGAACCATGCTTAGAGCCCTTGGAAAGAGGTCTCCTAATTGCTCTCTAGTCTTCACAAATCCTATGGAGATTAACCCTTGCTGAATTTTCTAATAAATAAAATGATAATCGATTTCAATGTGTTTAGTTCATTCATGAAATATTGGATTTAATGAAATATGAAGAGCGGCTTGATTATCATACTATAATTTTGTAGGTAGTAAGGTGTTGAGGCCTGCTTCGTTTAAGAGTTGATATATTCATATTACTTTACACACTGACTGTGCTATAGTTTTATATTCTGATTCCGTACTTGATCGAGACACAATACTTTGCTTATTATTCTTCCATGATATAAATTTCCATCCACAAAAACACAATAACTTGAAGTAGATATCCTGTCTTCCTTAGATCCTACCTAATCAACATCGGAAAAAACATCCCATATTAGTATAACCATGATTCTTCTATAGAATACCATGCCTTAGTGCTCCTTTTAGATAGCACAAAAATTTGCTTTATAGTTGCCCAATGATTAATTGTTGGAGATGACACATTTTGGCTCACCACACTAACCAAATATGCAATATCCGAATGAGTTACTGTAAGATAATTCAATTTTTCAACTAATCTTTTATATCTTCTAGGATCCCCAACCAACCCACCTTCTCTTGTTAGCTGTAAATTAGGAATCATTAGTGTACTACATGGTTTAGTACCCAATTTTCCAGTTTCAAACAATAAGTCAAGTATATATTTTCTTTGGGATAGAAAAATTCCTTTCTTACTCCTTATTACCTCGACACCTAAAAAATATTTTAACATGCCTAAATCCTTTATTTGAAATTGACTATGAATAAAGGATTTGAGAGCTAAAATACCTATAGTATCATCACCAGTAATGATAATATCATCCACATATACTACCAATAAAATAATACCAGTTGCAGGCCATTTGTAGAAAACTGAATGATCAGATTTGCTTTTCTATGTCCCAAATCTCTCAACCGCTTGGCTAAATTTTCTAAACCTAACCAGAGAACTTTGTTTTAGGCCATACTGAGATTTATGAAGATGACAAACCTTGCTTGACTCCCCCTCTGAGCAACAAATCCAGGTGGTTACTTCATATAAACCTCCTCTTGAAAATCTCCATGCAAAAAAGCATTCTTAATATTTAGTTGATGCAAACACCAGTTGCGCATTACTGCCATTGAAATAAATAACCTGATAGAAGTTAACTTAGCAATAAGAGAAAAAGTATCAGAATAATCTACTCCATAAGTCTAAGTATATCCTTTAGCAACTAAAGAGCTTTTAACCCATCAATTTGATCCATCGGGATTTACTTTAATGGAGAAAACCCATTTACAACCAATAGCCTTCTTTCCTGCCGGTAAAGTGTTATCTAAAGCATTCATCTCCTTTTTATCGTTATATTACGCCATCCTAAATGAGATAGAGCTTGATGAACAATTTTAAGAATAGAGATAGAGTCAAGAGATGCTATAAAGAAACAAGAAGAGGGTAACAAATGATCATAGGACACAAAAGATGAAATAGGGTAAGTACACTGGCATTTACCTTTACGAAGAGCAATGGGACAATCATCTTTGGAGACTGGATCTGATGACAAGGGAGCTGGTTCTGGACATGCATTGAGGGTTAGGTTAGAGGCATGAGGTCTGTGAGAATAACCCTGAAGGGGAGGTTTAGGAGTTGGAATAGTAGATATAACTGTATAAATTAACAAATTATTCTCCTTTCCCTGACTTGCATTGTTAGGAGATGAAGAGAATGGGGTATTTTCAAGAAACGTAACATCAACGGATACGAAATACTTATCAAAGCTGGGGCAATAGCATCTACATCCTTTTTGAACACAACATTATCCAAGAAAAATACACTTCAAGGAATTGGGGTCAAATTTAGTAATACATCCTAAACAAAACAAGTATAAGCAAATATTTTTGGTGCATGCATCTGAAACAATAAAGCTCTACCAATTTCAAGTAAATGTCAATCTTTCTTTCAAGAACTCCATTATGAGATGGTGTATGTACACAAGAAGTTTGGTGAATAATACTATATTTAACCAAGTAAGATTAAAAGGATTCTGATAAGTGATAAGTATTTTTTAGCATATCACTTCGTAATATTTAGATTGAAACATTAAATTGAGTCTTCATTACAGCACAAAAAGAACAAAAGTGAGTGAACAATTCAGAATGATTCTTCATTACACACAACCACGCCATACGAGACTAATCATCAATAAAAGTGATAAAATACTTAAATTCAATTTTAGATGTCGCTACACTCAGATCCCATATATTTGAATGAATTAACTCAAAAGTAGCATTTGCTTGTTTATTGGCTCTAGGACTTAAACTAATATGATGATATTTTGCATACTAGCAAGACTCACAATGTGAAGACTTTAAACTATGATACTGAGGACAAAGTTTCTTCAATAAGAAAAAAGAGATAGATAACTTAAGTGACAATGAGCTTTGAATGGGGTTATAACTCCAGAGCAAGCAATGGAATTTGGTCCCTCTATGTTTAGAATGTGGAGACCCTTAGATTTATGTCCTTCACCAATAGTCTTTCTCATTATAAGTTCCTGGAATAGACAATATTCAGGAAAATATGAGATGCAACAGTTAAGTGAACAGGTGAGTTTACTAGTAGAAATTAAATTAAAAGACAAATCAGGCAAGTTTGAAATGGATGTCAAATGAACTAATGATGTTGGATCAACAGTGCCAAACCTAAGAACTAGAGAGGTTGATCTATTAGTTAAAGTAACAGGAGAGTAAGAGGTGTGAGATTGAAAAGTAGACAATAAATGGAATTATTTGTTATGTGATCTGTGGCACCAGAATCAATGACCCATTTGGAAGATGAAGAAACAAGACACATGTTTAATTTACCTGACTCAGTGATGGCAGTATTAGGGGTGGATGAAGACCTTAATGATTCTTGATATTGAAAAATCTTTGCAAATTCATCTACAGAAACCATAATGGACTTTTCAGATGCATTACTTGAAGAGGCAACATATGCTGATTGAAATACCTGATTCTTATGTTGCAATTTTCTACAACCACGCTTCATATGCCTTGATTTGTGACAATAGTGACACACAACCATTCCAAAAATCTGCCCTTGAGAATCAAACTCCTCTACCATTGCTCCTGTATTACTGTCTTCTAGAGTCATGATCATAATGACGGCTCATGAGAGCATTACTAGACTGAACAGGCTAAGGATTCTTTGTACGGAGTATCCTATTAAATGTATCTTGCATGGATGAGATCATATAGCCAGAGAGAATATGAGGTTTAGTAGTTTCAAATTCAAGTGAAAGACCAGCTAAAAAACTTATCACAACCATTTGTTCCCTTTAAGCTTATTGAACTGTCACATTAGGACTAAAGAAAAACAACATATTAAGCTCCTTATAAATTTCTTAAAATCCATGAAGTATCTCGTCAAGGACCTATCCTATTTCTCAGCACAGTAGACAGCCTTACATACCTCATAAATACGGGAATTATTCCCTTTTTAAGAGTACAAAAAATCTAGATATTCCATCAATTCTTTAACAAATTCACAATGATTAATTAATCCAATTACCTCACTATCAATGGATTACGTATTTGCAAAAATAATCGAGCATCTTCCCTTAGCTAGGTTCGCTTTGAATTTTCATCTTTGGGCGGATCGCTAGTCAAATGATCATCCTTATCAATGCTCTACAAATGATGCCTTACAGTTTTACTCCAATTCAAATAGTTAAATCCATTGGGTTTATGTTCCGTTATTTTTGACATCACAGGAACCGCATCAGTCATAACAACAGATTTTATGTCCTTTATTTCACTCAGACTTTCAATACAAATACCTTTAAATAGCAAGTTAAGGAAAAATAAGATTACAACCTAATCTTGAGCAAAACTCAAACTAGCACGTTAAACCAGAATTTACTCCAACCAGAGGGAGAGAATTAATGATCAAACACATCAATGTTATTATACCAAACTTCAACCTCCAAACTAATCAAGGCGTCATAGTACAATCAGATCAATCAACGTGTGTGAAACCCTAAGTCCACAAGAAACAACACACACAAATATGTAACAAAGAAAGAAACCACAAACCCTACGTCGTATAATCCCAGGTAAGCACGATGGCATCAATAGGAGGTGAAACTGGTGTTGCATGCACCTTCACGTGCCGGTGCATAAAGCTTAGCACGAGCTATGTGGTGGCGTGTGTGAGCGACATGTTGCCCTTTTGAAGCCCATAATTTCCAGAAACCCTAATCGGAAAATGGCCTTTCTCCCTTAGCTTGGCCGTGTTGATAAAAGATTAGGTCAATGAAGTGACCAAATATTCCTTAAAAATTGGTATGTAAATCACAAATTTTGGAAAGTATGTAAGTCACAAATTTCGGAAACCTGGCTCTGATTACCAGGTAATTTTCAGTGATAGGAAAAATAAGTATATTTCTCATTGATGCAAAGAGTTACCAATATACGTAAGTTAATGGACTAATCAAGGAATGTAAATCCCTATTTAAGACTAGACAATATTCACACTAATATACATTCCAATTGTATCTATAACAAGATCCTTAAAACTTTTGGGTCATCATAGATCCTTTGCATTCTTCCCAACGTAATTCAGGACTACAAAGGGTCGGGGGTAAAGGCACAGTGTCCTAACTCCTGGTTTGTTCTGTTTTGTCACAATAAATGGCATGCACATTGTTTGAGGACTGATACTCTAGTTTTGGGTTTTCTTCTTTGGGATTGGACTCTTGTTAATATATCCTAAAACTGCATTGTTGAAATTTGTTGCATTGTAATCAATTGGTAAATTCACACAAAGTAGTTCCGTCGATTTCAGTCGGTTATCATTTTTTCTTTCTTTCTTTTGTTTTAGGACATATCTGAAGCCGAAGAGTTCCTGAAGCAGAAAGGGGTCGACATTGGGTCTGATTATTAACAGGTTCTTTTTCGTTTTCCAACAAAAACATTGAAGAACAAAGAATCAGGGAACGTGTAAATTTACAGAGATGTTTTCAATTGATAGCACTTGGGGTCATGCTAACACGTACGACTTCGGCTTGTTGAAAGCCAACATCCTGGTTGTTGCTGATTTAGCGATTCTTCGACCTTGAAGTTTTGTTTGGATTCCTTGAGACGCTGAGAAAGGAAATATAATGTTAAATTGCCTGCATTCTTGACTTTGTGATTTCTATTGTGAGCTGAAGAATGTACAAATGCTTGTTTGAAAGCTCATTTCAATGTTTTGCAAGTTGCAACTTTTACCAAATGATCCCAGGGTGATCCTAAAAAAGAATTTGGGAAACTTGTCTAAAGACTGAAATCAATTTTATCACTTGAAAATATATGTTAAAGATAGCTAAACTTCTCCAAACTGAAGAATTTCGGAATACGTAAATGGAAAAGTTGGTTACGAAATCGTTATCAATATGATTTATTACTACTGAAACGGTGAAATAGAATCAATCAATTTTGAACCAAAGTCTACAATTAAACAAAACTTATTCAGCAGTAATGATCGGATGTAATGTACTCTTATCACAAAGGTTTCCTTTCCACTAAGTGATCTATATGCCCTTGTGAACTTTGAATTCTACTCACTGTTAAACTCGGTTTCTCATAGACGCCATGAAATTAAAAACTTTGTATCTATTGGAATTTGGTTTTAGTTATTAGAATCTCGTCAAAATTGCTATGGGATTATTATATTGCCGTATCCCGTGAATATGATTAGATTTAACCATAATATATCAACTGAGTCGGTGGTGCTGCGCAATGTAAAAGGAAAACCCGTGGTTGGAAGACTTTGACCCCTAGCTCAATATTTATTTATGTTCATTTCGATGATAATAGAACTAAGTTCGAATCTGACCAAATTTACATTTAAACTTTGTCTAACTCGACAATCTTGCAGTTTCACTTGAGTTTATGTGGAGCTTTATCAAACTGGAAATGAGTTTGAGTTTTGTTAAACAAATTAAACTCGAACTCACAATACAAGTTAAATTAAGCTTAAGTTTTGAATACTAGTTACTCAATTTGATTTCTATTTATAAGGGCTAACGTAATGGCACGTGAATTTTCACTAAAAATTCAGTTTGGTATATGAAGTATGGTTTTGAATAATTTAGCACTTAAAGTAAGTTTTCGTATATATTTTTTCACTTAATTGAACTTGCTTTACGTAGGAAAATATACATGAAAACTTACTTTTAAGTATCAAATATTCAAAATCAAACTTTAGTTGGAGAAAACATACATGAAAATTTACTTTAGGTACTAACTTGTTTAAAACTAAACTTCAGGTATTTAATTGAATTTTTTTTACAAAAGCTTATGAATCATTTTTGACATTATCCTCATATATAACTAAGATTATATAATTTATTATTGAAAGTAGAACAAGAAGTAGGTGAAGCCTAACTTCTGCTGTACGACTAGCATGGATCATCACAAAGTCTTCTTACTCCTACAGATAATTTAAAGCACCAGGTAGAAATAAGCTTAGCGTGTTATATTCAACCTTACGAAACGTGAGCATATGGATCCGACATGAAGCTACATAAAGTAGGAGAAGGAACCTATAGACTTCAAAGAAAATAATCTAAGTTTTATCACATGATCAAGGCGGGATTTGAGGCCCTTCCTTTGCTTTTACGCGTTTTCGGCCTGTGTAATTATATTTAAAATGTGTGTGACGAAGAGAAGCTGGACAATGTTGAGATTATGTACAAACACATGCTAAGATAACAGGATCGAATATATTATTTAAATATTATAAAATTTATACATTTGGCGTTTACGTTTATATCTCTTTTTCACATGAAGCATAGAGTAATGGGAGTTTCCTATGTGTGCACTTTGATCGGAGCCAATAATAATGTTTTCGAAGAACTTGAATATGAAGCAATTGCCCAAGTGTTTTATATAGAACTTTGTAAATTAATGGTAGCAAAATTAATAGAATATAATGCACTTATATCATACCTTATAAATATGTATTCTCGTGATTTGACACCGAAAACTATTTTATAATCGCCCTATGGACCATAAGGCATAACCTATGAAATCTATTTATTGTGCTGCAATATATGAAATCTATGACTTTTTCTTATTCATTTTTATGACTCGAAAATATGATGTTATATACTTTCATGGAAGAAAAAAAAAGTGATATAAAACTTTCATTTTTAGATAATACTCAAATATCATAATGTATAAAGTGTAAATCTCCAAATAAACTTCAACTTGTTGCATTTATCAAAGTTAATTAAATATCTAAGAGGTATCGTGTGGATGAATTATAAGCTACCATAAAATCAAATCAAAATTCTATAGTATTAGAATAGGCTAAAGACAATGATAGAACTTTTATGATCCCATTAGTTGTATTATCCATCATTTGATTATTAAAATAAATATAATAAATAGTATATTAAATATTTTATTATACAATAATGATTTTATATGAATTTGAACTATTAAATAATCGATAAGGTCACATGTCTTATTAAAAAATATGATGGACTATAGGAATTTTCTACTCTAGCTCTAAATTTGAATTTGTCAGGTCATAGCCAGCCCTCCTGCCCTAGCACAAGACAATTGCGGAATGGGGATAGTCAAAAGGATCTAACATCTAATAACACAATCAGAAATTGAAATCCCTGAGGCATTGACTTCAGAATTAATACTCTCATGGGGCATTATTACGTTATAGGATCTCAAAAGAAACCCATGTTCCAAAATTCCAACCCTAGTGATATATTACCAGATCCATGTTAAGTCAAACTCTAACGAAATTCAAAGAACACCCACTTGTCCAAATTCCTATAAAAAGCAGACAAGATGGACCAACTTTACACTGCTTTGGCTGAAGCCTGAAGCATCCCATCTTTGTTTCAGACACTTGAAAGGGGGAGTGACAATGAAATTGTCCTTAAGCTGTGGTTTTCCCATCATTGTTTTGCTTGTCTTGTTTTCCCGTGTGGTACAGAGTAATGCAGCTACGGTGTCTTGTTACGTGAGATCTAGTCCATGTTTCCTTAAAAAGATGACTTGTCCTGATGAATGTCCATCTCCTTCACCTAGTGATCCCAAAGCCAAAGTTTGCTATGTCAACTGCATGTCACCCGTTTGCAAGCCTGAATGCAAGAGTATGTTTCTAGCCTTTTCAATTTTTAATAACAGTAATAACAACAACCGTTATACTCCTAGATTTAGCATATTGTTATCAGGGTGGCATGTAATTTTTGACATTATTGCACTAGACATCGAGTATTGACATTATTACTAATTCAAGGGTTATGCTATTTGCCAATTGGCCTCGTTTTGTTTATTTGACTAAATCCAATTCAGGATTTATGCTATTAGATTTATTACATCGTAACCTAGTTTTTACAAAAATATTATGTAATTTATGGCATTGTTGCACCAGACATCGAGTACAGGTATTTTACCCAAGATATTATGAATTGACACTATTTTACGATTTCTTATTCTTAATTTCTCTAATTTGATTATACACAATTTTAGACGCATAAATGACCGATCTAAAAGTTTAAGCATGTTGGATTCTGTGTGATCTTTATCGGTTAGTATTAGTCATAACCCAGTCTAGCTATGTCTAAGCTTGTGACATTCTTGCAGATAGAAAACCGAATTGCAATGCTCCTGGAGCAGCATGCCTAGACCCCAGGTTTATTGGTGGAGATGGCATTGTATTCTATTTCCATGGCAAAAGCAGCATACATTACACTTTAGTGTCCGATCTCAACTTCCAAATCAATGCTCGGCTCATCGGTCTCCGTCCTGCTGGTAGAACCAGGGATTACACATGGATCCAAGCCTTAGGAATCCTATTTGGTACTGAAAAATTCTCTCTGGAAGCCACAAAATCATCAAAATGGGACGACGAAACCGACCATCTAAAATTCTCTTACAATGAGGAAACACTCTCACTTCCTGAAGGCATTCTCTCCACTTGGCAATCTCCTGAAGGCAACATCAGGGTGGAGAGAACATCCAACAAGAACAGTGCAACAGTCATTATAGGAAATGTCGCGGAGATATCAATTAATGTAATCCCTGTGACAAAAGAAGATGACAGGATCCATAACTACCAAATTCCTGATGACGATTGCTTTGCTCACTTGGAAGTGCAGTTCAGGTTCTTTGGTCTGTCCTCTAAAGTTGAGGGATTGCTTGGCAGGACATATCAGCCAGATTTCAAGAACCCCGCGAAGCCTGGAGTGGCAATGCCGGTTGTGGGAGGCGATGACAAGTATCGGACAACCTCTCTTCTGTCTTCGGATTGTAACTATTGTGTGTATTCACAGGCTAAAACTGTTGACAAGGAAGTTCCATTGATCAAGGAATATGGTATTGTAGACTGCACTGGAGGTGCTGCTAATGGAAATGGGATTGTATGCAGAAGATAGGTGTGATGTGTGAAGTTTCAATTGTTCCTCTAAAACTTTGATGTTTTCATGTAATCTAGGAAATAGGTTTGGTTGCTGAGGAATAAAATTGGTGCATTTGTTGGTGGGATATATATATATATATATATATATATATATATATTCTTTTTTTCGTGGTTTGTGCTTTCTCCAATATCGTGTGTTCTTAGGAAAAAATTGGGAAAATTTTAATTTTGGTTTCCAAACAAAATTTAATTTGGTATTAAACTTTAAAATAGTTAATTTAATATTTAGTTAAACTTTTCATGACTATTATTATTACATGACTAGTACTATTTGCTCTATTCTTTGATATGAAAGAGGTACCCTATTAATTAATGCTTGATAGTGTTTAGAGAAGTAGTGAAAATTCAATGATAAACTACTTTTTTTACTTCGATAAATAAATCAAACATTGTTAAGAGGATAGTAAAAATAGTCTCAAAAAGTTTAATTGAGTATTTATGATGCGGATGAGTTAGGAGTTATGTAGCCGGCCTAAGGTTCTACGCCGCTGACCTTCAATCCGATTGATGCGAACGAGTTAGGAGTTATGTGGCCGGCTTACTGTTCTATGCTGCCGACCTTCAATCCTACATTGTCGACCTAAATTATCAAATTACATTGTTCGATTTATTTCTTATTTATCTTTTAGGCTTCTCATGTAATAGTATAAATAGCCTTTCAGTCTTGTTTTTAGATAGATATGATGTTTTGAAAACCCTAATTCGAGAGAAGTTTTCTCTAGAGATTGCATCTTTTGCAATAATTATTTTGTCTATGCTTACTCACCGTGTCAAGTGGTATCAGGGCAGGATAACAACTGGTGGCGATGGTGGTGCTTTTCGTGATGGTGTTCAGGAGGGTGGAGCCCTCCAGAGGGACGAGGCATTGCAACGATAGGAGCACGTCTAGAACAATAGAAGGATCACATGTTCCAGCATTTCAAGGAACACTTTGAGGAGATTGCGGAATGTCTAGATGCTTATGGAATTGATGCACACAGGAGAGGGAATGGCAATAAAAGGCCATGGGTCGAGGTAGCTCATGGTGAACCTATTGACAGACCTGTCCCTGTACATAGGCAACCAATCTAAAAAAAGGATTCAAATGAAAAGAGCGATGCAAAACCACCTCGATTCAGTCGCTACTAGCAGTATGGTGGTTAGAGAAGGAATGGTTATGGGGGGCAAAGATGCTGGAGATTTTTGATTGAAGGTAGATATTTCATTTTTTAATGGAAGCCTATGAATTGAAGATTTTTTAGATTGGATCACATAGATTGACAAGTTCTTTGATTACATGGAAACTCCTTTAGAAAGACAAGTTACGTTCATGGCTTATTGCCTGGAGGGAATGGCTACAGCATGGTACGAACGAATTCAGTCTTAGAGAGAGCAGGAAGGAAGGGGCCCTATTCGTACTTGGTATAAGATGAAGTATTTGATGAAGATAGAATTCTTACCGCTAGATTATGAGCAGATTTTACTCCAACAATATCAACGATGCCAACAAGGAAGCAGATTCGTTCATGAATTTATTGCATGATTTATGAGGTTGGTAGAACAAAATAACCCCTTAGAATCTGAGGGATAGCAGGTAGCTCGGTATTTAGAAGGACAAAGGCCAGTTTTATAGGATAGAATTGGACTGTGGGTTATCTGTACCTTGAGTGAGGCGAAGAATCTAGCCCTAAATGCTGAGATGATGCAGCAGAAACATGGCAAGAAGAATTTTGAGGTGCATGGGACCACTATAGGTTTGGAAGATAGGGCTAGGGTTGTTACATAACAGCTAGCCCGTGGTAACAGTGTTAACATGAGACCTCTAGAGGATAAAACTATAGGAAAATACCCTGTGAATGAGGGGTGAGATAAGGAGGTTAGGAAGGCAGATAATCCTTATTCAAAGCTAAACATCGAAAGTGTTTCAAATGCGGTCAACTGAGGCATAGATCTAATGAGTGTTTTGCAAGAAAAAAAATTAATGGTGGAGAGGGAAGAAAAAGATGATGGAATTTGTTGTGAGGCTGATAGAGAAGAGGAAGAGGAATATGAGGAAGATGATGGACCGGTTTTTGTTGTTCGAAGGATGATGTTGGCCTTAAAATGTGAAGATCATACACAACACCACCAGTTATTCCGAACTAGGTGTACTATCAACAGAAATGTGTTTGGCATCATAGTCTATAGTGGTAGTTGTAAAAATATAATTGGAAGGAAGACAGTGAACCAACTGAAATTGCCTATGTAGAAGCATTCGAATTCATATAAATTAGGGTGGATTTAATTAGTTGGGGGGAAAATTGAAGTGATGAAATGTTGCAAGGCGGTTTCGGTTCCACATGATTCTGGTTCGGGTCCGGAACCGACTCGAACAGTGCCGACATCTACATGCTTTGATTGTGAAGCAGGTATTGATAGATAATGCTGAGTCGCAAGTGAAGGAGCAACTAGAGTTGGTTCGTCCTTTATTGCAAGAATTTAAAGAATTGATGCCTGAGGATATTCTAGATGGGTTACCGCCGATGAGAAACATCCAGCACCATATTGATCTTATTCCTAGGGCTAGCCTTTCAAATTTGCCTCATTATAGAATGAATCCAAAGGAGAGTAAGATTTTGAAGGAGAAGGTAGAGGAGCTATTGAGGAAGGGGTTGATTTAAGAGAGTATGAGTCCATGTGCAGTTCTAGCATTATTGACGCTCAAGAAAGATGGGAGTTGGATGATGTGTATTGATAGTAGAGCCATTAACTAGACCACTATGGGATATAAATTTCCTATACTACTACTGGATGATATGCTTGACAGGTTACATGGAGCTAGATGGTTCTCAAAAATTGATATGAAGAATAAGTACTGTCAAATTCAGATTAGGCCTAGTGATGAGTGGAAGACTGCCTTTAAGATGAAGTAGATGTTGTATAAGTGGCCGATTATGCTTTTTGGGTTGTCCAATGCCCCTAGCACCGCCATGAGGCTGATGCACCAGTTATTGAAGCATTCATTAGTAAATTCATGGTGTGTATTTTGATGATATTTTGGTTTATAGCTCGCGAAGGAGGAGCACCTGTTGCATTTGAGAAGTGAAAAACACTAGGAATACTCGGGAGGAGGAGGGGGGGGGAGGGAAAATTGAGTATTTGCCCAAAATTTCGAAATAATAACTTTGAAAAACAGCTAATTAAAAAATTAATCAGATTTGCAGTGGATAACTAACAATAGATATAATGTGTAATTTAAAAATGAAGCTATAAGATTTAACATAGAGTTCGACCCTTTGCCTACTCTTCATGGTCCACCAATTGCCTCTTTCGAAGTCTTTACCACCATTGTATTAATATGAAAGAGTTGGCTCGAAAAGAGCAATATTACACCCACAGGAAATAAAATATTTGCTTTCTCTCTCTAAGTGCTTTTATATAATTAGCATTAAATATGAACTAAGCACTATAGTAAATTTTCTCTTTCTTAATATTTGTAAATATCATGTACAAGAGAACAAAGAAAAAGAATTTGTTTGATCATAGTAATTAGTTCATAAAAGAGTTTGGCAGTTTTTTGCTCTACACATTAGTCTTCGAGACTTTGTATAAAAAAAGTCTTTGAAATTCAAAGTCCATTAGACATAACGTCTATAATCTGCCGAACATTAAATGCACTTCAATGGCTCTTTTCTTGTCACATCAGCTTCAAACTTTAAGCTGTCATGCCTCAAATATCCATCGTGTCTCACTTCATCGTGCCCAAACTTTGTCTTCGATAGCCTCTTATACGTGCGTTTTGTTGAGCTTCAAAATTTGAATTGTCGTACCCTAAGGTCCAAAATATCGAGGCCTCGACATGACCCTCAACGCCACTGTTTGCTTCCTTAGCTTCATTGAGCCTTTGTTCTAGACCGGTCAAGTCTTAACTTTTTGGCATGTGGAGCCCTAAACTTGATCTTCAACAATCTATTATCTTCTTTAGCTTGTTGCACATCAGACTTAACTTGTCAAGCTTCAATCACTTAATTTGTTTATGACTCGATCGACCCCTAGACTACTATTTGCTCATACTTGAGCTTGTCAAGCCTTGATCTTAGCTTTATCAACCCTCGACCACTTGTTATGGCTTGCCTTCGACAGTTCTTGCTTCTGCTAAAACCTGCAGAAAACACACAAAAAGCAGCTTATATATTTGACTAATTAAGTGTAGTTTACAACAAATAAATAGTTGATTGTGCATTAACTTATCTCATCAAAATTCACATTGAACTCTCAAGTTCAACAATCTCGCCATTTTTTATAAGCACAATTTATGCACAATTAACTCATATTCAGGACAACATAATCCCCCTCAATTAAGCATTTAGATTCTAGGAGAATTTTCAATTTTCTAGGTTTCTAAACAGATTTTTTATGCTTAATTTTAGGAAAATACAAACCACACTTAATATGTCATTTTTTCCCTCTATCAAAACATACTTCATGGATATTGTTAATTATGCATCCACTTTTCTCCCCTTTTATACTCATAAAAAATAATACCATAACAGATTTAACATTAGCAAAGGAGGAGAAATGTGTAGATAATAAACAAAAGTAGCTCGAGCAAATGTCTCAACAAAGGATTTCATAGATGTCTCAATAGAAGACTTTACGCTTGCCTACACCCATGTAAGACTTCACACCACTTGCCTATAATCGGATAAGACTTTACCACACTTGCCTATACTCGGATAGGACTTCACCTCTTGCCTATACTCATATAGGACTTCACCGCTTGCCTATGCCCATGTAGGACTTCACCACATTTGCCTATACACAAATAGTACTTTACCACAAATGTCTATACATTGATAGGACTTCACAGCTTACATACATTCATGTAGGACTTCACCACAAATGCCTTAAAACTTGAGGACTTCACAACACAATGCCTACATACTAGGGGTAGGCACGGCATGGTTCGGTCCGGTTTGTGAACATAAAATTATGGTTCGGTTATTTTAACAAAATTGAACATACTCATACGATTCGGTTCGCTAATTTTTCGAACCTAAACAAAAACAATTCGTACCATATATTGAAGGAAATTTTCTCTTTTTTTTTTTCATTTCAATAAAAAAACCATGAATAATTTTCTTACATTTCAAACCTCAATAACAAATTGACAAGTTGATATATTAATTTATCGAAATCATTAACAACACGTTTGTCAATTTATGGAAATCAACATTCAACTATAGTGACCTAAATTTTTTCACATTATTAGTATATGTTGTTAAAATGAGAATAACTAAACACAAGAATAAATTGGTGGTGTAAGTACCATTACAAATATATATATATATATATATATGTGTGTGTGTGTAAGGGAAGGAGTAAGATTGGATTTTCTTCACCGATGAAAGAGATAACTAATATAATATTTCTACTTTCTAATACCCATTAAACTATAACTATTTTTTAATTATTGAAACTCCAAAAGTATTAATTATAAATATAAAAAATTAAAATTTTTACCCAAAAACTAAGGGTGTTCACGGTTCGGTTAACCGATCTGTGACCTTATTTTTTTATCCTATTCATAATGATCGGATTTTCAATATCCTTATCCTAAGCCGATCCAT
Organism: Combretum micranthum; assembly: GCA_024138025.1. Classification (NCBI taxonomy): domain Eukaryota; kingdom Viridiplantae; phylum Streptophyta; class Magnoliopsida; order Myrtales; family Combretaceae; genus Combretum; species Combretum micranthum. The sequence goes on from JAMXBD010001075.1 coordinate 465,929, forward strand.
TATGAAAAGTTAACCGCCTTAACGGTTAATCTTTTTTTGGGTTTTCGATTTTTAACCATTTAACATAATGGTTGTATAAATTTTGCAGTTAACCATATTTTTCAATATGTCCGTAAAAAAATTATAGTTTTTTTTTGTATAATTATATTAAAAACTAAAATTTAAGAATATAAGACATGTAAAATAGTTGTTAATATATATTGGTGTCATCAAGATAATCATCATAATAGCTTTTTACCCATGTGTTCTTATTAACCTTGATCGATTGAGCTCGATACAAAATCTCAATTAAATACCACCATTCCAATTTTCAAACATATATGCATTTGTTTCTTCTTATCTGAATCATTCATTTTAACATAATTCATATTGATAATACTAAAAAAAATAATTATATGGGTATATTATAAATTATATATATTTATTATTACGGATCGGTTAACTAAATCCATCGGTTTATGGTATCTAAAAACCGAAACCAAAACCAAAAACCAAACAAATTAAAAATGCTAATCCTAAACCGAAACCAATGGATTGGTTCACCGTTTATTTCGGATTGGTTTTTCAATTTCAGTTCGATTATCCTAAACATTCGGGTTTTTTGCACATCCTTACCGAAAACACCATTAACTATAAAAATAAAAATAACCTTAAGAGGATTTTTTTAATGTGAAACGGTTTGGTTCGGTTCATGACTCCAAACCAAACTGCAAACCAAATTTTCACTACCAAAACTGAATTGTGAACCGAACCATTTAAAAAAAAACAAAAATTTAGTTCGATTCGATCTAGTTCGAATAGGTTCACAGTTCGATCAGTCTTTTTTCCTCACCTCTACTACACACAGTAGGACTTCACCACATGTGCCTCATCACATAAGGACTTCACCAAAAACATCAAGCTCATATATAGTAGATATACAAATACATCAGAGCACTTATCTTCACAATTATGCAGTAATCAAACTAGATTATCATAGATTAGCACATAAACAGATCCAATACAAGCATAAACCAGATTTTTAGGCGTATATGATATTTAACAACTTATTTAGCTTAAAATTCTGTTTTATGTCAACATGGTTTAATAATACTTAGCACTTATCTTGCTTGATCATTCCCAATTCTCTTCTTAAAATGCAGAAATGATCTTTACTCAAGGGTTTATAAAAAATATCAGCAATATAATTATTTATATCAATAAAGTCCAAGCTGATAACTTTGTTTAGAACACAATTTCAATAAAGTGTTGTCTAATTTTGATATGCTTGATTCTTGAGTGTTGGATTGGATTTTTAGTCAAATTTATAGCACTTTTATCATCACAAAGAATTGGAACATTTTCAAAATTAAAACATAATCAAGCAAAGTTTGTTTCCTCCATAAAATTTGTGCATAATAACTACCAGCTGCAATATATTCAGCTTTAGCAGTTGAGAGTGCAACCGAGTTTTGCTTTTTAGAGTGTTAAAATATTAAATAATTTCCAAGAAAATGGCATATGCTACTTGTGTTTTTCCTATCTACTTTGCATCCAGCAAAGTCAAAATCAAAGTATCCAATTAGAATGAAAGAAGTAAATTTTAGATACTACAAGCTAATTTCAATCGTGCTTGCAAGATACTTGAAAATACATTTTACTGCATTCAAGTGAGATTCTTTTGGGCAAGACTGAAATCGTGCACGTGCACATACACATAGATAGAACATGATGTTAGGTCTAGAAGCTGTCAAATATAATAAACCGCTTATCATGCCTCTATATATCTTTTCACAAACATTTTTACCTTTTTCATATTTATCAAGCTTAATACTTGAGCTCATAGATGTTGGTTTTGATTTGCAATTATCTATTTTAAACCTTTTTAACAAATCTCTTGTACATTTTGATTGATTGATAAAAGTTTCATTTTCGGATTGTTTGATTTGGAGACTAAGAAAATAATTGAGTTCTCTCATCATACTCATTTCAAATTCATTTTTTATGGACTCATAAAATCTTTTATAAGACTTATATTTGTAGCTCCAAACACAATGTCATCAACATAGATTTACACAATCAATGTATCAGACTTATGATTTTTAATAAATAAACTTGTATCAATTTTTTCTCTTGGAAAATCGTTGTTTAATAGTAAGCTATTGAGTTTTTCATACCAAGCTCTAAGTACTTGCTTTGGTCCATAAGGAGCTTTGTTTAAATTAAAAACATGATCGAGAAATTCATTATTTTCAAAGCCTGGTGGTTGCTCTACATAGATTTCTTTCTTTATAAAACCATTAAAAAGAGCACTGTTGAGATATATTTTACTCAATTTATATTAGATAAAACTTGATTAACTTGTTATTAATTTTATAGAAATTATGAGGAATTGGTACTTAATAAAGTTAATGTTATATTTCAGGTTTTTAAAGTGAATGGAAAGATTTAGAGGAACTAAGTATGGGAGATATACATCAGAGGAGTCATGGCCGCCAGCCATCATGGAATCGCCGCCAGCCATGAAGCCCAGCGGAGATCCCAGAAGCATCATGGCCGCCGGCCATGGAGCCGGCCATCACTGTTAAACAATGACCAGAAGCATCATGGCCGCCGACCATGGAGCCGGCCATGGAGTCGGCCATCAAGACTGCACCATTTGTTTCGCGAATAATAGCTGCCAGCCTTGTTGCGACATGCCTCCAGCCATCTTTCATGTGAAAAACACTCTTTATATCTGATGTTTATCTCATATATATAAAGAAGGAGGAGAGAAAAGAGGATTCATTCATTATTCATTATTGATTATTCATTCTTTATACTTTCAAGAACCCTAAAGATTGCTTTTCTTGAATCATGAACAACTAATCTCTTAATCTAGCCAAGGGATTATTGCAACTCAATTCAAGATGGATTGTGAGACCTAATTGGGTTTGATTTCTATTATTCTCATCTTTGCATATTTGTATTTCATCTGATTCTATTGTTATTATTGCTTGATTATCTCTTATAACTTTGGATCCGGTTGTAGGATGATTGAACAATAATCAATCAATTAGAACTCATATCCGTAATTGTATGAGTAATCTAATATAGGTGATGAAACAACACGATAGTCATAAAATAGATGGTTATTTGATGTTGTGATGAAATATAATCTAATTTAAATGATCCATGCTCTATGAGATTGTTGATTAGGGTTAGGTTTCTCTTTTCTTAATGCAATTGATGGATTAAACCTTAAGAGCGTATTTAGGGTTATCTATTTGATTAGGAATAATCAAAGATCTTATCTTGGTTATTTAATATCTAAGGAGAAATTGAATTTCAATGCTTATTGGAATTTATAACTAACCTATTCAAAGTAGGAATAATAATATTTGAGTCTATGATCAATCTGAGAATTGAGTTGTAATGAAACCTAGGCTAGATAATCTTTTGAATATATAAATCTTTAAATAGAAATAGGTTTATTTTATTTGCTTGATTTCAAAACCCCCCAATTTTATTTTCTTTTTCTCTTCTCAACCCCGATAGAAACTTAGGAATTTTTACCAGTCCCTGTGGAGACGATCCTGCTCATCCTTACACAAATCTTAGAGTAGGTATTTATTTTTGTTGGATTCGACACCCACCAAATTTTGGCGCCGTTGCCGGGGATTGGTGTCTAAAAAATTTCCCTGTTTCTTTTTTTTTATTTTTTTTATTTCCTTTCTTATTGCCTTGTTCTTGTTTTTCTTTTTATTTTGATTTTTGTTTATGACCCGTGCTTCTCACAAAGGTACTTTAGAATTTGATTCAGATATAGAGAAGACGGAACGGGAATTGCGCCGACAATCAAAACAGCGTATTCTAGACGCAACTTCAACTTCATCTCCTGGATTAACTCAAGCATTGGAATTATCAGAATCATCCAGTGAGACAGAAAGAGAAGAATCTGAAAGTTTGGATTTAGAAGAAAAAAGGAAGAGATGGCAAATCCGGACCGAACACTTAGACAATTAGCAACTCCGGATGTGACTCAACAACCACTTTGTATTCAATACCCTGAATTGAATGTGGATTTTGAGTTGAAATCCGGGTTGATTCATTTGTTGCCTTCTTTTCATGGCTTGGAAAACGAGGACCCTCATAAACATTTGAAGGAGTTCCACGTTGTCTGTTCGGGTATGAAACCTCATGGGATATCTGAAGATCAAATTAAATTGAGGGCTTTCCCATTTTCATTAAAGGATAGAGCCAAAGATTGGTTATTCTATCTACCCCCTGGATCAATCACCACTTGGACCGACATGGTGAAGTCATTTTTGGACAAATTTTTCCCTGCTACTAGAGCCGCAAACATAAGGAGGGAAATTTGTGGGATTAAACAAAGAGAAATTGAGAATCTGCATGAGTATTGGGAAAGGTTCAAACAATTAGTTGCCAGTTGTCCTCAACATGGCATATCAGAACAACTCCTGATACAATATTTCTATGAAGGATTGCTTCCTTTGGAGAGGAAGATGATGGATGCAGCGAGTGGAGGAGCGATAGTAGATAAAACCCCTGCTCAGGCTAGGGATTTGATCTCACTCACGGCTGCAAATTCCCAACAATTCGGTTTCAGACAAGATCCTTCAACAAGACGAGTCAACGAGGTAAGTGTCTCACACTTAGAATCTCAATTATCTAACTTGACTTCTCTTGTCCAGCAGGTTATCCTTGGAAATACCCAACAAGCGAAAGCTTGTGGTATTTGTGCTTCAAATCACCCCACAGACATGTGTCCAACCCTTCAAGATGACTCATATGCGCATGCAAATGCAATTGGTGGATTTCCAGGACAAACACATCCCCCTCAAAGAAGATATGATCCCTATTCCAACACATACAATCCTGGTTGGAGGGACCATCCAAACTTCAGCTATCAACCAAGGCCTCAACCACCACCACAACAAGCTTCGTCTTCAAGTTCATCACTTGAAGATATTGTCAAGTCTCTTGCAATTAACACGAAGCAATTTCAGGATGAGACAAGAAAAAGTATTCACAATTTGGAGAGTCAAATGAGTCACCTTGCCACCTCTGTAGGTAAGTTGGAGCAACAAGGTAAGTTACCTTCTAATACTGTTAATCATAAAGAAAATGTGAGTGCAATTTCCTTGAGATCTGGAAAGGAATTGCAAAACTCTAGTAGGAAGGTAATTGAGACCACCTCCAAAGATTTTGAAAAAGAGAACCCCCACATGGAGGAAAAACAAGTAGAAAAATTTTCACCCCCGTTCTATAAGCCTGTTCCCCCATTCCCTTCTAGGTTGAATAAGTCCAAGATATTGGATGATGAGAAGGAAATTTTGGAGACTTTTAGAAAAGTCGAGGTAAACATTCCATTATTGGATGTGATTAAGCAAATACCTCGATATGCGAAGTTTCTGAAAGATCTTTGTACAAATAAGAAGAAGCTTAAAGGGAGTGAGACAGCTTTTATGGGTGAGAATATATCTGCTGTCCTTCAAAAGAAGCTACCACCAAAGTGCAAGGACCCTGGTACGTTTTCTATTCCTTGTATAGTAGGTCATGTTAGAATTGAAAATTGCATGTGTGACCTAGGGGCTTCAGTTAACATTATGCCTCTTTCAATCTATAAGAAACTGAATATTGGATCTTTGAAAGAAACAAGAGTAATCTTGCAACTTGCAGATAGATCCAATATATATCCATCAGGTATTTTGGAAGATGTTTTGGTACAAGTCAATGGATTAGTGTTTCCCGCTGACTTTTATGTAATTGATATGGGTGAGGAGATATATTCACAATCACCTACACTTTTGCTTGGGAGACCATTTATGAAAACATCTAACACCAAAATTGATGTGAATGAAGGAGTCATGACAATGGAGTTTGATGGGGAAATCATTAGATTCTCTGTGGATAGTGAAAAGAAAATCACTTCAAATATTTCTCAAATTTTTGCTATTCATAAAGATGAAAAACAGGTTGTGGAAGATTTGGAAGATAAGAGCCTAGTTGATGAATCTAAGAAGGATGGGCTTGGAGAGATTAGTGTTGACACTGGACAATTTGAGGAGAAAAGAAGAGATGATGAGTTGAATCTCAAGAAGGAGGATGAGCTTAAAAAGCACACTAGTGATCAATTTTATGATCAATTGTTGAGGGCTTTAGATGGAGAAATCACTAGGGTGAATCAAGAAGGAGTTTATTGGAGATTTTCCCCATGGCTGAAAACGGGAGACTTTTATCTTTGAGCCTCCATGAGATGAGTTGGAATAGTCCAGCTAAGGACTATAAAGAAGCGCTTCATGGGAGGCAACCCATGGTTTTATTAGTTACTAATGTTTTTGCTTTTGTGTGCTTTTGTTTTTCTTTTTGTTTTTGTTTTGCAGTTAGTTTGGTTTTGAAGGAAACATTCTCTCAAGAGCTTTAAAGGACAAGAACTTCAAAAGAGCTTCAAGTACTAAACCGGGGAAGTATCGTTATTCCTTTATCCTTCATCTTTATTTCCTTACCTATTATGGGCTGAATTAGGAACAGTGAGGACACTGTTCAAAATAAGTGTGGGGGAAGGGATAAGATGATAAGGAGATTTGAGTATTATTGTCTGTTGATGTCGGAATATTTGAATATATTTGCATATTTGAGATATCTGATCTGATTTGTGTACCCACACTTGAATTGTTAAATTGTTTGTTCTTGAGTACTATATGCCTAATGGCAATTTTAGGCCAAATTTTTTGCCAAAATTTTTCAAAAATTTTATGAAATCTGGAGATTGTGCTAAATGATTTATATAGCATCTACATAAATATGGAAATGGACTTGCTAAAGTGTCTTACTCATCCATTGTTGTGATTATAATACTTGGTCAAAATTGAGTAGCAAAATCTTTGAGGAACAAATTTATCTTGTATTTAGCCTTAGAATTGGAAGTTTAAGAGTAGGTCGAGTTCTTAAGTGAAAAATAAACAGGTTTACTTCTAGGAATAAGTTAACATGTATATACTCCTCTTGAATTCTTTTTAAAAGAATTTTTCAACATCTAGTAAAAGAGATAAATGACACTTTTTACTTAGTGAACCATGATAAAAAAGTCTTTTATGTGTATTGCATTCAAAGTAAAGAAACAAGCATAGCCACTACTCCGCTAACTTAAGCAATTGAGTTATGAGTATCCAAACTTGAATGTTAGAGTGAGAGAGAGTTCTTAGGGGTCCCTTTTAAACCTGGTTACTTGGGTGATGAGCCCGGGATGTACCGACTCAATGAACTCACTATAACGATAAGGGAGGAAAGGCGAAAGTTCACTATATGAGCTTTAGAAAAAGAAAAAATATAATAAGAGCTGAAAAGAAGCGGGCAAAAACCCGTCCAGAGAACACACTCTGAAGGCTCAATATATGCTTGAATAAATCAAAAGGAATATGAATGCTAAAGTACCACTGAAATAAGACTTATAATAAATATGGAGAAAATCTAAGGAAAGAGTTGATATCATATGCTTTTACTTTATGTTGTGAGGAGTATATATCTGTTAAATATCCAATGAAGTCCAAATGGGTGTTTTTCTTTACTGAACTGAGAATTTACTTTTGAATAGAAGAATCTCTTGCTAAACATTTGGATTAAAGTTTGTTCTGTTTAGATTAGCTTTTGAATTTTGATTGAAGTATTTTAATTACATGTGATCAATTTGGTCAGAGTGGTAGGCACTAAAATTGCATGTCATAAGAATAATCAAAGAAAGATGCTTGGAATTCAAAAAGTGAAGTTAGCACTCTCTATGATAGATTTCAATTGTGGTTCTAATTGTATTGCTTGAGGACAAGCAATGGTTTAAGTGTGGGGGAATTTGTTGAGATATAATTTACTCAATCTATAATGGATAAAACTTGATAAACTTGTTATTAATCTTATAGAAATCATGAGGAATTGATACTTAATAAAGTTAATGTTATATTTCAGGTTTTTAAAGTGAATGGAAAGATTTAGAGGAACTAAGTATGGGAGATATACATCAGAGGAGTCATGGCCGCCAGCCATCATGGAATCGCCGCCAGCCATGAAGCCCAGCGGAGATCCCAGAAGCATCATGGCCGCCGGCCATGGAGCGGCCATCATGTTAAACAATGACCAGAAGCATCATGGCCGCCGCATGGAGCCGGCCATGGAGTCGGCCATCAAGACTGCACCATTTGTTTCGCGAATAATAGCTGCCAGCCTTGTTGCGACATGCCTCCAGCCATCTTTCATGCGAAAAACACTCTTTATATCTGATGTTTATCTCATATATATAAAGAAGGAGGAGAGAGAAAGAGGATTCATTCATTATTCATTATTGATTTATTATTCATTCTTTATACTTTCAAGAACCCTAAAGATTGCTTTTCTTGAATCATGAACAACTAATCTCTTAATCTAGCCAAGGGATTATTGCAACTCAATTCAAGATGGATTGTGAGACCTAATTGGGTTTGATTTCTATTATTCTCATCTTTGCATATTTGTATTTCATCTGATTCTATTGTTATTATTGCTTGATTATCTCTTATAACTTTGGATCCGGTTGTAGGATGATTGAACAATAATCAATCAATTAGAACTCATATCCGTAATTGTATGAGTAATCTAATATAGGTGATGAAACAACACGATAGTCATAAAATAGATGGTTATTTGATGTTGTGATGAAATATAATCTAATTTAAATGATCCATGCTTATGAGATTTGATTAGGGTTAGGTTTCTCTTTTCTTAATGCAATTGATGGATTAAACCTTAAGAGCGTATTTAGGGTTATCTATTCGATTAGGAATAATCAAAGATCTTATCTTGGTTATTTAACATCTAAGAAGAAATTGAATTTCAATGCTTATTGGAATTTATAACTAACCTATTCAAAGTAGGAATAATAATATTTGAGTCTATGATCAATCTGAGAATTGAGTTGTAATGAAACCTAGGCTAGATAATCTTTTGAATATATAAATCTTTTAAATAGAAATAGGTTTATTTTATTTGCTTGATTTCAAAACCCCCAATTTTATTTTCTTTTTCTCTTCTCAACCCCCGATAGAAACTTAGGAATTTTTACTAGTCCCTGTGGAGACGATCCTGCTCATCCTATACACAAATCTTAGAGTAGGTAATTTATTTTTGTTGGATTCGACACCCACCAAGCACTTTTTGACATCCATTTGAAAAAGAGTAAAATTCTTAAAAGCAGCAAAAGCCAAAAAGCATTCTTATGGATTCTAGTCTAGTAACCGGAGCAAAGGTCTCATCAAAATCAATTTCTTCTTCTTGATTATAACCTTTAGTAACCAATCTAGTCTTATTTCTTATTATTAAATCAAATTGATCAATTTTGTTTCTATAAACCTATTTGATTCCTTTAACAGGTCTATTTTCTGGTCTAAGAACCAAGAGCCACACATCATTTCTTGTGAAATGGTTTAATTCATTTTGCATTACATTAATCCAAAATTCATTTTTTAAGGATTCATTAACATTTTTAGGCTCAAATTGAGATAAGAAAACTATATTGCTTAAATTCCTTAAAGATGATCTTGTTCGAACATGATTAGAAGGTTCTCCAATTATTAAATCTTTAGGATGTGATTTAGTATACTTCCATTATTTTGGCAGATCATTACTTTCAGATTCATGCATATCAACATCTAATCTTTGTTCATTAAGTTCTTTGTTACTCTTTTCAAGGGAAATTTTATTTAAATCAGCACAAACAACATCATCTTTATCATTTAAGCATGCATTAGGCAAGAAATCATCAAACGCAATATGAATAGATTCTTCAACAACTAAAGTTCTTTTTGTTAAAAACTCTATAAGCTTTACTTGTTAAAGAATATCCTAAGACAATTCCTTCATCACTTTTAGAGTAGAATTTAGCCAATTGTTCTTTATCATTATTTAAAATGTAACACTTTGTGCTAAAAGAATGAAAATATAATATGTTAGGCCTTTTGCCTCTCCAAAGCTCATAGGGGGTTTTCTTTAAAATTGGCCTTATGAAAATTCGGTTTGAAATATAACATATTGTACTCACAGCTTCAGCCCAAAAATATTTTGGCAAATTATTTTCATACAATATGGTTTTGGCCATTTCAATTAAGGTTCTATTTTTCCTTTCGCTTACACCACTTTGTTGTGGAGTTTTAGGACCTGAAAAAAGAGTGTTCAATACCAAAATTACTGTAAAAATTTTCTATTTCATGATTTTTAAATTCTCCCCCATGATTACTTTGAATTGTAACTATGTTAAGACCTTTTTTATTTTAGACTTTCATGTAATATCTAAAAAAGATACGATTAGTTTCGTTTTTAGATGCAAGGAAGAAAGTCCATGTGTATCTATTAAAATCATCAATAATAACCAAAGTGTATTTCTTTCCTCCCAAACTTAAGGTTTCGGTAGGATCAAATAAATCCATATGCAATAGTTCTAATGGTTTAGATATAGAAATAAAATCCTTAGACTTAAAAGAAGTCTTAATTTACGTTCCCTTTTGACATACATGACAGATCTTGTCCTTTTAAAATTTTAAGTTTGGTAAACCTTTGACAAGATCATTTTCAACAAGTTTTGAAATGATGTCCATGCTAGCATGTTCTACTTTTTTATTCCATAGCCAACTATTGTTATTTTCAGAATATAAACAAGTTTCATTTGAAGATTTAAAATAATCTAAATTGATTTTGTAAATATTTCCTTGTCCATATCCTTGAAAACATGCTTGGTTATTGTCAATTCTTTCAATAGAATACTTTTTAGTAGAAAATATTACTTTAAACCCATTGTCGCACAATTGGCTAATACTCAACAAATTATATTTAAATTTTCTACATGCAAAACATTTTTAATACATAAATCTTGATTAATGAGAATGTTACCTTCTCCTAGAACAGTCGAATTTCTATTATCCCTAGAGGTAACACTCTTATGATTCTTCAAGTCAAGTGATGTGAACTTAGACATGTCTCCAGTCATGTGCCTCAAACATCCACTATTCAAGTACCATTTGTTGCTGCCACTTAAGGATTCTTGCAAGATAAATTATTCCTTCTTTAGTACCCATTTTATTTTGGGTCCTTTTCTGTTAGGAGGAACAAAAACTTCTCTTTTAGGAACCCAAATAAGCCGGCTTTTATGATTCAAATTTACAATTTTTGTATTGCACAATTATGTGCAATATGACCTGTTTTTCCATAATAATTACATGCCCCATAAATAGCTTTAACAAATTTTGTTTTGAAGGATTTGCAATTATTTTCATCACTATAGCCAATTCCAAATTTATTTGAATCACACTTATGGTTTCTGAAAAGCGTGTTCAATTTTTTTGTTCCATTAATAAATTTAGCCATAATAGTCTTTGAATCATCCAAGCTCGTTTCCAACATTTTATTTTCATTTTTCAATGATTCTAGCTTTTTAATGATTTCATTATTACGATTATCATCACATGCATCATTGTTATTTTTTATGGTCTTGACTTCGATATCCAACAAGTTATTTTCATTTTTTAACTTTTCATTTATCTCCTTTAGTTCATTATTTTTGCATTTTAATTTTTGTACTTAATATTCATCTTTTTGTTTTCTATTTTCAGACTGTTGATTTTATCATTTAGCCTTTCATTTTCAGATTTAGTTTTTTCATACTCAATCTGAAAACTTTCTAACCGTTCTCTAATTTCTATCATTAAATTTTTTAGCATGTTATTCTTCTTTTCAGCTTTCATCAATTTACAGTACACTTTTTCATACATAGCATGCAATACATTATATGAAGGATAACAGGGAGATGTTACCTCATTGTCCAAGGCCATGAAGCATACAATCTCATCATCTGAATTTGATGAGTTCTCATCGCTCCATGTAGCCGTGTAGGCCCTCTTCTTCTCCTCTTTTGATCTCTTTTTAAGCAATGGACAATACTGCTAGATGTGTCCTGACTTTTGCCAGTTAAAGCATGTGATCACATCATTTCTCTTGTACTTGGATGAGCTACTCTTGTTCATCTTTTTCTTCTTCATCACTTGATTCTTGTCTTATGGCTTTCAGGGTAATAGATTTGTTGTTGCTCTGTTTGCCTTGTTTCTTGATGAGCTCATGGGTTTTGAGCATACTAAGAAGCTCTTCCTTACTTATGGCACTAACGTCTCGAACTTCCTCTATTGCTGTTCTCTTGGCTTCCCAATCATTTGAAAGTAACCTGAGGAGTTTAGAGTTAATTTCCAAATTTGTGAAGTTCTTCCCAAGCACACTTAAAGGATTTATAATATTAATGAATCTATTATGTATTCCGTCAATAGATTCATTAGAAAGCATTTTCAAATTTTCAAATTCACCGCATAAAAGACTTATTTTATTATCTTTGACTCTGGATGTTTCTTTATAAGTCTTTACAAGCTCATCTCATATTTCTTTAGCAGTAGAGCATGTACAAATTCTATTAAAATCGATTTCATTTAAACTACAATGTAAAATATTCATGGTAACTTCATTTAAATCTAACTTTTGTCAATCCTCTTCTATATAATCTACTTCTAATTTTCCTTCAATTTTAAGAGGCCCATTTTTAATAACATTCCATATTATTCTATTTCAGGCTTTTAAAAAATATTTCCATCCTACACTTCCAATAAGGGTAATTACCCCAATATAGAAGCGGAGGTCTGTTTATAGCTTGCCTCTTCAGAAACCCTAGTGTATTCGAAGCCATGATCTATACTTTATTTGATAGTTAAGAATTGAAATAATAGAGATAGGCTCCGATACCAATTGAAAAGACACTAGAAATACTAAAATGGGGAAATGAAGGGGGGTTGTGAATTGAGTATTTGCCTAAAATTTCAATATAATAACTTTGAAAAACAACAGATTAAAAAATTAATCAGATTTGCAACGGATAACTAAACAATAGATATGATGCATAATGTAAAGTGATAGAGATAGAGATAGAGAAAAATCAAGCCACAAGATTTAACATGGAGTTCGACCCTTTGCCTATTCTCCAGGTCTACTAATTGCCTCTTTCGAAATCTTTACCACCACTATAGTAATATCAAAGAGTTGGCTCAAAACGAGCAATATTACACCCACATGAAATAAAATATTATTTCCTTCCTCCCTCTAAGTACTTTTATAGGAATAGTAATAAATATGAACTAAACACTAGAGTAAATTTTCTCTCTCTTAATATTTGCAAATATTATGTACAAGAGAACAAAGAAAAAGAATTTGTTTGATCGCAGTAATTAGTTCATAAAAGAGTTTGGCAATTTGTTCTCTACATGTTGGTCTTTTGGATTTGTATATAAATAGTCTTTGAAATTCAAAAGTCTGTTAGACACAACGTTTATAATCTGCCAAACGAGCAATATTACACCCACATGAAATAAAATATTATTTCCTTCCTCCCTCTAAGTACTTTTATAGGAATAGTAATAAATATAACTAAACACTAGAGTAAATTTTCTCTCTCTTAATATTTGCAAATATTATGTACAAGAGAACAAAGAAAAAGAATTTGTTTGATCGCAGTGATTAGTTCATAAAAGAGTTTGACAATTTGTTCTCTACATGTTGGTCTTTTGGACTTTGTATATAAATAGTCTTTGAAATTCAAAAGTCTGTTAGACACAACGTTTATAATCTGCCAAACATTAAATACACTTTAACGGCTCTTTTCTTGCCATATCAACTTTAGACTTTAAGCTGTCATACCTCAATTATCCATCATGCCCAAACTTTGCCCTCGACAGTCTCTTTTACACACGTTTTAGCGAGCTTCAAAATTGAACTATTGTGCCCTAATCTCTAAAATGTCAAGGCCTCGGCGTGACCCTCAACACTATTGTTTGCTTCCTTAGCTCTGTTGAGCCTTTGTTCTAAACTGGTTAAGCCTTAACTTTTTCGCATGTTGAGCTCTAAACTTGACCCTCGACAAGTTTATTCTTTTTTTTAGCTTGTTGTGCATCAGAATTAACTTATTGAGCCTCAATCGCTTAATTTGCTTCGGACTTGACCGACCCCTGGACTACTGTTTGGGCATACTTGAGCTTGTTAAGCCTTGACCTTAGCCTTGTCAACTCTCGACCACTTGCTATGGCCTGCCCTCAATAATTCTTACTTCTGCTAAAACCAGCAGAAAGCACACACAAACGCACACAAAGCACGCATATATATATTTGACTAATTAAGTGTAGTTTACAATAAATAAATAGTTGATTATGCATTAACTTGTCTCATCAAAATTCACATTGAATTCTCAAGTTCAATACGCACTGTACTAACAGCTTTGTAGGAAAATAAGCTATACATAAACCTTAAGAAGTGTAGTTTCTTGGCTAACAAGCTGCTTTTCTTGGGGTATATCATTTCAGCTAATGGTATATAGGTTGATGAGGAAAAGATTCAGGCAATTAAAGATTGGCCTACTCCTAAGAATGTTTCTGAGCTGCGAAGTTGTCATGGGCTAGCGACTTGCTACCGCAGGTTTATTATGAGTTTTAGTACCATTGCTGCACCAATGAAGAATTATTTGAAGAAAGGAAAATTCCTATGGACAGATGAAGCAGCCAACGGTTTTGTAGTTTTGAAGGAAAAATTGTGCGTGACACTAGTCTTTGCCCTTCCGGATTTTGACAAGTTATTTGAAATGGATTGTGATGCAAGCAAAGTGGGTATAGGGGCTGTTCTTTCATAGGAAAAGAAGCCGATCACATTTTTCAATGAGAAGCTCAATGAGGCAAGGCGAAAATGGAACACTTATGATAAATAATTTAATTTGATGGTGTGTGCTCTTAAAACTTGGGGGCATTATCTAATTGAGAAGGACTTTTTGATTTATTCAGACCATGGGACTTTAAAGTATTTGAATAGGTAGAAAAGAATTAGTAGTGATATGGATGCAAGATGGTACTAGTTTTTGCAGAAATTTCCCTTTAAGTTGTGGCATAAATCAAGGGTGGAAAATAAGATAGCAGATGCTTTGAGTAAACGAGCTTCTTTGTTGCCAACTTTAAGCCAAGAAATTTTGGGCTTTGAACAGCTTAAAGGGGAGTATGAGCATGATGAGGGTTTTGCGGAAATATGGTGACAAGTATCAAATAATTAACTTGTTTCTGATTTTTATTTACCCGGCGGTTATTTAATGCATGATAACCAACTGTGCTTGCCAAGAACTTCGTTGAAAGAACAGGTGATTAGTGACTATATGGAGGCAAATTGGTTGGTTATTTAGGGCATGATAAGAAATTGGCAGTGGTGAAGGAAATGTTTTATTAGCCACAATTAAGACGTGATGTGTGTAGTTTGTTGAGAAGTGTTTTACTTGTTAGAGATCAAAAGGCCAGTCCAAGAATACTAGGTTATACATGCCGTTGCCAGTTCCAAAAAATATTTGGGAGAATCTGTCTATGAATTTTGTATTGGGATTGCCACATACATAGAGAGACATTGATTCTGTTTTTGTAGTTGCTGACAGATTTTCCAAAATGGCACATTTTATTCCTTGTAAGAAAATTGCGGATGCGATCGGTATAGCCTGGTAATTTTTCAAGGAAGTTGTTCGTTTATATGGAATTCCCAAAAAAATCACTTCAGATTATGATAGTAAGTTTCTGAGTTATTTTTTGTGGACATTGTGGAAGTTTTTGACTCTTCTTTGTAGTTTAGTAGCACAACTCACCCACAAACTGATAGCCAAATGGAAGCAATCAATCATACGTTGGAAAATCTGATTCGTAGTCTTTGTGGAGATAGACCCAAACAATGGGACATTATCCTTCAACAGGCTAAATTTGCATACAACAGTGCTGTCCATGGTGCAACTAGTCGGTCTCCTTTTTCAATTGTTTATACTAAGGTACCACAACATACTCTTGACTTGATTAAGCTACCTAAGGAAGATAGTGTTGGTGTTCCAGTAAGGCATATGGCGAAACAGTTAGTCGATGTGCAGAAAGTGGTGGAACAAAGGATAGAAGAAGCAAATCGGTGCTACAAGCAAGTTGCTGATAAGCATAGGCGGTATGAGGTGTTTCAGGTTGGTGATCAAGTCATGGTATTCCTGCGCAAGGAGATTCTCGATCAGCACCTACAGCAAGCTTCAGTCGAAGAAATATGATCCTTATAGAGTACTTCAATGCATAAATGATAACGCATATGTGGTGGATCTTCTGGATAGTATGGCTATCTCCAAGACATTTAATATGGCAGAGTTATCCATGTTTTATGACTCTGATGTTCCTCTTTATCCGGACCATCCTCCAAACTCAAGGACGAGTTTTTCCCAAGTAGATGAGACTGATGCAAATGAGTTAGGAGTTATGCAGCTAGCCTTAAGTTCCACGTCGCCAGCCTTCTATTCGATTGATGTAGACGAATTAGGAGTTACACGGTCGGCTTAAGGTTTTACTCCGTTGGCCTTCAATCCTACACCGCTAGCCTAAATTATCATATTACATTATTCGATTTATTTCTTGTTTATTTTTTAGGCTTCCCATGTAATAGTATAACTAGTCTTTTAGACTAGTGTTTAGACAGATCTGATGTTTTGAAAACCTTAATTCGAGAGAAGTTTTTTTTCTAGAGATTATATTTTTTGCAATTATTGTTTTATCCATGCTTACTTGTTGTGACAATTTAAATTGCCACTTCAAAGTTCATCTATAAAGTTGAACTTTTGTACATGGTTGGGTACCAAATTTGACATTTACCAAAAAAATTTAAGAAAATAAAATCAACATGTATGTATTTGCCTTTATAACTTTTAGAGTAAATGTTAAATTAAGTGCCTAAACTTCACATAAAAATTTTAATTTATTAGTGAATTTTGAAGTAGTCAATTCAATACACAATCAAACTTTTTATTGTTTTGTTAACACAATTTGCTCTGTTTATAGATATTAAAAAGGTAATATGTCATTGAATTTTTACTAATGCTCCTAATATCGTATAGCACTAATAGATTATTTCTTCTACATCAAAAAATAAATCAAATGGTGCTTGTGAGATAGTAAAAATATTTATGAGAATTTTGATTGGGTATTAGAATTTATAACTTTAAAGTTTAGATATCAAATTAATTTTTTTTATAATTATATTAAATTCGACACTTTTTCTTACTTTTGTGGTTCTAAACCAACTTTTAAAATTAAAATAAAATTTTTGAAAAAAAAAAAATCCTAATCTCGGTTTTTTAGTTCCTTTACAGACCAACTCTGTAAAATTAAAGAACTCACTTTATGAGTTAGAAGTTTCTTAACTTAAATTTCTTTACATCAGAATCTCCAATAAAGATGATGTTTGTTTACAAATTATATTACATATCTCGGAAACGCTGATAGAATTAAACACATAACAACTTTAATTTCCATTTGTGTTAGCTGGATTTAACCTACGATTGGTAGCCTAGTGCCTACGTAGTTTTCGGGAAAATTAATGCATGGTTTCAAATCTCCAATTACGGCATCCCCAAGTTGTGTTTCATTTTCAGCTCTAGAATTGGTCGAAAAGCCATCCAATGTTCAGCTCATTCAATGACATTATGCCCTAACAACTAACCAGTATGACAGAGCAATCAACAAAATAAATAAATAAGTAATTGATTGCCCGTGATATGCTATAGGAAATAATTAAATAAGTATAGATATTGATAAATTTTTTATATAAACAGTCTAAATAAGTAATTGATTGGCCGTGATATGCTATAGGAAATAATTAAATAAGTATAGATATTGATAAATTTTTTTATATAAACAGTCTATTTCCATGAAATTTATCTGCATTCACGTATCACTGTCATGGAATGATGTTTCGGCAATCACGGGCGAAGAGAAGAACTCAAAATTCCAAATCTGAACCGTAATTGATGACTTTTGAGTCCTTAAATGGGAACTCCACGAAGCCTGACGGGACCCGTTTACATCTAAACTTACGCACTTTAAAATTTTTATATCATATCCAGTTTGCCAGGGGCCATGCATCATTTATCACTCCCGTCAGACTTTTCGCAGCGAGCATGGCATGGTGCGTTGTTATCCACTCGCATACGGCTACCCCTAAAAAGTATTATATATATACTAGCAAGATCATGAACCTATATAATGTGTGTTTTGAAAAATACAGTGGAGTTTCTAAATTAATATTAATTTATAAACATGCTCGATTAATATCAGGTGGTCACTTTAGGATAAATATAATAGGCGAAATAAGCATATAAATAAATAAAAAGAGTGGGGTTATACGAGATTAAGCTAATATTTTAACTTTAGATAAGTTTTCATGATTGTCTTTTTCAAATATTTGATGAAATCAATAGCAAACATATTTCTCCTCCTATTATTTTTTCTTGCTTTATCAATAAATTCTTCCAGCTTTTCCTTTTTTTTTTTTTTTCATTCCTTTATTTCCAAATATGGTGTGTAAAAAATAATAAAACAACAAATAAAGAGAGAAGTGACACATATTACGCACATCACACCTAGGATATGAAGCAACAAATAATTTTAACATATGTGGAATTTTTTAATTTCATAATACGTAAAAAAAAATAACAATATATTAATATGATGGGTACCCTAATACAAATACTTGTAAACAAGGGAGGAGATATTACATAAATGTAGAGAGAAAACGATTTCTACTTTAGAATATCATTTTCCCCATTTATTGTTTTACTTAAAATAGAATCATATTTTTGTTTACTCCAAGTGTTCAATGTCTTTATGGTGCAAATTATTAGTCAATAAATATTAAACACTATCAAATTTAATTTAAAATCAGCTATATATTGTATCGTCTAGGAGAGCTCAAATAATTCTGCACACAGGACCTCTTTTTTTCTAATTAAATAATTTAGTTGACGGTTACATACAAAAGTTTAGTCCACACAGAGAGGCGGAATGTTAAGAAAAATTAAATATAAACCATACGTCCTAATGTTAATATTATTAACATAAAATGATAGTGTACTTAAAAATTTAACACAAAACCCCAAGTTGTAGCAAAAAATAGGAGTTATTAGCATTTTCTGAAACTGATGAACAAGAGCTCTTCATGTTCCATCCTAAATCATGATCACTTTATCCCATCTCTTGGATACATGGGAACATGACGATAAAACCACAATCAAGATATACCACTTCTCCAGCTTCATGTTATATATTACCATATATAATTAATCAATCTAGCACTTATTGCATAACTAACATAATAAGATCATACCTTATGCCCATTAGCCGAGGAAAACATGATTTCCTGTACTCAAACCCTAAAGTCAATCTATGACTGGTTGTGAAAATATAATACGAGAGCCTGTTATATTTCCATATGAAACAAATTTCCTATACAAACGTTGAAAGCTAGCGGCTTCTTTTCATACCTATCTATCTGTAAGATTTAAGGATGGCACCACAAAATGTACAGATAATGGCCTTCCATGATTTCCAGTAGAAAGGAACATAGCAAAAACGCGTTGACGTCTTCATGTCCGCCACACTAGCTCCTCGGCCGCACCGCGAGCACATCCCCGCCACCGGTTTGCTCCGCCTAATGATCCTCCTCTGATCCACCATAAAACAAAAGCATACCATTGAGAATTTTATGAAATTATCAAAACCCTATTGAAAGCGTAGGTTTAAAAGCTTGGACACGAAGAGGCAATGAAGAAGTAGTAAATTTGATTTTTCTTGCTTGGCGTATGGTGTTCCATCAAATAGGACAACATGGTACTTATATAGGCGGCAGACACACAAAAAGGGACTTGTATGGTTGAGGATGAGCTCGTTACCATATCACAAGGGTTGGATTTATTACACGTTTATAGTTTCTAAATTCTATAAAAACAAAACCTTGCTCATGTGTTTTCAAAGTAAAACCTGCTCGAACATCATGGCAAAATTGTGGACAATTGCCACCTGGGACATACAGTTGGCTTTCCATATATCAAATTAAATGCAATTTAAGAGATGAGAACATTGCCCCTGTCTATTTCTTATTGGAGCCGTACCACATGCTTTTATGATCTCCAATTGAGTGGTTAATAATTTCACATTAACGCCACTAACGTGTGAAGTGATAATTTGTTCTAATCTGTGCTTATATGTTTATATGAACATACTAATTCTATAATCATAACTAATCCTATATTTTAAGTCAATTGTTTAAATTAGTTATATACCTATGTGATTTGTATTAATATATATACACGCACATCATTTAATTACTTACTAGTCTATCTCATTATAGCAAAATACATTACTACATTTCCTAACAGTTCCGAATTGCAAGGTTAATATAACACAAAGCCAAATTAACAGTAAAAAAGAAAAAAAAAAAAGAGATTTAATAACATTTAAGGGAACTTAAAAGGCCCTTAAATATTTGATTATTATATAAACGTTTGGAAAAACAAGTAACATCCCGCTTTTTTAAAACACTATAATTTCTTTGTACTTTTGTTTAAGCCCTACAATACTTAATTGAATAGCATATGATGTGGAAATATTAAGCCTATATTGAAACAAAATAAATGCTTATTAATTTTCATATCATTTAAAACTTAATTAGCAAGTATAAAAATAGTGAAAAAAGGACATAACTTATTAAAATATTTTAAAAAATAAATCCAATAACTATAAGCTAAACCAACAAAATACATACACACACATCATTCACGATTCAAAAATAAAGACTGGTTATGAAAAAAAAAAAGGCTTTTGTCCTCTTTTTAGTTGTGATTTCTCTTTCTTTGTATTTTATTCAAATTCAATAGAGCTTCACAAATATTGATATATATAAATATGTGTATATTTATATGTGTTAAGAATAAATCATGAGGCTTAATGTTTACACAATTTTTTAATGCAATTCATGTATTGTTTATTCTTAGTGTTGAGTTTTTCTTTTGAGTCATAAAAATAGAAAAATCAAACAATAAGAGAGAGAAATAATAATAATAATTATGTTCTTTTTATACCTCGATATCTCCTACATCCTATGAAGGATTTTTTTTCTTTTAATTGGTGTTTTTGTTTGTCTATTTAGCTTATGCATGTTGAAATTGTAGGGAATTTGCTAATATACATTTTGTTGCCATGTTAGTTTAAAATTTCCACATCATATGCCATTTAATCAAGTATTTTGGGCCTAAAAATATGGCGAAAATCGTAGCACTTTTAAAAATGGAGTGTTTGTGTTTTTCAAAATTTTACAAGGGTGGTCAATGTAACTTTTCTTTAAAATAATACAGTAATTAGTATATTAAATATTTTAATAAATAGCAGTGCGATTATAATTGAGTATGAACATGATCCATATTAAAAAGATTTATAAGACTATAGAATTTTTCAATATCTAAAAATATCTTACTTTTTTTTATTCTTGGTATGAGAAGCTATCTTAATCTTAAAAGATATAAAGGTGGTATTAGTATACAAGTGTGAGTAGGCTGAGCTTGGCTCATTTCAAGCCCTCCTTAGGCTCGTCAGCTGGCTCACGAATAGGTTTGTTAAGGGCTCGTGAACATACTCGTTAATGGCTCATTTAATATATATATATATATATATAATATTGATATTATATTATTAATATAATTATTTATATTAATTTAATAGTAAAATTATAATAAAAATAATTATATGCTAAACGAGTCGAACTCGGGCTTCAAAAGCTGAACAAGTTCGAGCCTAAGCTTGCATATTCCAAACTCTTTAAAAGCCTGACTCAGCTTGAGTCCATTAAAGAATAAACAAGTCGAGCCCGAGCAGGCAAAAGCTCGACTCGTTTGCACCCCTAAGTATGAGTTAAAAAAAAATCCAATATAGGAAATATGACACTTATGTGAAAAGTTTATAAGATGAAAGACTTATTAACTTAATATTTTAAGGTTTTCTGTTATATATGATATCAAGTTCATTACTATCTTCTTTTACATTTCTTCCTAGTAAACACTCATTCTCTCTTAACAATTGGTATTAGAGCCAATGATTTGATTGAAAAATTCCCATGGTTAGCCTCTACATGTGGAAAAAAGAGTTTGGTGATGGTTACTTTTTTGTAATTTAAAAAAAAAAAAAAAACTTAAGTTCATTGTGAAAACTCATCCTATGTGAAGGGTATGTAAAATGGATGACTCATTAACTTAATATTTTAAGGTTTTTGGTTATATATGGTGTTAAACCCATTAGTATTTTCCTTTGTAAGATTTATTAATTAAATTTTTGCCTAGTGAACACTAACTATAAGCAAGGTTTTGGAATCGAATCGAATTGGAATTGACTCTCATGATTATGGTTTTGGTTTTGGAACCACAGAACCGCCTTTTTTATAAGTAAAAATAAAAAAATTAAATTTTAAACTCAAAATAATTAATTATTGTGTAAAATTTTTAAATTATTTAACAATTTTTTTAAAAATTTGTTTATAATGCATATTTATTTATATATATCATAGTCAATATCAATTGTAGTTAGTTATATAGATTACAAAATACTCTAGATAATAAAAATAAAATTACAATATAAAAAAATAATCTCACGTTATTTAGTAAATAAATTTTCTTTTAGGAAAAATTTATATAAATTAAATTATATATGATTTTAAGTTATATTTATTATGTTGTTGATAATAGCACATTAAATATTATAAATAGATAATAATTTTACTATTCAATAAAATAGTATGAACATTAATAATTATATTTAATATAAATTTTTTAATTTTTTTCTCTAATTTTTTTCAGTAAAACTTATTGGACTTATCGATTCCACCCGATTCTAGGCCGTCCAACTACCTAAAATCCAAAAAACTGATGATTCCTCAGCTGGTTTTAAAACTAGTTAATAAATTTGATTTTCAATACAAAAAAAATATTTGATAATTCCTTAACTTTCAATTTAGAACCGAATCATGCTTACATTTAGTAAAACACATCCTTTCCTGTCAGGCAGCTGCTTGGATTGTTTTCCGAAGCCACCGTGTTCAAAAGATTCAGACGATTATTGGGACTTCTTAATATCTAAAAATATCTTACTTCGTTCTCCAGTGTAAGAAAATTATCTTACTCTTGAAAGATACAAAAGGTAGCTGTTTGGATTGATTTTCGAAACCAATTCGACAGACATGCATGTCCTTTCAAGTATATGGATCAGCTGGTCATTTATGGTGCACAGTCCCCAAGGGCCATAGCTTTTATTTGCACTTCTTCAAGAACAAAATTTATTTTCAGCAGCCCAGATTCCAGCTAGTACGAGGATTTTATTTTTCTTTTGGAATATATATACAATAACTCAATAGACGACATAACGTCCATTACAACCTAGAGGAAATCAAGCACCCAAACACATACAGAACGAACTAACAAACCTAGTTGCTGTAAGTTCATTCAGAAACTAGTTGTTCTTCGTCATACTTGATTAAAGAGGGAGAAATTCTACGATTTCATTATTAATTTTGATAGGATTTGTTTCATCAATTGTCTAAAAGCTTACGTTATATTTAATCGTGATTTAATAAAAATAATTAATATTTTAATTATTATATTTATTTTAATAGTGAGATGGTTGATTGAACGGTTTCATCGACGAAATTATAGAAATTCTCTTAAAAAAGCCACAAAATTTGGAGGAACAAAACTAGCCATGAAAAATTTTAGGAAATAGAATTTGTTACGTAGGATGAAATATTTCATGTGCATTTATTTCATTTATTTATTTTTAAAACTTTTTCTTTGTCTTTTTCTTTACTTTTTTTTTTTTTCCTCCTTTCTTTTTCCTTTTTTTCCCCCTAACCTAAAAAAACATATTATGGCATATTGCCACTCATGAATTATGCAACCTAGCTGAACCAATAAGTCTAATCTATTGTTAGCTGTTTGTTAGGTCGCGGGCTGGACCTGGGCCCGTGCCCGCATTTACTCAAGGATTGGAAGAATTAAGTCATGAGAAAATAATTCCTTCGAGATTAAGCTTTGAATGACAGCTACGTCGGACCAACCAAGGCATCTAAATCCAATGCATGCACTAAATTACCTATGCTGTCATGCAAGTCGAGATCATCTTATATGGTATAATTAAGACTGTTTATTGAACCGAGCCAAATCGAATCAAATGAAACCGAATAAAAAATGCGATTCTTTTATATTTTGGTTTGATTTATGGTTCGGCTCAAAAAGAGTGTAAACGGTTACGGAATCAAACCGAACCGCTTCAAATTAAAAGAAATAAAAAAATAAAAGCCATCTTATTTATTTATAACTCTTAAACATTAGATATTAAAATCACATATGACATATCACTTTAATGTCACGTATGTATATAGTATGTTAGAATAGTCTGGAAATGAAATCACAATTATGAATTATAATAACATTCTTATGTTTAGATGCAACTTTGAAAGGGAAATGAGCAAGATTTTAATTTATAGATTTAGTAGGAAAATTTGTAATTTTGTTCCAAATTATGAAATACAAATTACACTTTTAACCGCATTAATGTTATTTATAAATATAAATATTGTATATATATTTTCTCATATTATATATTTTACACAATATACTATTAAATGTATTATATATTTAATAATATTAACAAGCAATCTTTTACTCATCTAAAAAATTTTTCAGCATGTTTTCCTATTTTATTAATTTTAAATTCATCCTAAAATTAGTAGACATGCATCAAATTAAACTAAAAAAGCGATATAATTGGGTTTAGAATATGCACAATCATTTAATTGGCACAATGGAAATTTAAATATGTTATAAAGGAATAATATTATAAATAAATATGGAATTAAGGTAAAAGAATGATTTTATTTAGTTAGAGTTATAGATTTATTAATAATGTATGTTACTTTAAATTTGCATTGGAAAAATGTTTTAAAACGGAATAATATGTGTATATGAAATTATTAAATACACAACTTGATATAATTATAAGTAACTTTAATTTTTACACAACGTTCCTTAATCTAAACATCTTTTTCTTTTCTCAGGAACTTAAATGACTATTGATATTATTTATTAGAACTAAATACTTTTAAAAGCGGTTTGAACCAAACTGACTAGTATTTAAAACGGTTTGGTTCATTAAAGGTTTAAGTTGAACTGTTTCAAATACAGTTCGATTCGGTTCGATCCCTAAATCAAACCGAACCATGAACACACTGTTACTATTCCCTGTGAAAGAGATGTATCATGTATGAACTCAACATAAACAGGATGCTTTGTATCGGTGTTCGTTCGAATAAGAAACACGTTACTCAATTAGGGGCTCAAATTCCATAGGTTGTCAAACTCATATTGGTCTCTTTGGTTCACTTGGAACCGGTTGGTCCATGATAAAAAACCATTTGAGCATCAGATAGGAAAAACCTAGACAACCTGAGTCGTCTAGTATCGTGAACCAAGTAACCCTGTTCGGTCTACCGAGTTTATGTGATATGTACTTGACTAAGATTGCAGGAAATTTAATGGCTAATCAAATAGTTTGACAAGTAAGGTTGCTGAATTCACATTTTATAGAAGATTAGAGTGTATGGAGTTAGTAGGATTGTGTAAAATCAGTAATATTAAAACTATTATTTCATATGAAATTACTATCATGTGTTTGGTTAAATTTTAGATGATCACTCAATTCTTTTATTTTCCTGGTAAGATGAATTTGACGATGAATTGTTATCCACACAAAAAAATTAATAGCTTTTCCTCCAATTATTACTTTATAAATTGCTATTTAAGGAATTATTTATTATTTTCTTATAAATACCTCTATTTTAAAATTATCATATTACTAGCTTCTTTATCATAAATCATGTAATAAATATTGCGATTATAATATGATTTCCTACTCTGATTTCATATAACTAAAAAATATACAAGCATACAATAACTATTGCTACTTTATGCTATTAATGCAGAATTACTATCCAATTCTACCTTTTTATAATGCTATGAAATAGACAGATTATGAGTTTATAAAATCATATACTTAACTCGTATTCTATCATAAACCTACACTTGAATGGTTTTTCATCGTCGTGTAAATACATGGAAATAAACGAATATCAATTTCACCTAAGAGCAGAAGTTTATTGCGAATTCAAGCACCTATGATAATTCCTTCAACTTTAGCTTTCTCAGTTACTTTGCAAAAAATAAGACCATCTTAAGGAATTACATAACGTCTAACATTCTAATTTAGTTTATGATAATGATAATACCGATGTGACATTTTAAATATTTTTTGTGAAAATAGTTTTTTTTAATTAATTGCTAACATATGACACATGATAAATTAATTACCAGAATAAATCATCAAATTCACATTTAGATCATGCTAATTATAATTATATATGATTCGCATGTCTTACATGCAAATCCTTTTAAAAACCAAATCCTCATCTTCTATATATGAATTTGGAGATCTATTTTGGTAATTATTCGTTATACATCTTGTTTTAGTAATTAATATTTAAAAAAAGGTCAATACCGACCTTTCACTCATATCTTAAAAAACTCCTACCCCAACGGATAGAAAACCTTTTATTTATATGTGAGTTTTTTCAGTGAAGTTCCTTAATAATTTTGCAAAGATCACACTGACTAATATTGGAAGAATTAACTCGTGTGAAAATAATTCCTTCGAGACTAAGCTTTAGAATGGCAGCTACGTCGAACCAACCAAGGCATCTAAATCCAAGGCATGCACTAAATTACGAATTACCTACGCTGTCATGCATGTCGAGATAATCTTATATAGTATTCCTTAGGACAAGAAAAGTTGTACCGTGAAAGAGATGTGTCATGTATGTACTCACCATAAACAGGTTGCTTTGTATCGGAGTTCGTTCGAATAAGAAACATCGTTGCTCAATTATGGGCTTAACTTCCATTAGGTTTTCAAACTCATATTGGTCCTTTGGTTCAATTTAGGGATCCAATCGAGGGGAGGTGGGTGGGTTTGGAACCTGAACCCGATCCACTACCAATAGGTGTCTCAAACTCAATCCGTGACTTTATAGGATTTTCTATTCAATACTTGAACCCTTTCCTATAGGGTTTTGACCTTGACTTACCCGCCCTGCAACCCGCTTCATTTTTTTTTTTTTCCCTTTTCAACTTTAGTTAAATTTAATTGTATTTCCAACAAAATATTAGGTGGTAAGCCGGTAATTAGACTTAGTATGGTCTAAACTGAGCAGGCTAGTTACAGCATACTCGTCAATTCATAGGCTTATAGAACTAGCTATTTTATTTGTTAAAACAATAAAAATTAATAATATTGTAAAAATAATTTTTTAAGAGATAAAATTAAAAATTATAAAAAAAAAAGAAAAAATAAAGTTAAAACTATTAACAACTATTTTTAAAGACAAAAATTAGTAGGGTTTTGTTTTTTTAAAATTTCAAACTCAATTTTTAAATTGTTTATAATATGACGGGTTTGGGTTACCCATTGGATTTTTTTTTGAAATGATCCGAAACCATATAGAGTCGGCATGTAATTTTCAAACCCGTCCGTGATCCTATAATGTTTTTAATGGTTTGAGCAAGCTGGGTACTCTATAATGACCACCCGGTTTGCATCCCTAATTCAACTGCAACCAGCTGGTCCATGATAAAAAACCATTGAGCATCAGCTAGGAATAACTAAACAATATGGGTGGTCTAATCGTGAACCAAGTAACATGTTCGATCTAGATAATATGCACTTGAGTAAGATTGTAGGAGATCTGGTGGCTAAGGATGTAATCAGGTAGGTTGATATAGGTTTTTGACTCGTCCGATCCGTTAAAAACCCAATAGATTTTATGGTCGGATTTGGATATATAATAAAAATCCTATTAGGTTATGGGGTTGGGTTTGATCATATAACAAACCCGATAGATATCCGACAACTTGGTATTATAATTAAACAAATAATAAAAACATTACTAAAGAGGCAATGAGAGGGAAAAAAGATATGAATGAACTACTATCGTTTTTACCTCCTCAGGATGTCTTTTCTTTTATTTCTACTAGACTAATTACGGATTTTAGAATTTTTTATTAAATTTTGTTCAAGTCATATTTGTTGTGGAGATTAATATTATTTGTTGTATGGTGCATTTTAGTCCCAGCAAGAGATTTAATTTAATCATATTTTAAAGATATTATATGGTAACAAAAATAATATATTTATGTGTTTAAATGTTGTATAATGTGTGAAGACCCGACCCACTAAACCTTGAGATATAGTGTTTAGAGTCCCCAACCACATATAATATTTGCATATTATATGTAAGGTTGTCCGAAAACTACAAGTTTATGAGAATTGTTTGATTATAACTATAAAACTTTATAAATAACTTTTAACAAAACAAGAATGGTTACAAGAGCATACATACATACATACATACATGCATACATACATACACACATCACCATTACAAGGGTTTATGTCAATACATGACACTACAAAACTTTACAACATATTCTTATTATGAAAATATAACTAGAAGACTTCAAAGTCTTTTACAAAATAGGCTCATCTAACAAGCCATTAATACAAAGGTATATACTTTTCAACCAAAAGATTTCTTCCAAGCTTTCTTCTCAAAATCAAGCCACTCGGGTCCTACTTGTCTCATTCATCCATAAACTTCTCAAGATCTAACCCATAACCTAAATCATCATATGGTTCATCATCAAG